>CAUDMG010002207.1:720000-777500 GCA_958450375.1 Homarus gammarus | reverse complement strand
GAGGTTCACTGGGGCCAATGGTGAAAATTCCCTCGGAGTTCCGGCTGTGGCAATTTTTTTATTCAAGATGGCCGCTTTCATGATTGAGCCGTGTTATAATGTAGTACACACTTAATTTATCATATCTCGGTTATTATATGGGATAGAGAGGCGTTACTAATTTCCTCACCCATATTTTTGACTGCGAGGAAGCAAATCAAACCATCAGAAATGAAATAGTAAGTAACCTATTTAACAAATTCAAAATGGCCGCCATGTGTCGATTAAGCTGAATTCGCTCTAACTTGGTTGTTATTGAAGATAGGATGGTGAATCAGGAGTCTGTACCAATCAGAAACACAATAGAATGTGACCTGATTAACAAAAACCCATTATTCTTGATCTTGGTGATATTCTTGTCTCTCTGGGTCAAAGTTAATCAGTGCATTTTGAACCAGTAGATGAAAACAGTGAATGAACGAAACTTTAAGGAATTCAGATCTCAAATAAAGAGAAAAAACACTAAACGAACGAAACATTACGAAACACACATGGAGAAAAAAAAATCGAACGTTGGAACTTTTAGGGAAAATCCTTGGGCTAAGGTGGTCGGTGGGAAATGCCATCACGGGAGTTTTTAATTAACAAAATACCTGGGAGACTTGAAAACTCATGCACCCAGGCTCAGTAAAACCCAGAGGCTCTCCCCAAATGAAAAAATTCCTCCCTTTCTTTTTTTTAAATCTATTTTCAGAAGCCAAACTTGAATACCGATTATAATCTCGACAAGTTGTTAGGATTATCGAGGTGTGTGAGGTGTGATAATTAAATGGAGGTTTATAATTAGTAATCCCAGATATAATTAGTTATTTTAGGAGGGAGAAATATGAAGGAATTATATTGGATTATTTTTTTCTTCTATTGGTAAGTTTTTAAATTATTGTGGGATTATTGATGTTTAAATATTCTGGGATAACTGATGATTATTATGTAATTATTGGCTGATTATTCTAGGACCGGCTGATAATTAGTATTGAATTATTAGACCATACTTAAGGACGAAAGGGGGGTACTTAAGAATGGTAATTTGATGATAATTCTTGTAAAGTTGATAATTATTGTAATTTTTTTGGGGGGAGGAGTTTGTGAGGGGTAGTTAATGAATGGTAATTAAGCTGGGTAATTTAAATTGGATAATCGTGATGGTTTAGGCGAATGATTATGACTTTTATATTTATTGGTGAGGTGAGACAGACCGACTGACAGATATATGAACAGAGAGATAAACAGACAGATAAACAGATAATAATTACGTTGGTTGGATATGCTGGGATGGACGGAACGTAAAGTAATTACTGAGGAATGGACGGTGAGGGAAGGGGAAGGAGGAGGGAGAGTGGAGGTAAGGGAAGAGAAGGGGAAGGAGGGAAGAGATGGGAATTAAGAAGAGATATGAAGGAAGAACAAAAGGGAGATGAGAAAGTGATTGAAGGAGAGGAGGAGGAAGAGAAGGGGAATAGGTGGGAGGGAGGGAGGGGGGAATGTGGAAGTGAGGGGTAGATATGGGAAGGGGAGGAGGGGAGATATGGTGTGTGTGTGTGTGTGTGTGTGTGTGTGTGTGTGTGTGTGTTAAAATATACAGTTACATAATTGGGGAATGGGTCTCTTGATTTACAAATAATATACAAGTAACATAAGTGATATAAATATGATATATAATAACTAGGTGGGGAGAAGCTCAAACTACAGGGCATTTCAACATAGTGACAGTGCAAAAAGTAAGATTGACTGGGAGTGAATAAACTGGTTGATTACAAGTTATTGAAATTTTTTACAATGGTTGGGACTGGGCTGTTCTTATAGCGATCAGTTCGTGCTCGTATGGGCTGGATGCGATTGTGGTGTCGAACAGCAATTCTAGGGCGAGGGATCTCAGGTGGTAGTAGGAGCCGGTGTCGAGGATGGTGTAGAAGCTTCTCACCAAATTTGCAGATGAGGTCGTGGTGATGGTCAGTGAGAGCCGAGAGGGTCAGTGTGTTGAGCGCTTCTTGATATGTGGAGTAGGAGGGGGAGAGAATAATCTTGCATGCCCTCTTTTGCACTTTTTCTAGGTGTTTACGTTGTGTGGCATTTAGGGAGGAAGACCAGGTGGGGGAGGCATAGGTGAGCTTGGGAAGTATGAATGTTGAGTAAACACTGAGGAGCTCGGGGGCAGGAACTCCGAGGGACTTGAGTCGGCGGAGGAGGTGGAGACGGAAACTGTGTGTGTAAGAAGAGGAGAAACAGCGGTACTCCTCTCATGCCAAGCGTCTTCCCACCACCCCAAACCTGTGTGTAGTTAGGGCTGGTTACTACATCTAGCTTATGTAAACAAGAAGCTACACACACACACACACACACACACACACACACTCACATACACACACACATATTGAGGTGATCTGGTTGAGGGATTAATCCAGCATTTGGGGAACACAGGGCGGAGTAGGTCAGGGTTAGGTCAGGGTTAGAACAGGGCGGGGTAGGTCAGGGTTAGGTCTGGGTTAGAACAGGGCGGGGTAGGTCAGGGTTAGGTCAGGGTTAGAACAGGGCGGGGTAGGTCAGGGTTAGGACAGGGCGAGGTAGGTCAGGGTTAGGGTAGGGCCTCTCCAATACTTGTCTTCTTGCCTCTTCCTTTCACTCTTATTAAAACAAAAGATACGTTGCTCAGCCAGCTCCACAAGAACCTGGCTAGAGGTCATCACCCCTTCCTTGGAACAATGGCTACTGCAAAAATAAACATATTTTTAACTAAATGAAAAAGGCTTGAGAGCTCGAACCGAATCACGCAAGATGCAAGATCAAATATAATTATCATAACCTCAGCATATCTGGTTGAGCCCGGATACTGTTAATCTCTTACTGTCCTTCAATTTTCCTCCCTCTTTTTCCTTGATCGTAAACCAAATTCCCCCCCCCCCCGTCCCCCAAATTGTCACCAAAGTACTTCCAATCCTAATCCCTTGTCTCAGTATTACAAGCAATAGCTCTCTATCTTATCTACAGACGTCAAGTCAAGTCAAGTCAAGGGCAGAGTTTGGCAAGGTCTCACCAGATGACCTGACCTATATATATGCTGTGGGAAGCCCTTCTGCTCTCTCTCTCTCTCTCTCTGTTTTTTTGGAGTGTCTACTGTTAATCTTTAAGTATTTTCCCCTTGTAAATAATGATCCTTTTCTTGTCTATGTAAGTAAATAGTAAACATCTAAGGTGTTGCCAGTAGTTGAGGTTTTTGAACGAGTTAATGAGAGCCAGTGAATGTTTTTTTTTACGCCACTGTTTTGGTACTGAATGTTGTGGCGGCCATTGATAGACGTACAGCTGAAATTATGAATGTGTGTGACGTGATGGTAGTGTGGGTCGATGGCTGTTACGAGGCATAGAGATGTTATCGTTTATAGTAGTTAAGTAGTTGTTTGTGTACTTGGATCACTTATAGTCTTTGTTGATGGTGTTTATAAAAAAAATATCCCGAGTCGTCAGGTGTCGTTACCGCGGGAAGACACAACGAACTGGTTAACGTGGTGAAATATTTCTCTTGGGTTGGTAATGATTCGACAGAGTGACGATTTCTTCTGATTTAGGAATAACGAGGGAGTAAGTGGCGGCGGCGGTGCCCTGGGGAACACCGCTTGATCATACACACACTTGTTGTAGGAAGTTGGATATCCTTGACCTCCACCTTGACCGTCGTTCCTTTGTAAGATCCGTGTATATTACAGGGCCAGGCAGGGCAGGGCCAGGCCGGCACGTGGACACCCGCCCAACATGGCCCGGTGCCCAAGGTCGGTGAAAATAGCTGATACGCTGAACACCTTCCCTGCTAGCTTCTTTGTTGCTCCCTGGCCCACCTTGGCCACCCTCTACTGCTGTGTGTGTGTGTGGCCACTCTCTACTGTGGTGTGAGGAGTGTGGCCACCCTCTACTGTGGTGTGAGGAGTGTGGCCACCCTCTACTGCGGTGTGAGGAGAGTGGCCACCCTCAACTGCGGTGTGAGGAATGTGGCCACTCTACTGTGGTGTGAGGAGTGTGGCCACCCTCTACTGCGGTGTGAGGAGTGTGGCCACCCTCTCCTGCGGCGTGGCCAGTATAATGAGTGTGGCCACTGCCTACCGTGTGTCCATGAAGGGCCGTGTGTCCTCAAGGGTCTTGCTATACAATGTCCTGAGTTATGTTACTACTTGTCACGTATATGTGGCCCCAGATGTGTGGGCCACACCCTGAGGGCGTCATTGTGGCCCGCTGGGTGTCCTGCCTTACTCATCCATTTGGTATATGTAGAACAATCAAGCTCCTCATGTTCTCTACCCCGTCACTCTACCTCCCAACACCACACTCCGTCACTCTACCTCCCAACACCACACTCCGTCACTCTACCTCCCAACACCACACTCCGTCACTCTACCTCCCAACACCACATTCCGTCACTCTACCTCCCAACACCACACTCCGTCAGGCTCACTCTACTTGCAGCTGCTGTAGGTGAGGCCGCCGGGGTGTTCAGATACCGTAGGTGTTGTTGATGACGTCATTCCTAATAGAGGGGGGAAGAGGGAGGGGCAATGTCCACCAGCCGGATTATGTGACCCGGAAATAGTTGCCAGATAACACCACCACCAAGTGTCCAGGGAATTTTGGACGCAGTGGTGCTGTATTTTTCACTCCAATGGACGATGTTTGCTTCAGTGATATGAAGCACCGTGTAACTGGCCTCAAACGTTCACACTGACACATTTTTTTCCCTGCAATAATTCTGAATATATATATATATATCGTTCTATCACAGCGTTTGTTTGTTTGTTCTGAATGATAGTGGACACACACACACACACACACACACACACACACACACACACACACTTCTCAAGCTCACCTATGCCTCCCCCACCTAGTCTTCCTCCCTAAATGCCACACAACGTAAACACCTAGAAAAAGTGCAAAAGAGGGCATGCAAGAGTATTCTCTCCTCCTCCTACTCCACATATCAAGAAGCGCTCAACACAATGACCCTTTCGACTCTCACTGACCATCACCACGACCTTGTCTGCAAATTTGGTGAGAAGCTTCTGCACCATCCTCGACACCGGCTCCTACTACCACCCGAGATCCCTCCCCCGAGAATTGCTGTTCGTCACCACAACCGCATCCAGCCCATACGAGCACGAACCGATCTCTATAAGAACAGCCCAGTCCCAACCATTGTAAAAATTATCAATAACTTGTAATCAACCAGTTTATTCACTTCCAGTCAATCTTACCTTTTTGCACTGTCACTATGTTGAAATGCCCTGTAGTTTGAGCTTCTCCCCACCTAGTTATTATACAAGTGATCGTGGGCCCTTCGTGCCCGGTGAAAGTTTGAACGCTCGTGCTTGACTAGCGTGCAACCGCCGTCCCGCTGACAGCGTACAGCGAATGAGGGTGCGCCAAGTCCGTAGACTTGCATCGTTTTCCAGCGTAAATAAAATTGTTAATTAATGCCTTCCTAAAGAAACCATCGACATGGGACCAGGTTTGTTCCACTTTGAATTTTTTGCGAGTTTTCCACCAAGTTTGATGAAAAACGATTGTGCCGTGTCGGCCGCCCAGAACAGACACACAGACAGAGACACGGCTATTCCTATAGTATATTAGATAGTATATTATATATCATATTTGTATCACTTATGTTACTTGTATATTATTTGTAAATCAAGAGACCCATTCCCCAATTATGTAACTGTATATTTTCAGATTTCCGGCTGCCATGCTCTTTCAATAAACCGCTAATTATTATTATTATTATTTACACACATCACTTTAGTACGGTGTGTGGTCTTGACAGTTCTATATTAGCCGGACCATTCAGGACGGCAATTCACTTGATATAGATTTTATAGCCTCTAGATATAGTTTGTTATAGCGAGGGTCAGGTGGTGATGGGAGGGGGGGGGGGGGTCATCCACTCAGAGTCCGGCCATTAGAGGGTATTTTTGTACGTGGTTTGGCAAGCAGAGGCTGGAGGTAGTCAAGAGGGTGCATGCCAAGACACATAGCTGAGAGAGAGAGTGAGCGAGAGAGAGAGACAGAGAGAGAAGAGATCTTTTTGTACTTCTCAATAAGTCAGTAAAGTGTAGTATAGTGTATAGTGTAGTGTGGTGTAGTGTAGTGTGGTGTAGTGAAGATGTAATGGTGAGCTGAAGTTGCCCCTTTAACATCTGGTCGACTTTCTAAAGTATTGCACACACACACACACACACACACACACACATTGTATTTATTCTCCGGTTTGGTTAGGTTAGGTTAGGTTAGGTTAGGTTAGGTTAGTTTGAATGGTTTGAGGAGGGGAAGAGTCCTTATTGGGTTCCTAACCTAACCAAACCAAACCTAACCTAACCTAACCTAACCTAACCTAACCTAACCAAACCTAACCTAACCTAACCTAACCTAACCTAACCTAACCTAACCTGCATCTTCATTAGGGACTCGCGTGAACAGAAGCATCAAGGGACTTTGTAAACAGCTGTAACCCCTCTCCCTCCTTCCTCCTTCTCGCCCCCCCCCCTACCTCTACCCCCTCCCACCCCTCCGCCCCCCCCCCCCACCTCTCCGCCCCCTCCACCCCACCCCTCCCCGCCCCCCTTAATTTTGTAAGGTCCTCATCCCTACTTTCACTCTTATGTACAGGAACACACGGGTCACTTTACCAGGTTGGGGGTGGAGTGGGGGGGGGGGGCGGGAGAAATCGAGTTAACGTAATGTTTGGCAGTCATGTGTGTGTGTGTGTGTGTGTGTGTGTGTGTAACTTCGTGTTTATTACGCGCTACAATTTGAAATTTCCCACTGATGAGTAATGTTGAGCACACACACACACACACACACACAAACATATATATATATATATATATATATATATATATATATATATATATATATATAAGTGGACCTTAAAATGTTTTCCACTTGTGCCTGCAATGTCGACTCTGAATGCAAACACTATACGCATTAAGGTGTGTGTGTGTGTGAAAAGTTAAGCTTCTTTAAGAGTTTACTAAATGTGGCTTGGGTTAAGTTAGGATGTGTTGAGTTAGGTTGTGTTGGGTTAAGTTAGGTTGTGTTGCTAGCTTGGGTGTACCCCTGGTAGTGTTACCAACCTGGGTTATTGTGGTGTAACTTACCAGTATTTCCTTCTTGGCTGTTGCATGTGGGACAGTGTTACCAGACCCCCGTGTGAGCGTGACCTCTCTCCCTGTACCATAAGAACATAAGAATGGAGGAAACTGCAGCGGGCCGCCCATACTGGGCAGTCCCATTTACACCCAACCCCTATTGCTCATATAAGAATCCAACCTATGTTTGAAGCTATCCAGTGTATTCGAGTTAATGATGATATTTGGTAACTTGTTCCATTCATCCACTACTCTGTTTCCAAACCAGTGTTTACCAATTTCGCGCCTAAATCTAAATTTGTCTAATTTGAAACCATTGTTACAAGTTTGGTATTACATTCGCTATCCTCCAGGATTCTGGTCCTACACCTGTTTTGAAGGACATGTTAAACAAATTTGCTAAGGGCATACTAAGCTCTTCCTTCCATTCCTTTAATACTCTGGCAAATATCTCATCGGGACCAGGTGACTTATTAGGCTTTAGTTTGTATATTTGCTTACTAACATCGTTACTAGTCACTACTATCTCGCTTAATTTGTTTTCTTCACTATCTCTGAATAGAGTCGGTGCCTCGGGTATCATGTTTACATTTTCGGTGGTGAAGACTGTTGAAAAATTTTTATTCAGATTATTGCTCATTTCTCCGTCGTTATCAGTTAGCTCGCCGGTATCTGACTGTATTGGTCCAATCTTTTCTCGTGTTTTAGTTTGATACATTTGATAGAATCCTTTGGGGTTTTTCTTCCCCTCCCTTGCTATCCTCAGCTCATTATTCCTCTTTGCTTTCCTAATCTTGGTCTTAACCCTACCGGCCAATACCTTATAATAATCCCGGAGGTAAATTTCGCTACAATTTATCCTCCTACCTATAGCCTTCCTTTGACCAATAATGTTTAAATAATTATTTATCCATTTAAGGTCATTGTTGTTTGATCTGAGTTTTTTGTATGGTATGTTCTGCCTTTGTGCATTAAGTAACTCATTATTTAATTTGTCGTGGAACTCGGCAACCTCAGATCTCGTTATCAGGTCGGTTTCAATCGTCAGGTCCAAGCAGTTCACCCCCAAGCATGATACCCCTTCTCTCAACTGCCTCTTCAAACTATCAAAGTTTGCCCTTCTGAAATCTGGGACTTTTGTGGAATTTTCCTTACGGCTGCTGATGGTGTTAGTCAGGTCAGGTTAGGTTAGGTTAGGTCACGTCAGGTTAGGTTCGGTCAGGTCACATCAGGTTAGGTTCGGTCAGGTCAGGTCAGGTCAGGTCAGGTCAGGTTAGGTTAGGTTACGTTACATTACATACTAGATCTGTAATTCTTCATACAATTATTTATGGTAATGGCAGTAAATGCACACAGCCGCCATGACCAAGCACACCTGACACCTGTGCCAACTCTTACTTATTTTGGGTCAGAATATATTAAAAAGTGACAAAAAAACAGGTGGTGGTGCCAAGAGGTGACACCTGGCACCAGCTGTATGCGTGTGTCTACCTGAGTCTTGTTCTGAGTGTGTGTTATTGTGTTCTGAGTGTTATTGTGTTCTGAGTGTTACTGTGTTCTGAGTGTTTGTGTTATTGTGCTCTGAGTGTTATTGTGTTCTGAGTGTTATTGTGTTCTGAGTGTCACCGTGTGTTCTGAATGTGTTATTACTGTTGATATAACTGTTATTGTTCTCCTTCCATGTTATTTTTGTTCTGTTTGTGTTATACATGAGTCTTCTATAACTACTGTTCTCGTAGATGTTATTGATGATGATACTGGTTGTTCTTCCTCTATAACTAGTGACGTGGCCTATCATCATTGGTTGTTCTTCCATATAATTATTGTTATAACTGGTGTTAGTAGAATCATCGCCAGTTTAACTTAGGTTAGGTTAGGTTAGATTAATTTGCGTTACATTAGGTCAGGTTGGGTCAGGTTAATTTGCGTTACATTAGGTCAGGTCAGGTTAGGTTAGGTTAATGAATTGAATTTTTATTTTTGCCACAGACAGCAGCTAGTTTATTGTGCACCTTATCATCCTGTGAGCTGTAGCGCAAAATGGATTACAGATTGGAGGCCACGAAAAGTGTTCATTAGACCCCAGTGATTAGGGCATTGTGGCGATGAGTCTTATTGAGTATTTAGTGTACAATGACCCCCGCTGATGACACTTGACCCCTAATTAACAGGTATAGAGGTATAATGGCGTTTGTACTCAGGTGTGTGTGTGTGTGTGTGTGTGTGTGTGTGTGTGTGTGTGTGTGTGTGGACTTTGCCTTAGTGACCATCAAGTTGACGAAGACCAGTACAGAACGTCCTGATGGTACAGTAGTGGGTCGGTGTGGGTGGGTTGGTGGGTTGTCGTGGGTGGGTGGGTCGGTGTGGGTGTGTTATGGGTGGGTTGGTGGGTGGGTTGTGGTGGGTGGGTTGGTGGGTTTGTAGTGGGTGGGTCGGTGTGGGTGGGTGGGTGAATAAGGGTAAGCTAATCTATATATATATCCATCAGTGTGGTTTTCGTCTGCCTGGCCCCCACTTGTTATGACACCCCTTGCCCAGCATCCCCCCCAGCACCTCCCCCTCAGCACCTCCCCTCAGCACCTCCCCCCAGCACCTCCAACACACCTCCCCCAGACACTTCCCCTCAGCACCTCCCCCAGACACTTCCCCTGCACCTCCCCTAGACACTTCCCCAGCACAACCCGCCCCACCCATGCATCACCCCGCCCCGCCCGCCCCGCCCCGCCCCGCCCCATGAGGCAACATCCCCACCCTCCTCAAGTTTATTATAGTTGTAGGTGCGGCAGTAATTCTATACGTGACTTCCTCACTGACGGAGAGGAAAGTTGTCACTGACTCACTGACAAAGATAAACTGACTTCCACGTTGGCTCATCGGTGTACTAGTGTTGGTGAACTAGGCCACTCTCAGCAGTCTTAACCTAACCTACCCCCACCCTAGCCTAACCTAACCTACCTCCACCCTAACCTAACCAAACCATATTTAATTAAGAGAATCAAAACACACAGGTGACCTCGCCAATATAATTCACTCTTACCTTGAACGTCATTTCCTCTCAAGGTAATTCTCAGACATAGTGTAGGGTGTTGGGGGCTGGTATGAGGGAGAGTTGGGGGCTGGTATGAGGGAGTGTTGGGGGCTGGTATGTGGGAGTGTTGGGGGCTGGTATGAGGGAGAGTTGGGGGCTAGTATGAGGGAGTGTTGGGGGCTGGTATGAGGGAGTGTTGGGGGCTGGTATGGGTGAGTGTTGGGGGCTGGTATGAGGGAGTGTTGGAGGCTGGTATGAGGGAGTGGTGTGGACTCCTCTCCCTCACATTCACTCCTCACCTCCTCCACTATCCCCTTTTCCTCTCCCCTTCCTCCTCCCTTTCCCTTTCTTCACTTCTTCCCCCTCCCTCCTCCTTCCTCCTCTTCCCCCCCCCCTCTCCATTATGACTATCACGCCAGGCCCGCAGGTTGGTCTCCACGTCCTGTGAACCTGTTAGAGCATAATGGATGAAGGGTGATAATGCCCACGCCTCCTCCCTTCTGCCCACGCCTCCTCCCTTCTGCCCACGCCTCCTCCCTTTTGCCCACGCCTCCTCCCTTCTACCCACGCTTCTTCTCTTCTGCCCACGCCTCTTACCGACGCCTCCTCCCTTTTACCCACGTCTCCTCCCTTCTGCCCACATCTCCTCCCTTCTGCCCACGCCTCCTCCCTTCTGCCCACGCCTCCTCCCTTCTGCCCACGCCTCCTCCCTTCTGCCCACGCCTCCTCCCTCTTACTGACGCCTCATCCCTTTTACCCACGTCTCCTCCCTTCTACCCACGCCTCCTCCCTTCTGCCCACGCCTCTTCTCTTCTACCCACGTCTCCTCCCTTCTGCCCACGCTTCCTCCCCAATGAGGATAGAACTAGGTATACCCAGTGTTAAAGAGAGAATAATTGAAGTCAACCTCATGATAGCCCTGAGGCTTCTGCGTGGTGTTCCTGATAACATTGTTTCCTTAAAATTGCTAGAATGTATGAACCATGGGACTACTGAGTCTAAATGGATCCAAACTACAGCTACACATATGAGTGTAGGGTGCACATTAAACTAGCCGCTGTAAGTCGCAAAAAAAAAAAAATCCTCTCCTCTACCCACACCTGTCTGTGTGTGTGTGTGTGTGTGTGTGTGTGTGTGTGTGTGTGTGTGTGTGTACTCGTAAGCATCATAAGGTCAGCACCAAGGGAGCCACACGCCGCCTCATGATGCAGATGACGGTAGCCGCAGGACCAGATGCTTTCACCCAATCCTCTATATCTGGGCCTCCGTAACACCCCAAACTCCCCTCCTCCGTCACTTATCTCCCCTCCATAATGACACAGCCGGGAGGTGGGGGGAGGGGAGGATGTGGGGGTGGAGGGAAGGGGAGGCTGTGTGTGGTGGAGGGGAGAGGAGACTGTGTGTGGTGGAGGGGTGGGGAGGGGAGACTGTGTGTGGTGGAGGGGTGGGGAGGCTGTGTGTGGTGGAGGGGTGGGGAGGGGAGGCTGGGGGGGGGGGGAGTATTATGTTCCTCACCTGTTCCATGTTCATAGTTGTATGTCTTAACTCTGTCCAAACTTCTTGTGGGTATGGAATTTTTTTTCCTGGGGAGTGGCGGGGGGGGGGGGGTGGAGGGTGTACTAAGATAAAAAGAAAAAATTGACTCTCTCTCTCTCTCTCTCTCTCTCTCTCTCTCTCTCTCTCTCTCTCTCTCTCTCTCTCTCTCTCTCTCTCTCTCTCTCTCTCTCTCTCTCTCTCTCTCTCTCTCTGTTATCAGCTGGATTACGGTGGCGATTCTAACTGATGGGTGACAGTTGGTGGGTTGGTATTACTGTCATGAGGGGTCTCAATTGTTTCTCTTACTATTGATAACACAACATATATAACAGTACTCACCCTTGATCTGTTCTGTTATTTTATTCTCTCATGTTATCAGTTGACAGTAATATTAAAGCGGGGTCTTCTAGGATGGGTCGGGAAGGTTGTGGACCCCAGGGCCGACCTGATCATCATCAAACTACTGGGGCCTCAACTGACGCCACCACGGTTGCTGGAGGATCGACTTTTTTCACACTTTATTTTTCCAACATTCGCGGCCTGAGATCCAATTTTCCTTCTGTGCAGCACCATCTATTAACCTCTTCCCCCGACCTCTTACTATTATCTGAACTTCAACTGACCAAAGCAGCTTCACCCAAACCTTTTCAAGTCTCCAACTACAACCTTTATGCCTCGGGGATTTTCATGTATACTTGGTAAAATAAAACTATATAGTTCTTGTGCGAAACAAGATGACACCACGAACGAAGGCTTTTGATAAAGGCCCCTAAGGCCTACCCCACATTGGTTCCCCTACGTGTGGATTGCTAATTTCGAAATTCATCGGAGCCCTCATGAAAGAGACTTTTTTTTACCGAGTGTACATCACAGAGAGTGGCTTGGCTCTGCAAGGGATGACCCAGGTGGAGGTGAGGTACTCTCTTTTTCCTTACTTAATGATCTAGAACAAATAATCAAACACCCTACACGTGTTCCTGATCGACACGATCAACTTGCTAACATTCTTGATCTTTGTTTTGCCTCTAACCCCTCACACTATTCATACTCAATTTTTGCCCCCTTAGGGTCTTCTGATCACAACCTTATTTCTATTAAATCAAACTGGGCCCGACCACCTCCCCCACCCCCCTCTAAACGCCAACTATGGCACTATCGGAGGGCAAGCTGGCAATCCGTGCGAGAATTCTTCTCCGACTTTCCTTGGGATGAATGTTGCTTTTCCACTCGGGGCGCCTCTGTATGTGCTGACAGCATTGTTGGGGCTATACAGGGCGGTATGAGTGCATTTATCCCATCTTCTCTTGCGTGTAGGGAGAGAGATAGGGCGTATCAAGTTATGAAACTATCTCCTTCTCCTATTACCCACTCCTCTTTCATTACTTCTAGGAATCGTTGTAAGGCTATTCATCTTAGGGCCAAGCTGAACTTTTTAAAAAGAAAGACCGCTGACCTGACTAACTGTTCCTCCAGTAAATCCTTCTGGTCCTTAACCAAAAACATCTGTAATAACTACTGCACTCCCTCTTTTCCTCCTCTCTTCCGACCTGATAACTCTGTAGCCAACTCTCCCCCTGATAAAGCCAATCTCTTTGGCACCTTATTCTCCTCTAACTCCACCTTAGACGATTCCAACTCTATCCCTCCTACCCCTGCTCCTCCTACTGAACTTTCCTGTAATCTCCACTCATAAGGTTGCTGGTGTGTTATCCAGGTTGGATGTGAGTAAGGCGCATGGACCGGACGGTATACCTCCTCGTGTTCTGAGGCAGTGTGCTGAAGCCCTGGCCCCTGTGCTTGCTAATATCTTTCGCCTTTGCCTCAAAACCCCAACTTTTCCTTCTTCTTGGAAGCATGCCTCGGTTCAGCCCATCCCGGAGAAGGGTGACCATTCTAATCCCTCTAACTATCGCCCCATTGCCCGAGCTTCATCCCTCTCTAAGATTTTCGAAACTATCTTACTCTCATTTTCTGTCACCTTGAACGCCTTTCTCTTTTGTCGGGTCACCAGTATGGTTTTCGCCAGGTGAGATCTACTGGTGATCTGCTCTCCTACTGCACCCACCTTTGGTCATCCTCTCTTAGGGATTATGGGGAAACTTTCGTCGTGGCCCTCGACATATCCAAAGCAGTTGACAGGGTATGGCACAAGTCTTTGCTTTCTAAACTTCCCTCTTATGGTTTCTCTCCCCCACTTTGTTCTCTAATCTCTAGCTTCCTTGAGAACCGACCCATGGCAGTTGTTGTCGAGGGATCGATCTCTCGCTCTTTCTCTACCAATAGTTGTGTCCCACAGTGTTCTGTTCTTTCACCTACTCTCTTCTTTTTATCAATGATTTACTTCACACTACGACTATTTCTATCCATTCTTACGCTGATGATTCTACTCTTCTTCCCATTTTCCCTTCCCCCTAATTCTCAAACTACAGTAGATCTGTTTCTACAGCTGATATCATTTCATCTATCAACGTGGATCTGTGCAGCATCTCCAAATGAGGAGGTAGAAACTTGGTTAAATTCAATAGTAATAAAACACAGTATTTGCCAATTACACTTTCCAATTTAGATGATCTCCCACCAATCACATTTCAGGACACAATCTTTCCGCCAAATTCTAAAATAGATATGCTAGACCTCACCATTTAACTCTAATATGTCATGGAAGCCACACATCCATAACATTGTTAAAGCTGCCTTCTGAAAGCTGGGAATGCTGTAAAAATGCCGTAGCTACTTCACTCTTGAGCAGTTAATTCAAGTATATCAGGGATTCATTCGTCCTAACTTGGAGTACTGCTCTCATAACTGGGGTGGCTCTTCTTCCGTCCAACTGTTCGATAGGGTGGAATCAAAGGCATTTCGTCTTATTGACTCTCCTCCTTTAGTTGATAATCTCTCTTCCCTTTCTCTTCACCACAATGTTGCTTCACTCTCTCTCTTTCACAGGTACTTTAACGGGCAATGTTCGGTGGATTTGGCATCTTGTGTACCGCCGGCAAGGCCGTGGGCTCGTAACACTCGTCTTGCCCGCGGTGCCCACCGTTTCTCTGTGGATGTCGGTCACACTATAATAACCCGTTATAGTACCTCCTTCTTTCCTCACACAGCCAAACTGTTGAATGCTCTGCCTTCTTCTGTGTTTCCATATTCATACAATGTCTCACTTTAAAAAGCTGGTTTTCCGCCATCTTCTCGGTGTAGATTAAAATAGTCTTCTCTTTTCTATTTTTATTTTCTTTTTACTCTTAATTTTTTGTCCCCCACCAGGCCCCGTTGTGGGTCGACGACCTGTGCCTGGGTGGGCTATTACCCGTAAACAACAACAAAAATTGAACACGCACACACACACACACACACACACACACACACACACACACACCGTCCTCGTAATATTTTTATATAGTATAATTTTGTGAAATTCCCGAGTCAGTATGTCGGCACAACATAATGAAATGTCAGTTTTAACTAAATACTAATAAATATGTAAAGGTTAATACAGACCTAACATAACATAACCTAACCTAACCGCAGGATAAAACATAATATGTATCCGTGTGTATGTAATAATTTGTTTTACCAGGAAATACTTTAATCGTGTTGGGTGTTTTGAAACATAATCCTGGTATAAACAGTGTGATATAAAAGTTGACGGGAATGTTTGGGTCACACACACACACACACACACACCCCTGGCCTGTGTTTACGCCCAGTAGTGGAGGTTGTAAAAATGTTTGCATAATTGTTGTTTTGTTTATCGTGACAAAAAACAACAACAATGACGACTGATTTTACAACACCATGTGACCTTACACAGATGTTGGGTCATGATGAGTACTGTCCTGTAGTGATGGGCTGGTTGTTTGTGTGACCTAACCTAACACAGTCATGGGCCGTGTTACGATTTAAGTATTTTTCCTCGGGTCAACCCACCAAAATTTATATCCATCTTTACCCAAAAGTAATGTTGTATCAGCACGGACAGTGAAGCAGTTTATCGTCACGTCCACCTTACGATATTTGCTGTTTACACTCAGTCTTTTATCTCATTTACGAAACAAATCCGCCATGATAATATTTGAAGTATAATATTAATGTTTCTTGGCATTTAACAGAAGATGAGTGAAGTAGTCTGTGAATACGTTGATTTTTCCTACAGTTACAACATTTGTCTTACTTACGAGACGCACCCAACAGAATAATGTCAATGGTAATCTTGGCCCTGAGGAACTACAGCGTATCTATTTATTTTACTATATGCAAGGCCATGGAGAGACTTAATCAGACCATGGATATAACAGACAGCCAGGCATGAAGGATGAGGTCCTATCGAGAGAAACAGTCTGTCAACAAGAGACCTTTACCTTTGACCCGTGTGACTACTGCCCGTGACCCCACTTGGACTTACCCAACCTTAGTTAATGCCCACTGCCACATAACAGTTAATTCATCTAACAGACCGCACCCAACTTGGCCCGTAAATGAACTAAAATGTTTATATTGTTGACTATACCTCTGTTTCATCGTTACATTCCCGTAGATACTTACCCTTGCGTGATGAAACAGTGACTCTAAGACCCGCCTCACTATCCTCACTAACTATAAGACTCGCCTCACTATCCTCACTGTAACTATAAGACTCGCCTCACTATCCTCACTGTAACTATAAGACTCGCCTCACTATCCTCACTGTAACTATAAGACTCGCCTCACTATCCTCACTGTAACTATAAGACTCGCCTCACTATCCTCACTGTAACTATAAGACCCGCTCACTATCCTCACTGTAACTATAAGACTCGCCTCACTATCCTCACTGTAACTATAAGACTCGCCTCACTATCCTCACTGTAACTATAAGACTCGCCTCACTATCCTCACTGTAACTATAAGACTCGCCTCACTATCCTCACTGTAACTATAAGACTCGCCTCACTATCCTCACTGTAACTATAAGACTCGCCTCACTATCCTCACTGTAACTATAAGACTCGCCTCACTATCCTCACTGTAACTATAAGACCCGCCTCACTATCCTCACTGTAACTATAAGACCCGCCTCACTATCCTCACTGTAACTATAAGACTCGCCTCACTATCCTCACTGTAACTATAAGACCCGCCTCACTATCCTCACTGTAACTATAAGACTCGCCTCACTATCCTCACTGTAACTATAAGACTCGCCTCACTATCCTCACTGTAACTATAAGACCCGCCTCACTATCCTCACTGTAACTATAAGACTCGCCTCACTATCCTCACTGTAACTATAAGACCCGCCTCACTATCCTCACTAACTATAAGACTCGCCTCACTATCCTCACTAACTATAAGACTCGCCTCACTATCCTCACTGTAACTATAAGACTCGCCTCACTATCCTCACTGTAACTATAAGACTCGCCTCATATATTAGTACATACATGGTCAGCTGAGTCACTTCTCTCCGACTTTGGCGTATAATTACCATATATTTTTATTTATGTCTATTTGTCTCGTAACTCGGGATATTTATAAGTCGGCATGATGTATCGTAACTCGGGATATTTATAAGTCGGCATGATGTCTCGTAACTCGGGTTATTTATAAGTCGGCATGATGTCTCGTAACTCGGGTTATTTATAAGTCGGCATGATGTATCGTAACTCGGGATATTTATAAGTCGGCATGATGTCTCGTAACTCGGGATATTTATAAGTCGGCATGATGTCTCGTAACTCGGGTTATTTATAAGTCGGCATGATGACACAGGAGGCGAGTTACTGGCTGTAAATATAAACTTAACGACCTGTGCTCCTCCTACCCTATATTCTGGTGTTGTGGAGGTGGGAGGGTAGGAGTGAGGCGGGGGCTTGTAGGAGTAGGGACTTGGGGGGGGGGGGACATAAAGGGAGGTCCTCTAGCGGATGGGAAAGTGAGTGAGAGTCCTTAGAAAGATGGAGGCGAGCTATAGGGCATGAGAGGTCCTTGAGGATTTAGTGGACGGGAGTATGTGTCCTGAGAACCCTGGGAGGTGGAGTAGGATCCTTGATGCCCTTAGAGGTCCTACAAGAGGCGTAGGATTTAACAGCGGGAAGATTAGGAGACCTAACCTAACCTAACCTAAGGGTGATTAGTCCTCATTAGCGAGAGAGAATTAATGAATATATACCTACACCGTTTCTTCATTTTGGTTTCTACAAATAATTTATATATATTTTTTTTTTTCTCATTTTTAATAATTTAGATAATTTTTGTGCTTTATTTTATTTAGGGTGGAGAGAGAGAGAGAGAGAGTGAGAGAGAAAGAGGGAGAGAGAGAGAGAGAGAGAGCAGGACCTTAGTGCTGGCTCCTGAGGGCGACTATTTTGGTAACTGGCTTCTGCACCTGACGCATTCCCCCCCACCTACCCACAACCCCCCCACCTACCCACTAACCCCCCACCTACCCACTAACCCCCCACCTACCCACTAACCCCCCACCTACCCACTAACCCCCCACCTACCCACTAACCCCCACCTACCCACTACCCCCCCACCTACCCACTAACCCCCCACCTACCCACTAAGCCCCCACCTACCCACTACCCCACCACACTACCCACTAACCCCCCACCTACCCACTAACCCCCCACCTACCCACTACCCCCCCACCTACCCACTACCCCCCACCTACCCACTACCCCCCACCTACCTACACATCAAAATGCCGAGCAAAAAAAAATTCACCATTCCTCTGTTGTTTAAGACGAGCCTGGGCGACAACTGGGTCATATTCTCTCTCTCTCTCTCTCTCTCTCTCTCTCTCTCTCTCTTTCAAGTTTTTATTCTATTATTGTTGTTTCGTGTTTGTGTCTGATATTCTGGCCACTGCTATGTCTCTCTACACTTTTTTCCGTGTGTGTGTGTGTGTGTGTGTGTGTGTGTGTGTGTGTGTGTGTGAGTGATTTTGTTTCAACGTTAATTGTTTACTACCTTTGGGTGATGACAGGTAAGGTTAGGTTAGGTTAGGTTTAAGGAGATGGTGAAAGGGAGGAAGCCAGGGGGAGATGGAGGGAGGAAAGGGGAGAATAAGGGAGAGAGGAGGGGGGAGAAGGCGACGTAACCTCATGAATATTTGGTGATTAGAAGAAGGAAGGAGAGGGGGGGGGACCAGGTGTTATGTCTGACCTACGGATGGCAACACTACCACCAGGTACTGTACAGGTGTGTGATAGAGATGGAGGAGAGAGAGTGATGAAGGTGAATAGGGAGAGAGAGAGAGAGAGAGAGGGGGGGCGGGGAAGGTACCAACACTGACTGGTTGTTTACAAAACCTTCCTTCGTTCACGGAAAACTGAGATAATTTTCCCTGAACTGAGTATAAACGTCTTGAGTCATCACCTGGATCTAGCGATTTGTTTGAGTTGTATTAATTTTACATATTTTGTACACATGTTTATTAGCCATGATAAGAGTTACAAGTTAATGAGGTGAGGTGTGTCGCAGGTCCATAGGTGAGGTGTGTCGCAGGTCCACAGGTGAGGTGTGTCGCAGGTCCACAGGTGAGGTGTGTCGCAGGTCCACAGGTGAGGTGTGTCGCAGGTCCACAGGTGTGCCGCAGGTCCTCCTCACCGGAAAAAAAGTGTAAAGAGGTCAAGACTGGGTCGGTTATGACATATGGTAGCAAAGTCGTTATTAATTACCTCAGCTGCCTCCTCACCTGGTAAATGAGAGACAAAAGGAAATGTGGGACACTGACGGTTAAGACCACAGAGATCTTTTACCTTAGAGTACCACTGACCGATACCGACCTCCTTGAGACCGTGCACTTTCCTGGGATAATAAGACTCTTGGCTGACCTGATTTCCCTGATGACCTGGTTACGTAGGCTTTTGTACAGGTGGTTGTTGTTGTAGTATGGGTGGATCCTCAGTGTCTTGGCTGGAAAGAAGTGGTGGTAGGTTTTGGTGATAATGTCCAGGTAATTGTTCTGCACATCGTCTACCGTGATCACTTCAGTCCAGGGATACCGGGTTATCCATTGTCCGAAACGGCGCATGGCAGAGTCAGGGGTTGTGTGTGTGTGTGTGTGTGTGTGTGTGTGTGTGTGTGTGTGTGTGTGTGTGTGTAGGTTGATAAGCAGCTATAAACACACTCTCTATCATGGCTGTCACCTTATATACAGCTAACAAGGTATGTTGGAGTATTGTGTGTGTGTGTATGTGTAAGTGTGTGTGTGTCTGTGTGTGTGTGTGTGTGTGTGTGTGTGTGTGTGTGTAAGTTATCCACGGAAGGGGGACACAGGGAGGGGGAGTGAGGATAAGCGTCCCAAATCCACTTTACACACACTGTAAACAGACATATTTAGGGCAGTTTCACCCCCTGCCTCCTCCCTTCCCTCCCATCCCCTTTGTAACCTCACCTCACCCCCTCTCCCTCCCTCTCCTCTCTGTGATTGAGGTGAGGTGGAGGAGGTGAGACGAGGGGGTCATTATCTCCTAGGTCTCCATCATCCATTAGTATCTCCATGGTCTCTGTATCGCTGTACAGAGCGGCATGGTGACGTAACGGGAGCCCCTTGACGCAACTTGATGGATCACTGCACTGTTGATGGTGACGTCTGTTGCTGGTGATGGTGACGTCTCCTGCTGTTGATGGTGACGTCTGCGGGCTGTTGTTGATGGTGACGTCTGCTGTTGTTGTTGATGACGTCTGCTGCTGGTGATGGTGACGTCTGCTGTTGTTGATGGTGATGTCTTCTGTTGTTGTTGATGGTGAGGTCTGCTGTTGTTGATGGTGACGTCTGCTGTTGTTGATGGTGACGTCTGCTGCTGTTGTTGATGGTGACGTCTGCTGTTGTTGTTGGTGACGTCTGCTGTTGTTGTTGGTGACGTCTGCTGTTGTTGTTGGTGACGTCTGCTGTTGTTGTTGATGGTAACGTCTGCTGTTGTTGATGGTGACGTCTGCTGTTGTTGTTGGTGACGTCTGCTGTTGTTGTTGATGGTAACGTCTGCTGTTGTTGATGGTGACGTCTGCTGTTGTTGTTGATGGTGACGTCTGCTGTTGTTGTTGATGGTGACGTCTGCTGTTGTTGATGGTGACGTCTGTTATTAATACTTTCGTTCAGTCTTTGTTGCTGGCGATATTGGATCCCCCTCTGTTGTGTCTTCTCCCGGTACTGGTGGTGTCGTCAGGTAGGGCCGTATTATTACTGGTGGTGCCGTGACCGGGCTAATACGGGCAGAGGGGCAGCGTCACCCAGCGATATACATAGATGCACCTCTAGGGCCGCCCCGCCCCACCCCGCCCCGCTTCACCCTGCCCCGCTTCGCCTCGCCTCACCCTGCCCCGCTTCGACTCGCCTCACCCTGCCCCGCCCCGCCCCGCAGTTTGGAAGGGAGTGGGCACGGGTATTAGGCTGTGTAAGGATGTGACCAAATGGTAAGGTGTGTAGGGGATGTGCTTGGGGGCCGGGTGTAGTGTGTTGGGGTAGAATAGGGTGTAGGGATGTGATTTATGGCCCGGGGGGGGGGGGTGTATGTGCGTGTGAGTGTAGGAGGTGTATAGGGCCCAGGGTGCAGGTGTGGTAGGAAGGAAGGAAGGAAGGAGTACCTCGCCCTGGCCTTATGTAAACACCGAGGGTCCGTAGAGACAGGTGTTGTGACCCCCTCTAACACACGCACACACACACACACACACACACACACACACACACACACATTTTTCCTAATACAGCATCTGTGTTTTTTTTATCTAGATATATCTGTATGTTTGTATTTCTTTGTGTTTACTTATATATAAATAGGGCGTGTGTGTGTGTGTGTGTGTGTGCAGGAAAACGCTCACATGAAGTATAAGATAATTGTTGGCATATGTGACGCATCGTGTAATTGGTATCCTATCTGTCTTTCTGTCTGTCTGTCTGTCTGTCTGTCTGTCTGTCTGTCTGTCTGTCTGTCTTACTCTTCGGCGGTACAAGGAGCCTTAATCTTACCTCTCACGGTGGTACTAGGAGCCTCACAGGTACTAATAAAGACCCAGGGACCCCCACAAGTGCTCGTATTGACCTCAGGTGTCACACAGGTACTCGCGTTGACCTCAGGTGTCACACAGGTGTTCATGGTAACGTGGTGTGACTCATTCTATAGACGGTCGGCGTTTCTCACCTGTCCGCGTCTCTTCTTGTCTTCATCTATTTGTAATTTTTTTTATATATATACAAGTTTATTTTTTAGGGATTATTTCTTCCTGTTCAGATTTACGTAAATATTTGTTCTTCTTTGTTCGTGTGTGTGTGTCTGTCTGTCTGTCTGTCTGTCTGTCTGTCTGTCTGTCTGTCTGTGTCTCTGTCTGTGTGTCTAAAAGATTCAGTGTATATTTATATAAGGTTTTACATTACACATACATAGACAGGTATGCAAAGGTACAGGTGTGTTAACAGATGTGTGGAGGACAGGTGTTAGGAGAGGAGTAATGGTGGTCCTGGATTCTCGTGTTTACACAAGTGTCACGTGGCCATGGTGACGTCCTCTTCCCCCCACATTCTCCTCCCCACCTACCCCTCCTCCCCTTCATCCTCCCTCTCCTTCCCTCTCCGTTCCTTCCCTCCCATGTTTATGATGTTTTTCCCTGAGGTAAACATCAAGCATCACTTTAGTTAGTTTTACATAATAATAATAATATTGGTGATCGCTTAAGACGCGGCCATCATATGTACTGTTGACGTTTCCTAAGGGAGTATTTACCGCTTGTCTCTTTCAAATATAAAACATTTTAATAATGGTGTGGTTGGTTTAGGGGTTGTTAGTGTAATGGGCGTCTTACTGGTGTGTGTGTGTGTGTGTGTGCTGTAATTAATCACCAGAGTGCGACGGCTGAGTGGATACATCGCTCACCGCCTGTCCTAAGTATCGCTGGTTCGATCTCGGGTCACTTCCAGTCCATCCAGCTGTAAATGGTCATCTAAATACACACACGCGCACACACGCGCACACACACACACACACACACACACGCACACAGTAATTGGCAGCCGTCACAAAGTAGACAGCCGGTGTGCCCAGGTGAGGTGTGGACATATTAATTAACCTTCCACCTCTCGCTCTGACGCAGGTGTCGCCAGGGGAGGTCCTCTTGACGGGCGGTGGTGACCAGGAGAGTCCAGCACCTTCAGGAGATGCTAATGACGTGTCCAACAGATGGCCATGATGGTGACGCAGGTCATGGTGACGCAGGTGATGGTGACACAGGTGATGGTGACGCAGGTGATGGTGACGCAGATGATGGTGACGCAAGTGATGGTGACGCAGGTAATGGTGACGCAGGTGAGGGTCAGATCACAGGAGATGATTGTGTCGTGTTTCAGCCCTACACAGAGACGGAGGTGAGTGAGGCTCTTAAACATGCTGCAAACATCTTCTTTAACACACACACAGACACACACCTTCAGCCCCCACCCCCTTCAGCCCCCACCCCCCTTCAGCCCCCACCCCCCTCCTTCAGCCCCCACCCCCCTTCAGCCCCCACCCCCCTTCAGCCCCCACCCCCTTCAGCCCCCACCCCCCTTCAGCCCCCACCCCCCTTCAGCCCCCACCCCCCTTCAGCCCCCACCCCCTCCTTCCGCCCCCCACCACCCCTGCCCAGGAACTCATGAGCAGTGACAGACAGACAGACAGACAGCCTAAAGAGTTTCAAAGGTTATAAGTCATGGAGAGGAAACATGGTCAATACGCCTGTGTGTCGGGGGGGGGGGGAGGGGGAGAAGGAGGGGGGAGGGGAGGAGAAAGGGAAGGGGAGGGGTAAGGGGAGTTAGGGAGGGTGAGGATCAGGGAGTAAATAGGGGGGGGTGGAGGATTGAGGAACGACTAGTATTAGTGAATTTATTGGTCTTGTTTACACCTGTGTCCCCTGGTCTTGTTTACACCTGTGTCACCTGGTCTTGTTTACACCTGTGTCACCTGGTCTTGTTTACACCTGTGTCACCTGGTCTCATTTACACCTGTGTCACCTGGTCTTGTTTACACCTGTGTCCCCTGGTCTTGTTTACACCTGTGTCACCTGGTCTCATTTACACCTGTGTCCCCTGGTCTTGTTTACACCTGTGTCACCTGGTCTTGTTTACACCTGTGTCACCTGGTCTCGTTTACACCTGTGTCACCTGGTCTTGTTTACACCCGTGTCACCTGGTCTTGTTTACACCTGTGTCTGGTGACCGTGTTGCAGGTCTCTTTATCGGGGAGTTACCGTGTTGTACCTGGGGGGGGGGGTGGGGGGCAGTGAGGGGGGGCCTGGAGCACGTGGGGGGAGGGGGGCAGTGAGGGGGGGCCTGGAGCACGTGCCACACCGTAACTGAGGTGCTGGGACACGCCCTGGAGGCTGTAAATTAAAGAGATGTGTTTACTGGAGCCAGGCCAGCGTGGTGATGTAGTGAATTAACCTGACAGTCCAGTGATCTCCAGTTGGACTGTGCCGCGTGTGGTGGGTGTAGCGAGGTAGTAGTGTAGGGGAGATATACACTTGTCATATCTGTCCCTCCGGCTGTAGTGTGTGTGTGACGCGGAGGATGACTCGCCATGTTCCGAGGCTGGTCAGTGTCCCCCTCCCTTCCCCTTCCCTCCCCCCTTACCTTCCCTTCCTTACCTCCCCTCCCTTACCTCCCCCCCCCTTACCTCCCCTCCCTTACCTTTCCTTACCTCCCCTCCCCTTCCCTTCCCCCCTTACCTCCCCTTCCCTCCCCTCCCCTTCACGTTTCATGAACTTGATCGATTTTCTATTCACTGTTAGCTCACTACTGCACTGTACTGCTGCGTCTGTACCCTGAGTGGGCTCCAGCGCTGGTGTCAGAAGGCGGGCGAACGTTCGACAGACGTTGATTCCATAAGCGTGTCACTAGGGGCGGGGGGGGGGGGGTGTGGGTGTCCGTGGGTGTCGTGGGTGTCCGTGTGGGTGTCCGTGAGTGTCTTGGGTGTCCGTGGGTGTCTTAGGGCTTCTACAGTTCGGTGGTCTCTCTCATCAAGGACCGTCGTTGCTGTTCGGTCGTAAGAAGGGTATTATCAGGGATGGTGTAGCCCCTTATTTACACCCTGTCACCCATGCCCTACATCACCTCTATCTCTTATCCACACCCTGTCAACCACACCCTGTCGACCACACCCTGTCAGCCACACCCTGTCAGCCACACCCTGTCAACCACACCCTATCAGTCACACCCTGTCAGTCACACACTGTCAGTCACACCCTGTCAGTCACACCCTACACCAGCCCTATCAACGCAAGTAAAACAAAGCTTTCATCTGTCTCTGTCGTTGGAACACCTGAGGATTAGCCCCCCTTCTCCTTCTTATTTCACCTGATAATTAAACACCTTAACACTACTTAGGGGTCAGGTCAGGTTAGGTCAGGTCAGGTCAGGTCAGGTTAGGTTAGGTTAGGTTAGGTTCAGTTCGGTTAGGTTCGGTTAGGTCAGGTCAGGTCAGGTTAGGTTAGGTTAGGTTCGGTTCAGTTCAGTTCAGTTCGGTTAGGTTCGGTTAGGTCAGGTCAGGTCAGGTTAGGTTAGGTTAGGTTTAGGCGTCAAGTCAGCCACTGTTCGCCTTGTCTCACGTCAACAATGAGACTCATAGTTCGCGGGACAGGTATAAGGGAAGACGGATTTACCCGGATCGGACTTACAGGAACGGGATATGACGCCATCATCGGCTAATAAACGTCCAATCGAGTCTGCGTTCTCTCTCTCTCTCTCTCTCTCTCTCTCTCTCTCTCTCTCTCTCTCTCTCTCTCTCTCTCTCTCAAGATGCTTTTAAAGTTCTTTAGTCATTACCGCCACTTAACTGAATCACGACACCCTGGCATACACACCTATACCCCACGACACCCTGGCATACACACCTATGCCCCAACTCAAGGCCGAGATATGCCCCGTAATTACCTGGTTGATACACGGTTGTGGGTCAGATAGGGGGGAAGTAGACTGTGCCCAGTGAGGGAGTGTAGAGGGAGGGAGGGTAGAAGGAGGGAGGGTGGGTGGGTAGGAGGGAGGGTGGGTGAGTAGAAGGAGGGAGGGTGGGTAGAAGGAGGGAAGGTAGAAGGAGGGAGGGTGGGTAGAAGGAGGGAGGGAGGGTAAGAGGAGGGAGGGTGGGTAGAAGGAGGGAGGGAGGGTAGAAGGAGGGAGGGTGGGTAGAAGGAGGGAGGGAGGGTAGAAGGAGGGAGGGTGGGTAGAAGGAGGGAGGAAGGGAGGGTAGAAGGAGGGAGGGAGGGTAGAGGGAGGAAGGGAGGGTGGCTAGAGGCAGGGAGGGTGGGGGTAGAGGGAGGGGGGAGGGGGAAGAGGTGCCTCGAGAGCGTGTGGCACCCTGGCTCTGATACACTATGGGTGTCACTGGTCGTCGGTGCCAAGTGACAAGGCTACACAAGGATCGTGAAAACAAAACAAAATCGTAAATCTTTTGTCTCATCCCTCAACCGAAAGTGTATGTATGTATGTATGTATGTGTATGTATGTATGTATGTGTGTATGTATGTATCTGTGTGTATGTATGTATGTATGTATGTGTGAGAGCGATGGTATTAAGAAACCTGTAGTTAGCCTCTTGCCATTTATTTGTTTATGATGATAATCTTTAATAAACAAAACTAAGCAGTCCCATCTTTAGTGATCTTCAGTGTTATTTATTAATTGGTCTTAATTATTACCTTAATTACTTTACCTGTACGTTATGGTCAGGTTGAGGCAATGTTAATTATCTTCATATGGGATAATTTTAATGCTGTGGTTTATTTCTCTTTAAATTACCTGTTCTGACACACACACACACCCAATTGACCTCCCAATCAAAATATACAACGAGTTTGCAGTCGAACTTGCCACCCCCCTCTGTTCTATTATTAATGCATCCCTCAGACAAAGCAAATGCCCTAATGAATGGAAAACCGCATTTGTCACCCCCATCCCCAAGGTCACCACCCCACAGTCCCCAAACGACCTCAGGCCAGTTGCCATTACCGCCATACCCAGTCTACTTTGTGAGGACTTTGTTTTTGAGTGGGCATTTGCCAGTATCTATCAGTCAATTGATCCACAGCAATTTGGCAATATGAGGACCTCCTCTACATCACACTGCTTGGTGAGCTTTCTGGATTTTCTGCACAAAAACTTGCAGAAACGTAAGACATCACTGGCCGTTACCCTTGTGGACTTCAGGAAGGCCTTTGACCTTGTTGATCACTGCACTGTTATCAACAAGGCTATTGCACTAGGGCTGCCCACCAACCTGGTCTCTTGGCTCACTGATTTCTTGAGTGGACGTAGCCAGGCAGTGAGGTATCAGGGCTTGGTCTCCACATTCCAACACCTCACCTGCGGTGTTCCCCAGGGGACCAAGATGGGACCACTGTGCTTCTCAAATACACCAAATTTTCCACATGTTTACGTTTCCTGTTGCCTATATAGAAGCAACCATTACCTTAGTCTTTCCAGTATTAACTCGTAAACCATATTGTTCACCTTTTCCCATCACTGGTTAACGAGTTTTGTAATGCCTCTTCATCATCAGTGATAGAGCAGCATCATCTACGTGGCGTATATTTGGTGTTACTTTACCATTAACTTTTAGTTCTTTATTATCACTCAAATAAATTTCAAAATATCTCTCGTTCTCTTTTCGTCCAATTTATTTTTATTATTTCGTCTATAGTTAAGTTTTTCGGTCGTTTAATTTTCTCTACTCTTCCTCCTCCTTTATGCTGTTTCCCGCCATCACCTCATTATTCATAGGTCGTTTGTGCGGGAAACGTCGTAAAAAAATAAAGTGTCTTACAATTGTCTCAATTATTGCTTGCAAAGAAACAAAACACCAGATTCGGTTGGTGGCAACAAATGCAACAATACGTCGCTTTTCTTAGTAGTTTTCGGTGCCCTAATTGTCACAGATGAATATATTCTTGTTTATGTCTCAACTTATCATTACTAACAACAACAACAACAAGATATTGAATAATGTCTTAACTCTTCCTCACCACACACTATCACCACGCACTATCATCACCACGCACTATCATCACTACACACTATCATCACCACACACCTCACCACACACTTTCCTCACCACACAGTTACCTCACCGCACACTTTCATCACCACACACTATCATCACCACGCACTATCATCACTACACACTATCCTCACCACACACTTTCCTCACCACACAGTTACCTCGCCACACACTTTCCTCACCACGCACTATCATTACTACACACTATCATCACTACACACTGTCATCACCACACACCTCACCACGCACTATCATCACCACACACTATCACCACACACTATCATCACTACACACTCATCACCACACACTATCATCACTACACACTGTCATCACCACACACTATCACCACACACTATCATCACTACACACTATCACCACACACTATCATCACTACACACTATCACCACACACTATCATCACTACACACTCATCACCACACACCTCACCACACACTTTTGTAATGAGACAAATCTCACAAGAAGAAGATTACATATAGGTAGAATATTGATAGAATAAAAGAGAGGAAGATTTTGGTAGCGTGGCCGTGATAGTTATTTACACTTATCGTATCTTATATGTCAATACACATCTATTACGTCTTAAGGGCGACTTCTCAAACACTGCTTCGTTACAACTCTTTATTAATTACGAACATGCCATGGACACATTAATAACACCTTCTATTGAAGTTACTAGGACATTATATTTACTGATGTGTGGGTGAGAAGCGTGGACAGACACCAGGAGGAGGTTGGAGGCCTATGATATGTGGTGTTATAGACGAATGTTAAGAATAAGCTACACTGACACGAAAACAAATGAAGAACTACAAAGATTAACAAAAACTTGAGGAGAAATACTTGAAATGTACAGAAAAAGACAAATGAGATACTTTGGTCTTATAATTAGGGAGGAGATAACAGAAATATTATTATAATGGGCGAGTGTAGGATGAAGGTCAGGTATAACTAATCCAATTAACCTGCAACAGTGAGCACGTTAGACAATCTAAAAAAAAAAAACAACTATCTGTACTCTGGGTGATCGATGGATGTCAGAATGAACACTATGACTCCTGTTGTCTCGGTAGGGTTGTCAAAATCCTTCGTCCGTTGTGTCATATTGTCTCACACATAATTGTAAAGATATTTAATTATTTTGGCTTTTCTTCACGTTGTTGTGTGTTCACGGCGGCGCCACAACACACCCGGATGTAACAGCTTGCTACTGAGTATTGATCTGGAGTCCATTTTTCTGGAGAGGTCATTGGACTCACGCACACATGTAGGTCAAGCAGGCGGTAGTTGTGTGGGTGTAAGATATATGTATGTATTTGTGTGTATGTATGTGTGGTGAGGAAGAGCCAAGACATTATTCGATATTTTGTTGTTGTTGCTAATGATAAGTTCAGACAATTACAAGAGGATATTGATCTGTGACAATTAGGACGCCACAAACTATTGCCACATGGACCACCTCACCTGGGAGACGATTACTCCACACGAGAAGGTGTCAATACTTTCGATTTAGCCCGACTGCATACCGAGGCAGACAAGCGTCAACGCCGGAAAGACGCTACTGCCGCCCCCCCCCCTCCCGCACTAGATGTAGCCCCCCACACGTGTAACATCTGTGAACGGCTCTGCCGGTCCCGTATCGGCCTCTTTAGTCACCTCAGAACTCACCAACGAAGGTGACATCCTTAATAACTCATATCATTGTATCATGGCTGGATGATCATCATACTCGATCTCGAGCGACAGCAAAGTAATTGTAATAGTAGTAAATAATATTAATAATAAATGGTTTATTAATAGAGTTGCAGCCAGTGGCTGAAAATATACAGACTTACATGTGATTTAGACATAATAATATACGTTCAGTACATTTACAGGGCTGTACAGTACATAAATCATGAGTTGTTTATTATTTTAACAATAGATGGGATGGTGCTGTTCTTATATCTGTCAGTGCGGGCTCTTATGGGCTGAATTTTGTTGTAGTGGCGGACTGCGCGAGGTGGGCGGGGGACTGCCGGTGGCAGGAGGTGGCGATGATGAGGATGGTGCAGTAGTCCACTGCCAAGCCCTGCTAGCGCTTGGTGGTGAAGGTCGCTGAGGGATGGCATTTCCAGGGTGGAGAGAGCGTTGTTGTAGCCGGAGTAGTCTGCGCCGAGCATGATTCTGCAGGCCCTCTTCTGTACCTTCTCTAGCTGACGTTGTTGGGTGGAGTTGAGAGAAGACTACCAGGCTGGTGACGCACACGTTAATTTGGGGAGAATAAAGGCGTTATAGATGCGCTGAAGTATGTATGTATGTATTCTACTACGGCGTTCACTCTTCCACGTCTCAAAGCGAAGCCACGAGGAAATGAGGCTTGGTTAGGTTAGGTCAGGTCAGGTCAAGTCATCTTGGCTGTTCAGTACCTCACAGTGACTGGATTAGGTCAGATCAGGTCAACTTGGCTGTTCAGTACCTTACAGTGGATGGGTTATTGCAGTCCTTACCAGATTCCAGAGACAACCCTATACTGTACTGTATATCTGATCCTTGTATGATCACCATCGTCACCACCATCACCATCATCACCACCATCTCCACCACCACCAAGACACTCACGACCGTTGTATGAAGTTTCCTACACGTGTCACTTGTCGTAAAAGGCCTCAAGGTGTGAGCATTCGGCAAGGACAACACTACTGCACCTGTCGTCGTGTAGCCCAGCCCGAGGTCTGGTGGGTGGCCCTTGTGGTTTCTTCGGCTCACAGGTTCGCGCAGCTTTTATTTTTTTTCCCTCGGGTTTGTCTTTTTTCCATTAGTTTCCTCATCCTAAAACTGTTTGGTTTTCTTAGTCATACGTAAAATTCTCGTCCCTTTTGTATCTGGCGCCAGTGTCACCAACTAATCCCAGATAGTCTACCTTCCCGCCATCCACCGTATCTACTGTATATATTATCGTCTGTCCTTCCTTACACGTATTCCCCTGAGCCATGGATAGCGTATAGTCGGCAAGACCTTGACGTTCTCTCTGTTTATAGGGTAAAACTTGTTGCCACATCTGCTTCGTGTTATCACCTGGGACAGATCTGTGTTGTGTTGCCAAAATGGTTTGACTTATCTCGAGGTATTATTATTAACCTGCACATAACCTCGGGAGTTTGGTGAAGGTTGTATGGTATCGCTCATGTTTATTACTGACTGTGTGGTCTTTCATTGGATCCTTCATGTGCCTATGGGAGTATATTCTCTTCCTCTCTCTCCATGTAAATGCTTGAGAATCATTAGGTGAAGGCGATTGGAAGTTTAACAGTATTTTTTTCAGATTTTTTAATAATAATAATAATAATAATAATAATAATAATAATAATAATAATAATAATAATAATAATAATAATAATAATAATTAACGGTTTATTGAAAAAGTTCTGCAGCCCGAAGGCTGAAAATATACATTGGACATAAATGACTTATTACATACATTGGTGGTTTAACAAAAGCCTTCACTAGAGAAAGGTAAAGGAACATACAGTGAACATACAGATAAATGTTTGCAGTGGAGGTCACGTAGATCATGTGAGCTGAGGTGTTGAACAGCAGACACGTGGTGTAGCAACTCCCTCACAGATGGTGTTATGAGGGACCTCACGTGGTGTAGTAATTAAGTGTGTGTGTGTGTGTGTGTTACAACAAGGTAGCTACTTCAAGGTTTCTACTGGGGCCACACACCACGAGCCTGAAGGTCAGCTCTCGCCATTGCTGAGAGCCCTGTTGCATTAGAGGGAGGGGGGGGGAGGAGGAGGGCAGGGAGGAATGTAGGGAGGGAGGGATGGCTGGAAGGAAGGAAGGAATGAAGGAACGCTGGTACGACTGGAAGGAAGGTGGAGAGGGAAGGCTGGAAGGTATAGGGAGGGAGAATGAGAGAAAGCGAGCCGAGGCAACCTTTGTCACTGTATGTTGTACCACCCATTGTAACTGTTGCCGATTGAAGTGTTGTTTTCATTGAGATCAGATGGTTTGATATTACGAGTCTTGTTGACCATGATGATGCGACCTGATCCATACTGATTTATTCTGTTCGGTACTGGTGGTTCGTTTCTTGTGTTCGGTACTGGTGGTTCGTTTCTTGTGTTCGGTACTGGTGGTTCGTTTCTTGTGTTCGGTACTGGTGGTTCGTTTCTTGTGTTCGGTACTGGTGGTTCGTTTCTTGTGTTCGGTACTGGTGGTTCGTTTCTTGTGTTCGGTACTGGTGGTTCGTTCCCTGTGTTCGGTACTGGTGGTTCGTTCCCTGTGTTCGGTACTGGTGGTTCGTTCCCTGTGTTCGGTACTTGTTCATTTCCTTTGTTTAATTTTCATACCTTTACTGTGTGTGTGTGTGTGTGTGTGTGTGTGTGTGTGTGTGTGTGTGTGTGTGTGGTATAGTCTATGGATCAGAGCCGCCATATTCAAATATCTCATTGTATACATAAAATAATTATAATAAAAAATAATATTGACAATAATACTTTTAATTTATATTTATAGTATTAATTAATATAAATTATAATACTGAAAAGAGCTAATGGGATATATTTTTATTTTTGGTTTATTATTTATTTCACTATTGCCTGTCTTCTTATTTTCTTTTTACTTTGTTTTCTGCTTTTCTTCCTCTTTCTTCTCCTCTTCATTGCTCTGCTCTTCTTCCTTCTGCCTCCTCCTCTCCTTTTCTTCTCTCTCTCTCTCTCTAACATCCTTCTCTTTTTGGTACATTTTCTACTCATTCTCCCTTTCCTTCCTTCGTTCCTTCTTTCCTCCTCCTCTCCCACCCTTCTTCCTTCCCTCCTACCTCCCCTCTTCCTACCTCCCCTCTTCCTACCTCCCCTCCTTCCCTCCTACCTCCCCTCTTCCTGCCTCCCCTCTTCCTACCACCCCTCCTTCCCTCCTACCTCCCCTCCTACCCCCCCTCCTTCCCTCCTACCCCCCTCCTTCCCTCCTACCCCCCTCCTTCCCTCCTACCCCCCTCCTTCCCCCTTCCTTCCCTCCCACTGGTATTACACCGCGTCAGCTCAGCATAAAGCCAGCCTCGGTCTTTATAGTCGCAACATACAACAGAGCTCCACTGTTTGCCGCGGCGTGAATAAATATTATATAACAAGCAAACTCGGGCGCTCACTTGCACAGTAAGCCCGAGGGTGGGGGGGGGGGGGTTATTGTGCACCTATGCCCTGCCGTGCTCACTCCTCCTCCTCCTCCTCCTGTTGCTGTGCAGTTGAAAAAAGAAAAGATAGATGAAATAGTTGAATTTGTTGACAGAGACAAAAGGTGGATCTTAAACAATGTGTCCAAATGTAGACTGTGTGGTGGTGGTGGTGGTGATGATGGTGGTGATGGTGGTGGTGATAGTAGTCGTAGTCGTAGTAGTAGTGGTGGCAGTACTGGTGGTGGTGGTGGTGGCAACAGTACTGGTGGTGGCAGTACTGGTGATAGTGGCAACGGCACTGGTGTAAACTGCCACAGAGACGTACATTCAATTGGGGATTTTTATCTCAGATCAGCTCAGCCTTCCTTGTTGCTGTGCGTCTTGGATTGCCAGTAGAATGTGTGTGTGTGTGTGTGTGTGTGTGTGTGTGTGTGTGTGTGTGTGTGTGTGTGTGTGTGTGTGTGTGTGTGTGTGTGTGTGTGCCAGCTGTGTCTTATGTCTCTGTTCCATGTCACAATATGTACCTAACACCCGTATCTACTGCACTAACCACCATATATCACCCACCCGCCCACCAAAACCCACCATCCACCCACCAAAACCCACCATCCACCCACCAAAACCCCCCATCCACCCACCAAAACCCACCATCCACCCACCAAAACCCACCATCCACCTCAGCTTATTTCACCTGCTGATTAAACAACACCTGAGCGTTACCTGGGTGGGGAGGGCTGATTAGGTGAGGTTAGGATGACTTAGGTTAGGTTAGGTTAGGTTAGGTGAGGTGAGGTTAGGATGACTTAGGTTAGGTTAGGTGAGGTTAGGTTAGGTTAGGTTACAGAAAATGTTCGGCATATTGTATTTTGCGTTAGACATAGGAGATGAAAAGAGGGATCCTGGTTAACACACACACGCACACTCACACACTCACACACACACACACACACACACACACACACACACGAGAAACAGAATCATAGTGGTGATGGCCGACTCCCAAACACGGTGAAACCAGCAAGCAGCCTCAGCACTCTTTAGGGGAACTCCAGACTAATTTGGTCCTCAGTACAAATATCTCCCACATTCTCTTCCTCCTCCTCCTCTCTTCCTTCTTCTTCTTCTCCTCCTTTCTTCTTCTTCTTCACTACTCAACAACCTCCTCCTCTTCCTCCTCCCTCTTCTTCCCCCTCCCTCTTCTTCCTCCTCCCTCTTCTTCCTCCTCCTCCCTCTTCTTCCTCCTCCCTCTTCTTCCTCCTCCTCCCTCTTCTTCCTCCTCCTCCCTCTTCTTCCTCCTCCCTCTTCTTCCTCCTCCCTCTTCTTCCTCCTCCCTCTTCTTCTTCCTCCTCCCTCTTCTTCCTCCTCCCTCTTCTTCCCCCTCCCTCTTCCTCCTCCCTCTTCTTCCCCCTCCCTCTTCTTCCTCCTCCTTCTTCTTCCTCCTCCCTCTTCTTCTTGATTCAGAGCGGCACCTTTGTAAAGTCTACCTGGGGGGGGGGGGGGACGGAATGTTTGTGGTGAGGTGCGGTGATGGTGAGGTGCGGTGATGGTGAGGTGATGGTGAGGTGCGGTGATGGTGAGGTGATGGTGAGGTGCGGTGATGGTGAGGTGATGGTGCGGTGATGGTGAGGTGATGGTGAGGTGCGGTGATGGTGAGGTGATGGTGAGGTGCGGTGATGGTGAGGTGATGGTGAGGTGATGGTGAGGTGCGGTGATGGTGAGGTGATGGTGAGGTGCGGTGATGGTGAGGTGATGGTGAGGTGCGGTGATGGTGAGGTGATGGTGAGGTGCGGTGATGGTGAGGTGATGGTGAGGTGCGGTGATGGTGAGGTGCGGTGATGGTGAGGTGCGGTGATGGTGAGGTGATGGTGATGGTGAGGTGATGGTGAGGTGCGGTGATGGTGATGTGCGGTGCGCTCGTAAACACACTCCTTAAAATGTTTACGTAATTATGTAAACAAAGAATTTGCAACAAAAAACTACGGTAGTTCACCACACACACACACACACACACACACTCACACACACACACACACACACACACACACGCACACACACACAACACCATTCAATATATCAGAGTTTTGATCTATACAGTGTAAATCTCTCTCTCTCTCTCTCTCTCTCTCTCTCTCTCTCTCTCTCTCTCTCTCTCTCAACCCTGGCATAGTTAAGGGGTGCCTGTGAGAACTGTACCCAAGGACAGCGTTAAAGGTGAGCTCTTGCTGCGGTGTGTTGGGGAGAGGGAGGGAGAGAGAGGGAGAGGGAGGGATGGAGGGAGAGGGAAGGGATGGAGGGAGAGGGAAGGGATGGAGGGAGGGAAGGGATGGAGGGAGGGAAGGGATGGAGGGAGAGGGAAGGGATGGAGGGAGGGAAGGGATGGAGGGAGAGGGAAGGGATGGAGGGAGGGAAGGAGGGAGGGAAGGATACCACTGACCTGGACCTAACTCTCCTGTAGTGCAGTATTTATCCATGACATTTGTAATTGTTGGTGATGGTGAGGGAGGATGTGTTGGTGAAAGTGAGGGAGGATGTGTTGGTGATGGTGAGGGAGGATGTGTTGGTGATAGTGAAGGAGGAGGTGTTGGTGATGGTGAGGGAGGATGTGTTGGTGATAGTGAGGGAGGAGGTGTTGGTGATGGTGAGGGAGGATGTGTTGGTGATAGTGAGGGAGGATGTGTTGGAGAAAGTGAGGGAGGATGTGTTGGTGATGGTGAAGGAGGAGGTGTTGGTGATGGTGAGGGAGGATGTGTTGGTGATAGTGAGGGAGGAGGTGTTGGTGATGGTGAGGGAGGATGTGTTGGTGATAGTGAGGGAGGATGTGTTGGAGAAAGTGAGGGAGGATGTGTTGGTGATGGTGAGGGAGGATGTGTTGGTGATAGTGAGGGAGGATGTGTTGGTGATGGTGAGGGAGGATGTGTTGGTGATAGTGAGGGAGGATTTGTTGGTGATAGTGAGGGAGGATGTGTTAGAGAAAGTGAGGGAGGATGTGTTGGTGATAGTGAGGGAGGATGGTGGTGATAATGGTGATCAGTTCTATAAAGACGTATACATACCTGTGAGGGAATAATGCAATACTACACTGTACATCATTATGGTTGGGTTAGGTTAGGTTAGGTTACGTTATGTTAGGTTAGGTCAGGTTAGGTTAGGTCAGGTTAGGTGTGTCCGTCCCTGTGACCTGACAAGAACCTAACCTAACCTAACGGAGATAATTAAAACCTGAAACAAAATACAAGTTAATAATTAGTAAACAAAAAAAAGGAAAGGAGAATAAGGAAGTAAAGAGATAAAATACGATAAGGGAGGCAAGGGTGATAAAGGGGGAGAGGAGGAGGGGGAAAGAGTTGACTAATCTGTCTGAGTAGAAATGATGTGATATATTTATAGGTGTGGTGCCTTACATAAACTCAGACACACACATACACCTCCACCTCTCACCAACACCTCTCACCAACACCTCTCACCAACACCTCACCAACACCTCTCACCAACACACCTTACCAACACCTCTCACCAACACACCTCACCAACACCTCTCACCAACACCTCTCACCAACACCTCTCACCAACACCTCACCAACACACCTCACCAACACCTCTCACCAACACCTCTCACCAACACCTCTCACCAATACCTCTCACCAACACACCTCACCAACACACCTCACCAACACACCTCACCAACACCTCTCACCAATACCTCTCACCAACACACCTCTCACCAACACACCTCACCAACACACCTCTCACCAACACCTCTCACCAACACACCTCACCAACACCTCTTACCAACACCTCTCACCAACGCACCTCACCAACACCTCTCACCAACACCTCACCAACACCTCTCACCAACACACCTCACCAACACTCTCTCTTGTTCTGTCTCCGTGACCTTGACCTCATCAGTCCAGGTGTGATGTAAATTAATTAAAGAATACCTGACAGTGTGACCCGAAAAGCAAGGTACGGACGGACGGACGGACGGACGGACGGACGGATGAATGGAGGAAGGGAGGAAGGAAGGAGGGAGAGAGAATGGAAGGAGGGGAGGAAGGAAGGAAGGAGGAATAGAGGGAAAGAAGGAAGGAGTGATGTGGGAAAACTCATCATTGTATTCAAGTTATGATTAAATCATTTGTACTTTGCCTCTCCCTTCCTAATCTCCCTCCTTCCCTCCCTCCTTCCCTCCCTAATCTTCCTCTATCACCAACTCCCTCTCCCTCCTCCCTTTCTTTCCCCCCTCCTTAACCTCCCTCCTTCCCTCCCTCTCAAAGGTAGGTAGGGAAAGGGGAAAACACGAGAGGAGGAGAAGGAGGAGGGGAAGAGATGGAAGATTTGGTTAAGTAATAATTATTTTGCTAATATTAACAACAACAGTAATATAATCATAACAACAACAACCACATAACAATAACAGTCATATATTCACAACAATAACAAATGAGGTTATATTCTAAAGCTAAAACACAATTGTTTTATATAAACGTAAAACACAGGTAAGATTGAGCAAGAGAGATGGTATCCCCTGATTGGTGGTATCGCTTACCTGCACCAACACACCTGCAGGGGAAACTAACGATACTAATTGGACAGTGACTATTTTCCTAGATTTTTTTTTTTCCTTCCTTTCATTTTATTAACTTTTACGGAGTTATTGTTGTTTTGTGTTGTGGAGAAAACTATTGATTTGATGTGTGTGTGTGTGTGTGTGTGTGTGTGCGTGTGTGTGTGTGTGTGTGTGTGTAAAAGTCTTGGTTGATTAAAAAAAGCAAAACTAACGAGTGAAAAAAAAATAATAGGGTCATTGGCAGCATTCAGTCTGGGGGTAATATAAACCTCTCACGACCGAGGATCATTCACTAGTCAGGTCAGGAAGGACGGGCCACCACATTGTCTACAAACTGAAAAAGAAATATACACTGGAGGATGATAAACACTGCACTACCTGGAGGGCGAGGATGGAGGGAACGGGGGGGGTGGTAAGGAAGGTACCAGATGACGTCACTCCACTATTATTGTACCAGGGTTACCAATTTGCCTTTACCGCTGTACACCCTCACTGTTCTCGTCTTATCACGCCCGTCACCATGATACCACGACTCACCCCCCCCCTCCCCTCCCCTTCAGGATGGTTGGGATTACGTGTTAGCATGATAGGGTGGGGGGTCGATGAATCATATCTACCTGCCCACGACTAGGCATATGATCACTCTCTTGGCCCATGTTTACACTCATGATTACTCCTCACTTTTCACCACCTCTCTCTCTCTCTCTCTCTCTCTCTCTCTCTCTCTCTCTCTCTCTCTATCCCGTTGCTAGCGTTCATCAGCTGAGATGCGACAACTGCCAGCCTCCTCTGTCACACCATGGCAGGATACAGCTATACAGTAGATCCTTGACTGTCGTGTCTGTCTATGTTACATGAGGACAGAGGCAGAGTGACGGCTGACAGTACTTGCGGTTTTCCATATTTAATGATTTTTTTTATTTATATTTCAATTCGCTTCAATACACCACATGTACAACGATCAACACTTATTGTATGTCTGAATGTGGGTCGTCTACTTCAGCCACTGCCTGGGTCTTGCTGGCACCTCCCCCCTCCCCCCAGTGCCACCAGCATCAACCCCATCAACCCGTCAGTTTGAATGATCATCAGTTGATATGTCATTCTTGCTTCTAGATACACCTGTTGAGGTCTTGCTGCCCTTGAGGTCTTACTGGCCCTGAGGTCTTACTGGCCCTGAGGTCTTACTGGCCCTGAGGTCCTACTGGCCTTGAGGTCTTACTGGCCCTGAGGTCTTACTGGCCCTGAGGTCTCACTGGCCCTGAGGTCTTACTGGCCCTGAGGTCCTACTGTCCTTGAGGTCTTACTGGCCCTGAGGTCTTACTGGCCCTGAGGTCTTACTGGCCCTGAGGTCTTACTGGCCCTGAGGTCCTACTGGCCCTGAGGTCTTACTGGCCCTGAGGTCTTACTGGCCCTGAGGTCTTACTGGCCCTGAGGTCTTACTGTCCTTGAGGTCTTACTGGCCCTGAGGTCTTACTGGCCCTGAGGTCCTACTGGCCCTGAGGTCTTACTGTCCCTGAGGTCCTACTGTCCCTGAGGTCTTACTGTCCCTGAGGTCCTACTGTCCCTGAGGTCTTACTGGCCCTGAGGTCTTACTGTCCTTGAGGTCTTACTGGCCCTGAGGTCTTACTGTCCTTGAGGTCTTACTGGCCCTGAGGTCCTACTGGCCCTGAGGTCTTACTGGCCCTGAGGTCCTACTGTCCCTGAGGTCTTACTGGCCCTGAGGTCTTACTGTCCTTGAGGTCTTACTGGCCCTGAGGTCTTACTGTCCTTGAGGTCTTACTGGCCCTGAGGTCCTACTGGCCTTGAGGTCTTACTGGCCCTGAGGTCTTACTGGCCCTGAGGTCTTACTGGCCCTGAGGTCCTACTGTCCTTGAGGTCTTACTGGCCCTGAGGTCTTACTGGCCCTGAGGTCTTACTGGCCCTGAGGTCTTACTGGCCCTGAGGTCTTACTGTCCTTGAGGTCCTACTGGCCCTGAGGTCTTACTGGCCCTGAGGTCTTACTGGCCCTGAGGTCTTACTGGCCCTGAGGTCTTACTGGCCCTGAGGTCCTACTGGCCCTGAGGTCCTACTGTCCTTGAGGTCTTACTGGCCCTGAGGTCTTACTGGCCCTGAGGTCTTACTGGCCCTGAGGTCTTACTGGCCCTGAGGTCCTACTGGCCTTGAGGTCTTACTGGCCCTGAGGTCTTACTGGCCCTGAGGTCTTACTGGCCCTGAGGTCTTACTGGCCCTGAGGTCTTACTGGCCCTGAGGTCTTACTGGCCCTGAGGTCCTACTGTCCTTGAGGTCTTACTGGCCCTGAGGTCTTACTGGCCCTGAGGTCTTACTGGCCCTGAGGTCCTACTGTCCTTGAGGTCTTACTGGCCCTGAGGTCTTACTGGCCCTGAGGTCCTACTGACCCTGAGGTCTTACTGGCCCTGAGGTCCTACTGTCCTTGAGGTCCTACTGGCCCTGAGGTCTTACTGGCCCTGAGGTCTTACTGGCCCTGAGGTCCTACTGGCCCTGAGGTCTTACTGGCCCTGAGGTCTTACTGGCCCTGAGGTCTTACTGGCCCTGAGTTCTTACTGGCCCTGAGGTCTTACGTATTTTTCCTTTTTTTTCCTTGCATTATATTCGTAATTTATTTTTATCCCTCATTAATGTCTTATATCTAATTGTTTGTTATACGTCTTTTCTTCGTTATATAGCTGTCTTGTATAACGTATTGGTGGTATTATGGTACACTTACCTACTGAAGCACCGAATCCCGTACCCCGAAAGCCTCGTGAACCCGAACCTGAACATTATTTCTGTTGTGTGTGAATATCGCCGTCAATTTATTAATTTCAATGTATTTTGATTTTCTTTTTCTTTTCGTGAGTAAAGTCGAACACAAGAACGTTTTTGGACGATTTTCTTGACTTTTGTTACGGAAGAAGGCAATTCTACCGTAAATGATTTGTGAATGTAGGACCGCGCCGCCATATTTGTGTGATGAGGAAGTGACGTCACTGGCTGCCACTGCCAAAGTCACTGACCCTCGCTGTGTCCACCCCGGGGAGGGGGGGGGGGGGGGGGTGTTTGTTAAGAATTATTACGTAACGGAAGTGAAAAAAAGAGAGAGGGAGAGAGAGATAAATATTAATTGTTTTATTCTCATCTTTAACATGAACTTTGTGTGTCGCAACTCGAGGGGTGAGTCAATACTAATGTGTGGTAATTTATTTTCACTAAGAAAACCTGTGTGTTGTGTGGTGTTGTAAGTGTTGTGTGGTGTTGTAACCAGTGCTGCCGGAGCTCACCGGTGTTTTGGTCAATCAGTCAATATCGCGGACATAATTGTTCCCTCCCTGGAACTCCCCAGAAGTGTCTCCAGGCCATCTTATCCTTGCACACCTCACTCGCTGTCCCAAACACTCTTCCTCCCCTCCCCGCTCTCTCTTCAACAAACTCTAACTCTTTTCTCCCGGGTGGCTCTACCCCTCCCTCCTCTCTCTTGCTATCATAAACTGTCTTCATCCACCCTCGGCACACGTCCATACCACCTTAGTGTACAGTATTCCTCTTCATCCACTCCACCACACATAATAAGCTTACTATAAATCTATATCACTCAAACAATCAACTTTATTTTGCATCAACAATACATAGCCGAATATATCCTCATATAATTAATCTCTCCTTCAGATCAGCTTACATTTATGACTCATCAATGTTGTGGACAGACTCTGACAACAGGTGCACTTCCAAACACATTAGACGACTGCTAGATCCACAACCCTCCACCCCTTTCCTCCACTACCTCACCCCTCCCTCCACTACCCTCCACCACCTCACCCCTCCCTCCACTACCCTCCACCACCTCACCCCTCCCTCCACTACCCTCCACCACCTCACCCCTACCCTCCACTACCCTCCACCACCTCACCCCTACCCTCCACTACCCTCCACCACCTCACCCCTACCCTCCACTACCCTCCACCACCTCACCCCTTCCCTCCACTACCCTCCACCACCTCACCCCTTCCCTCCACTACCCTCTACCACCTCACCCCTCCCCTCCACCACCTCACCCCTTCCCTCCACTACCCTCCACCACCTCACCCCTCCCTCCACTACCCTCCACCACCTCACCCCTTCCCTCCACTACCCTCCACCACCTCACCCCTCCCTCCACTACCCTCCACCACCTCACCCCTTCCCTCCACTACCCTCCACCACCTCACCCCTCCCTCCACCACCCTCCACCACCTCACCCCTCCCTCCACTACCCTCTACCACCTCACCCCTTCCCTCCACTACCCTCCACCACCTTAACATGATAATATTAACATGAGTAACTTGCCTCACCCGTGACATGTCTTGCCTGTATAAAGATCACGTTATTTGAGATGAACAGTGTGTGTGTGTGTGTGTGTGTGTGTGTGTGTGTGTGGTGTGTGTGTGTGTGTGTGTGTGTGTGTGTGACAGTAGTTTTACAGTAGGAGCGTCACTCTGGGATGGTGGTGCAATACAGCTGTTGTGATCCGGGTTGTGAGGCGGGGCGTGAGGGGTTGTGAGGTGGGTTGTGAGGCGGGACGTGAAGGGTTGTGAGGCGGGGCGTGAGGCGGGACGTGAAGGGTTGTGAGGGATTGTGAGGCGGGGCGTGAGGGGTTGTGAGGCGGGGCGTGAGGGGTTGTGAGGTGGGACGTGAGGGGTTGTGAGGCGGGGCGTGAGGGGTTGTGAGGTGGGTTGTGAGGCGGGGCGTGAGGGGTTGTGAGGCGGGGCGTGAGGGGTTGTGAGGGATTGTGAGGTGGGACGTGAGGGGTTGTGAGGCGGGGCGTGAGGGGTTGTGAGGTGGGTTGTGAGGCGGGGCGTGAGGGGTTGTGAGGCGGGGCGTGAGGGGTTGTGAGGCGGGGCGTGAGGGGTTGTGAGGCGGGACGTGAAGGGTTGTGAGGCGGGACGTGAGGGGTTGTGTGGTGGGTTGTGAGGCGGGGCGTGAGGGGTTGTGAGGTAGGTTGTGAGGCGGGACGTGAGGGGTTGTGAGGCGGAGCGTGAGGGGTTGTGAGGCGGGCGTGAGGGGTTGTGAGGCGGGACGTGAGGGGTTGTGAGGCGGGACGTGAGGGGTTGTGAGGCGGGGCGTGAGGGGTTGTGAGGCGGGACGTGAGGGGTTGTGAGGCGGGGCGTGAAGGGTTGTGAGGCGGGGCGTGAGGGGTTGTGAGGCGGGACGTGAGGGGTTGTGAGGCGGGGCGTGAGGGGTTGTGAGGCGGGGCGTGAGGGGTTGTGAGGCGGGGCGTGAGGGGTTGTGAGGCGGGGCGTGAGGGGTTGTGAGGCGGGTTGTGAGGAGTGAATGGGGGATAAAGGAGGAGGGAAGAGAAAAATGGTTAAAGGAGGGAAAAGTAGATGAGAGGGAGAGAGAGAGAGAGAGAGAGAGAGAGAGAGAGAGAGAGAGAGAGAGAGGTTGCCAACAAGGGTGAATCTTCGGCAAGCGATTACATAGGTTGGCCTTAGTAGTAGCAACATTCTCGTAATATACTTCCTCCCCCCTCCCCCCTCCCCCCTCTCCCCTCCCCCCCGCCCCTTCCCTTCCCCTTTGCCCCTCTACCACCCCCCTTCATCGTCCCTTCCCTCTTCTCCCTCCCCTCCTTCCTCGTTTCTCCCCCCCCCCCTCCTTTCCCTACCTCCCTCCCTCCCCTCTTTTTTTGCTTCGCCTCAATCTCTCCTCCCCCTTCCCCCTCCCCCGCTTCCCCCTGCCCCCTCTCCTCCCCTGCTTGCTACTGTTAGTTTTGCCTCCTGCCAACATTACTGCCGTTGCCAATGGCCCCCCCTGTTGTCTCTGCCGTTTACTTGTGGGTTTCTGTTAGTGCCTCGTCTCTTTGTCGTTGTTAATATACTGTTGGTTCTCTTTCCTGTCAACGGTTCTGTCTGTTGTTCCTGTTGTTCCTTCTTCTGTCTGTTACCTTCACCCAATATAACTACCGTTGCCATCCTCCGTTTGTTTTTTCATCACCCCTCAGTCTGTTGCTTCTACCGTTTGTTGTCCTTCCCGTTAAGTGTGTCCGTTTAGTGTCTACCGTTGCTGTGTTGATAATGATTTCCTTTTCCTGTCCCCGTTTCTTTTGTTGGGTTATTTGGAGCGTCCCCCTTTGCTACCACTGTTAGTTCCTGCGTTCTGTTAGATCTTCCTCCCTCCCTCCCTTCCCTCTCTCTTCCTTCCCTATCTCTCTCTCTCCATTCTTCCCCTTCCTTCCCTCTATCCCTCTCTTCGTGTCAACCTCCTTATTGATTCATCAGATTTTAATTTACTTATAGGAGGAATGACGGACCTGGGGACCTCTAGTGGCCGGGGGTGACAGAAAAAAGAATTACATCTGTGGAATTAATCTTAGAAGAAACAGATGTAATGATGTAATTGATGATGATGATAGTGGATAGGAATGATGACAATAATAGTAATGGTAATGATAAAAATAGTAAAAAATAATAATGGTAGAAAGTGTTAATAATAATAATAATAATAATAATAAAACTATTCTTAGGATAAATGACAAAAAATAGTGTAATTAGTAAAAATACAACATAAATAAATAATAATCAATTACTTTATATATATATACGATCACTAATTCCTTTTTTTTTTTTGTGTGTGTTTTATTAATTTTTTCATTTATATTTGAGAATTTATTTTTTGAATTGATTTATTTAGTCATTATACATTATATATTTATACATTGTACTGAATATTAAGTGGTATCGTATCCCCTTGTGGTGGCAGGTGTGGTAGTGTGGTGGCAGGTGTGGTAGTGTGGTGGCAGGTGTGGTAGTGTGGTGGCAGGTGTGGTAGTGTGGTGGCAGGTATGGTAGTGTGGTGGCAGGTATGGTAGTGTGGTGGCAGGTGTGGTAGTGTGGTGGCAGGTATGGTAGTGTGGTGGCAGGTGTGGTAGTGTGGTGGCAGGTGTGGTAGTAAGGATGTCTAGTAAGAGTCCTATCAGGGGTCCTACATCCTTCACCTCACAAGGATATTTGGTAATAGGATGGTGACTCGTTCATCCTGTAGGTAACTGTACCGCGTTATGATGGTGATGATGGTGATATGATGGTGATGGTGGTGATGGTGATGATGTTGATGGTTATGATGGTGATGGTGATGATGGTGATAGTGATGATGGTGATGATGGTGATGATATTGGTGTATCTATCAGCCTCCCCCCCTCCCCGGGTATACTCATACGCTTATATTGGTGTGTGTGTGTGTGTGTGTGTGTGTGTGTGTGTGTGTTCTGCCACTCTTCCAGATTACGTCACCTAAACCTAACCTAACCTAACCTAACCTAGAGTCACTCAGGTGCTACACAACACTCGTAACCCATTAACGATCTTCAGGTGTTTACAAATCACCAAAAATACCTGGAGTCATTTAGGTTAGGTTAGGGTTAGGTTAGGTTAGGTTAGGTTAGGTTAGGGTTAGGTTTGGTTAGGTTAGGTTTGGTTAGGTTAGGTTAGGGTTAGGTTAGGTTAGGTTAGGTTAGGTTAGGTTAGGTTATAGACGTGAAATATTTCTAAGGGTGAATGGGGGAGCAACTCTAGGGGGCTGTGTTCCTTCAAGCTCAGTCTCCGCCTTTCCTGACCTAACTGGTGGAAAGATATTTGTCCGGTGTAGTATAACGCTGACAGTGGCCTTCAATATTATCAACGGCAGATAAATATTACCGTACTTCTTCGTTTATCTGGTATTTACGAGCCTCTATGAAAGTACTGTACAAGATAGTATATGGAGCTAGTCTTGTCTGTCTGTTCGTATGTCCGCAGATGATAATTTTTTTGTAAGTTTTTTTCATTTGCTGTTGTCCACCCAGTCAGGATCACTCAGTCTAGCGAATTTCAATGTCCCTTCAGCAATATTTAGTTAAGTTTAGCGAGTTTTAACGTGTGCCTTAGCGATTTGTGGTCTGTAGCAGATAGTCAGCAACAGTTTAGTCATACAACACAGGACTCCATTACACCCCTTGACATACAGTATACATTTATTATATGATCCTCTACAGCAGTTTGTGTTTCCGCTACATAGTCCATTGCTATCTGCTACAAAAACAATGCACGGAGAGGCAACATTCACGGCATTGCAAGCAGCCACTTCCCTCCTGGCCTGAGACAGCGAGGATTTAGGTTTATATAACCTGTAAGATGCCTCAACAGGTGTCACCCAGTCACACACTGTAAGGGTGACCGTGGCACTCTTACCTGGCACCACTAACAGGTATGGCCGCCTTAATTGGTAACACTCACAGATTCAACCTTGTTTTTTTATTATTCTTTTTACCAATGAAAAATTTATTCCCGGGGATGTGCCATGATAACGTCACGGCAAGTTGAACCTCTTAGATGTATATCATGATACATACATACATACATATACACATACGTACATACATACATACATACATACATACTGGAGTGCAGTTGAAAGGAAAACCACGAAGATTAAAAACAAAAACAAAATTGACCTTGAGCCAGGAAAATGATGTGTCCCAATAGTGGTGTGTCCCAATAGTGGTGTGTCCCAATAGTGTTGTGTCCCAATAGTGGTGTGTCCCAATAGTGGTGTGTCCCAATAGTGGTGTGTCCCAATAGTGGTGTGTCCCAATAGTGGTGTGTCCCAATAGTGGTGTGTCCCAATAGTGGTGTGTCCCAATAGAATTAGAGGTTCTGGGGCACCAAGGCTTCAGAGTTCCATGAATGAGCTGACCTCCAGAATTATTGAACGAAGCAGCGACTACAGGTTCACCCAGCGACCTGTTGCAGCGCCTCGGCTCGTCTAGAGGTCACTCCTACCAGCACTTGATGCAACAAATAATAAAATAGTTTGTATTTTGTGGCTCTGCGTCTATCACCTTACGAACAGACCGACCTGATGTGAATTTGTAGTATATTTCAAGAGATGGTTTAAAGGTTAATACTGCCTGGTGACGATACGGGACAAGGAAAGAGGTTAGTGATTGTTGGTGACTCAGAGAGGAAGAACACCCATACTACTGTTGCTAATAGATGCTGTTATTTATTTCTTTTCCCAACTCACACCTCTGATTCTGTTTTTTCTACTGACTGCTGCTGATTGACACCCCTGATTTGCTGCTGCTAATATGTGTGTTGTGGGTAGCGTCTTCAGCGACCCGGCCACTGGAGGTCTGTTATATTATATGTCCTAGGCTGTGGTCGGTCAGTTCTAGCCTCTGTGTGTGTGTAAGTATAACACACATAAGGAGAGGATATACCTCAAATTGGTTCTATAACACAGGATGCCGTACTTAGGGTGGCTGGTATGAGAGAGCGAGAGAGAGAGAGAGAGGGAGACGAATATAGACTTGGGAGGTAGTGAAGGTCATAATCCACTGGGGAAATAATGGAGGCGTCTGGGCTAAGTGGGTGAGGTTTTTGGGGGGTATTGGTGAGACAGAGACAGAGAGAGATGTTTCCGGGGAGTGCATGTTGGCAGGGTCGTGCGAGGTTAGAACAAGGAGACTAACACACACACACACACACCTCTATCCACCTCTTCCCTCCCACTCACCTCACACCCCTACCTCCCCACCGTGGCCACTTGTTTGACTTCCTACCCTTCTCCCCTCCAATCACCGCTCTCCTCCACCACCATCGCCTCCTTCGTATTCTTCTGCTATCTCCTGTACGTTCTCACAGGGATAAACGTACGTGTGTGTGTGGGGGGGGGGGGAGGCACAGTTGGCAGGGTCGGCCGCCAGATGCTGCCACAACAGATCTGGGAGCAGTTACCAGGAGAGAGAAGAGCCATCGTTGCCACACCGCCTTACTGACCTTCACTATTGTTGCCAGTACCGACGAGGACCATGATGAGGCTCTTTCTATGATAACCTTAACATGATAACTTTAACATGATAACCTTAACATGATAACCTTAACATGATAGCCTTAACATGATAACCTTAACATGATAACCTTAACATGATAACCTTAACATGATAACCAGAGGAACTTCTCAATACATTCTCTTAACATTACTCAGGTGTTAAGTAAAGGTTATGTAATGTATTTAAGGTGTGTGTGTGTGGGGGGGTGGGGGGGCAGCCTATTCCCACACTCCCCCTCAATGTCTCTTGGGGGCCACAGTGTTTCTTGAGGGCCACAGTGTCTCTTGGGGGCCACAGTGTTTCTTGAGGGCCACAGTGTCTCTTGGGGCCACAGTGTCTCTTGAGGGCCACAGTGTTTCTTGAGGGCCACAGTATCTCTTGATGGCCAGTGTCTTTTAAGGGCCATAGTATCTTTCGATGGCCACAGTATCTCAAGGGCCACACAGGTGTTTATAAATAACCTTAATAGTGAACGTGTATCAGACGCAGGGCCATGTGTGCCACTGTGGCCTTATGAGCTTTCCATTTACTGTAGAGGGCCATCCTAACTGGCACTGTCTCCCGAGGAAGTGCCACAACCATCATCACTACTACCAGCACTACCCTGTCCATTACCGCTATTGGCACTACCACCATTGGATGCAGGAGACAGTTGGATCCGACACCTTTATTTTCAGTTAATTTATGTGGTGGTGTGTTAGGTGACGTGAATGTAGTTCTGTGTAGGGGTTAAATTGGTTACAGACAGACCTAACCTAACCTAACCTAACCTCACCTGTACAACACTCAAGGCAACAGAAGCAATTAACAGTACAGACGAAGGCAGGTGACAGATGGGTGAGTGGCATTGGGGTATTGATGAGACACAGGTAGATCTTAATTAACACTTGAGACACAGGTAGATCTTAATTAACACTTAAGACACAGGTAGATCTTAATTGACACTCAGGTAAATCAGCGTGACTTGTACACCTCTACTTGGCAACAACTTACATAAATACAAGTTAATTCTTATCAATTATTGTTTATTATTTTGTAAATTTGTATTTTTTTTATCTTTTAATTAATCCATTTATTTACGATTTATTGCAGGTAAATTGGTGTGGACGTCTTGGGGTACTCTCGCCTTTAACAGTACATCAGGTAAGTCAGTTTACGAGTCATCATGGGACTGGCTAACTATAAACAGACAGACAGACAGACAGACAGACGGACAGATAGTAGAATTACACAAATTTCTAACTCTTTAATTCTTAATAGTTGAACACGATACCCGGGGAGTACTGTACACACGATACCCGGGGAGTACTGTACACACGATACCCGGGGAGTACTGTACACACGATACCCGGGGAGTACTGTACACACGATACCCGGGGAGTACTGTACACACGATACCCGGGGAGTACTGTACACACGACACCCGGGGAGTACTGTACACACGATACCCGGGGAGTACTGTACACACGATACCCGGGGAGTACTGTACACACGGTACCCGGGGAGTACTGTACACACGATACCCGGGGAGTACTGTACACACGATACCCGGGGAGTACTGTACACACGATACCCGGGGAGTACTGTACACACGATACCCGGGGAGTACTGTACCTCACATGGCTGGCAGCTTCTTAACATACCACAGTCCCGTTGTAGGTAAAGGAAAGTTTCGCTAATTTATAGGTATGTACACCACAGTCCCCCGGCCAGGTGACCCCACGTGCATAAGAATATAAGAAAATAAGGAGTCTGCAATAGGCCGGTTGGACTGTGCATGGCAGCTCCTGTCGAGAGTTCCTACCACTCTCTATCATCCATGAATCTATCCAGCCTCCTTTTAAAACTTTCCAGAGTTCCAGCACTTACTACAAAGTTGCTAAGCTTGTTCCACTCGTCCACCACCCTATTTGTGAACCAGTTCCTTCCTATCTCCCTCCTAAACCTAAACTTATCCAACTTAAGTCCGTTGCTCCGAATCCTATCCTGCTCGGATATTATAAGAACTTTATCTATATCCCCTTTATTGATTCCTTTCACCCACTTAAATACTTCTATCATATCTCCCCGCACTCTTCGTCTTTCTAGGGAATGCAAGTTTAGTTTCTTTAACCTATCCTGATATGGAAGGTTTCTAAGTCCCGGAATCATTTTTGTCATTCTTCGCTGCACCGACTCTAGTGAATTGATATCCATTCTATAATAGGGGCACCAGAGCTGAACCGCATAATCGAGGTGAGGCCTGACTAGCGCAAGATATAGTTGCAGTAAGACCTCTGCACTCTTGTTACTTACACTTTTAGATATAAAACCCAATACTCTGTTTGCCTTATTTCGAACATTAACGCACTGTTTTCTAGGCCGTAGGTCCGGGCTTACAAGTACCCCTAAGTCTCTTTCACAAGTCGACTTCTCTAGGTTGATGTTGTTAAGGCTATATACATTGACAGTCCCCGGCCAGGTGACCCTACGTGCACCACAGTCCCCGGCCAGGTGACCCCACGTGCACCACAGTCCCCCGGCCAGGTGACCCCACGTGCACCACAGTCCCCGGCCAGGTAACCCCACGTGCACCACAGTCCCTGACCAGGTGACCCCACGTGCACCACAGTCCCCGACCAGGTAACCCCACGTGCACCACAGTCCCCGGCCAGGTGACCCCACGTGCACCACAGTCCCCGGCCAGGTAACCCCACGTGCACCACAGTCCCCGGCCAGGTAACCCCACGTGCACCACAGTCCCCGGCCAGGTAACCCCACGTGCACCACAGTCCCCGGCCAGGTAACCCCACGTGCACCACAGTCCCCGGCCAGGTAACCCCACGTGCACCACAGTCCCCAGCCAGGTAACCCCACGTGCACCACAGTCCCCGGCCAGCTGACCCCAATTTAATCATTAATAACAAACTTTCTTCCTGTAGTTGTGTAGAGAAGAGAGGCGCTGGTAAGTGTGTGTGTCCCGGGTGAGGTAAAGCACCTTGTGTCGTGGAGGACCTCGGTAAATATTTGCCATATGAAGCTCGTGTGAGAGGGTGTTTCAAAAGGGCCTCCTGATCCCTTGTTGACATTGTTGAAGCTCCTTTACACACACCGTCAGGAGGTGAGGTGAGGTGGTCCTGGAAATTATTCTTCAATATTAGAAATGTTTTTTTATTGTAACAAATTTATTGATTTATTTGTTATTTATATATTTATTTATTTATTTATTTATTTTTTTTTTTTGAGACGTTGGTTGACACTGGATCATTTCTGTAACCTGTTGAGTAATGATACTGCTGTTGTGAGAGCCCTAATGAACCTTAGTGATGGTACAGTACTTAGCGTTTACAGTGTTGGGGCGAACTGCCGAACTGATAAGCCCTGGGCCGACCATCAACCAATCAGAATGTCATACGAACTTAACCTAACCTAACCTCATTAAAACTTGTGTAGACAGTACTGCAGTATTCATCTGTTCGTACGCGTGGTCAGGAGAGCTACGCCTCGAGGGCTTTATAGAGACGGTATAATGTTACGTATTAATGGTCTAAAACTTGGAGCTGCAACTCGTAGACAACAATTAAAACTTCAAATGAGTTGCCTAACTTTCTTCCCCGACACTGTGGTCTTCCTCCTCTACTCCCCCTCCTCTTCTCCCTCTTCCTCCTCCTTCTCCTCCTCCTCTTCTCCCTCTTCCTTCTCCTCTTCTTCCTTCTCCTCCTCCTCTTCTCCCTCTTCCTCCTCCTCCTCTTCTCCCTCTTCCCTCCTCCTCTTTCTCCCTCTTCCTCCTCCTCTTCTCCCCCTCCTCTTCTCCCTCTTCCTCCTCCTTCACCTCCTCCTCTTCCTCCTCCTCTTCTCCCTCTTCCTCCTCCTCCTCCTCCAGCATCAAGACTAAATTGTCGTGGTTCTCCTGCAAAGTCGAGGTGTTTTGGCAATAAGGGTTGTAGGTTAGGTTAGTTTAAGTTAAGTTAGGTTAGGTTAGGTCAGGTTAGGTCATGTTAGGTTAGTTTAAGTTAAGTTAGGTTAGGTTAGGTTAGGTCATGTTAGGTTAGGTCAGGTCATGTTAGGTTAGGTCAGGTCATGTTAGGTAAGGTCATGTTAGGTTAGTTTAAGTTTGGTTAGGTCATGTTAGGTTAGTTTAAGTTAAGTTAGGTTACGTTAGGTCATGTTAGGTTAGTTTAAGTTAGGTTAGGTCAAGTTAGAGTATCGGTGCCATTTTGCTCACCAAGTTTGTACATTAACTTAAATCATCCAGTTAGATATATTTTCTTATATTTAATTTAGGTTAAAAATAAATTAACTTAAAACTTTGAAGAATCCAACTCTACATCTTGTACAGTCACTTAAAAAAATATACATACATACATGCATACATACATACATACATACATACATACATGGCCAGGAGGTATGTCAAGAATAAAGCCACACACATCAACTTAACGACCCGGAAAAAAAAATAAGAATTCCCTTTATATAATTTTTTTTTTCCGGGTTATATTTTACTTTTATTATTATTATTATTATTTTTTTTACAGTTTTTTACGACGCTTGAGGGAGGGGGAGGGAGGGGGTAAAGGGGGGAGAGAAAGGGGGGGGGGAGGAGGCTTATGAGGTGTGGTGCCTTCCCTTACACCTCCTCTCTTTCCCTCCTGTTTCCTCATCTCTTTCCTCTCCCCTTATTTATCTTCCTCTTCTCCCATCCCATCTCCCCTTTTCCCCACCTTTAGGCCAGGTCAGGTCAGGTCAGGTCAGGTCAGGGTTAAATTCTCTCATGGCATGGTGAGTGCGTCTACTGCAGTAAGTGGAGGGGTAGGTGGAGGGGCAGGTGGAGGGGCAGGTGGAGGGGTAGGTGGAGGGGTTGATGGAGGGGCAGGTGGAGGGGCAGGTATGGGAAACACCTGGGTACGGTGTCACCGGATTATAATTAGAACAAGTTAAGTGACATTTACCTGAGAATATCTGCGGCGTCCTGGCCCACCGACCCACACCAACCTGGCCCACCGACCCACACCAACCTGGCCCACCGACCCACACCAATCTGGCCCACCGACCCACACCAACCTGGCCCACCGACCCACACCAACCTGGCCCACCGACCCACACCAACTAGGCCCACCGACCCACACCAATCTGGCCCACCGACCCACACCAACCTGGCCCACCTCACCATGATATGTGTCAGGCAGTAGACGCCATCTTTAACTAGTACCACCAAGACGACTTAATTTCCCTCATGCTCCTTCCTCCTCCTCCTCCTCCTCCTCCTCCCCCTCTTCCTCATACTACTTCCTCCTCCTCCTCCTCCCCCCTCCTCATCCTCCCCCTCCCCCACAGCATGAACGTGTTACAGGAGGCAGCAGGGGGACCACCGCCAGAAATAACAACAGACTGGTAACATAACACCAGCGGGGCGGAAATGTAATGACGAATTCTTGTAGCTGCCATGATGAACCTCTCGTAGGCGACGCTGACGAGAGGGAACACCAACGCCTCGGTATATATCCTCCCCCTTCCCCCCCCCCTTCCTCCCCCTTTCCTCCCTCCCCCCTTTCTCCTGTTATATTATCATGACAAGTGAATAAGTTTTGCTGTCTTATGTGATTTTTACCCACCCACCAACCCACCAACCCACCCACCAACCCACTGTGGAGTTGGCTAATTGTACCTCCCTATAGAAGCTGTCTACCTTAAATCATCGTCCTCAAAGGGTTAAATCATCGTCCTCAAAGGGTTAAATCATCGTCCTCAAAGGGTTAAATCATCGTCCTCAAAGGGTTAAATCATCGTCTTCAAAGGGTTAAATCATCGTCCTTAAAGAGTTAAATCATCGTCCTCAAAGGGTTAAATCATCGTCCTCAAAGGGTTAAATCATCGTCCTCAAAGGGTTAAATCATCGTCCTTAAAGGGTTATAATTGTGAATCATTGGATAAATCATTTCAACGCATCTATAATTGTTGATTGATAATAACTTGAATAGAGTGAAGGGTCTCTCTCTCTCTCTCTCCCTCTCTCTCTCTCTCTCTCTCTCTCTCTCTCTCTCTCTCTCTCTCAGTACTGTAGGACGGTGATGTCTCTAGCAGCAGCCATAAGTCTCCCTCACTGCTGATTTAGTCACAGTCTTGCCCACTACAAAATATATATACCCGTATCACTAAGTCGCTGCCATTCCGGGTTCCTGGCGAGGCTTGGCACTCACCGGGTGGCACTGTGGGTCTGGTGTAATTATTATTATTATTATTATTATTATTATTATTTACAGAATTAATCTTGGTTGATAATTTTTAGTATTGATGATTAACCACCTCCATCATTCCTCCTCCTCCTCTTCCTCCTCCTCTTCCTCCTCCTCCTCCTCCTCCTCTTCTTCCTCCTCCTCCTCTTCCTCCTCCTCCTCCTCCTCCTCCTCCTCCTCCTCCTCTTCCTCCTCCTCTTCCTCCTCCTCTTCCTCCGTCTAGCTGTCAAAAACAACAACATAATTCAGTGCTAATTTTTACTTCTTCATTTCTTACTTTATACAGAGTAGCAACTATTGTGTATTCTGTTGGCATCCTGCTCTCTCTCTCTCTCTCTCTCTCTCTCTCTCTCTCTCTCTCTCTCTCTCTCTCATAAGAACATAAGACTGGAGGAAACTGCAGCGGGCCATACTAGACAGTCCCGTTTACACCCAACCCCTATCACTCATATATCCACCCAACCTGTGTTTGAAGCTGTCCAGCGTATTAGAGTTAATGATGATGTCTGGTAACTTGTTCCACTCGTCCACTACTCTATTTCCAAACCAATGTTTACCTATCTCGCGCCTATATCTAAATTTGTCTAATTTAAAACCATTGTTACGAGTTCGCTCCTGGTTGGATAGTTTGAGTACCTTTGTAATGTCCCCTTTGTTTAGCCCTGACTTCCATTTATACACCACTATCAGGTCGCCCCTCACTCTACGTCTCTCAAGGGAGTGCAAATTAAGATGCTTTAACCTGTCTCTATACTCAAGGTTCCTAATGCCCGGGATTAGTCTTGTCATTCTCCTCTGGATAATTTCCAAGGATTCTATATCCATTCTGTAATACGGTGACCAGAACTGAACTGCGTAATCCAGGTGTGGTCTCACAAGAGCAAGATAGAGTTTTAGGATGACCTCGCTAGTCTTGTAACTAACACTCCTTTGTATGAACCCAAGTACTTTATTAGCCTTGTTACGAGCAAACTCTCTCTCTCTCTCTCTCTCTCTCTCTCTCTCTCTCTCTCTCTCTCTCTCTCTCTCTCTCTCTCTCTCTCTCTCTCTCTCTACGGTAATTAATGAGCAGTTCTAAACAGACCCTGACCTAGTGGAGGTACTTGGACCAGACCGAAGACGTAATAGGGAGATTATGTTGAGACCTCTTGACCTCCAGCCAACATTAACACCCCCCCTCCCTCCCCCCTTCCCCCCTCCCCACCCCCCTCTAATGTTGGCTGGGGGTCAAGAGTCGGCATCCCAGTAGGTAGTGGTGTCACAGCAGGTGTTGTCAGCAGTTAAGATTGTGTCTGGTATACTCTTGTGGTGCAGATGGTGATGACTACAACACCTGCGTAGATTAACCTCGAGTCCATTGAGTGGTGTTGCTTTATGATGGAGATGAATATTTGTATGTGAGTCTTCAGCTTTCTTCAGGAGGTAGAGGATAGGGGGGAGGGGTAGATGAGAAGGGGGAGGAATACCTGAAGGAGGAGTATACAATAAGAGGAACAGGTGCAGTAGTGTGACGTGTTATTTTGATGTACCTCACAGTATAGAGTCTCGGTTTTCTAAAGTTAGACTGTGGAAGGTGAAGGCCCATGGGGGGGGGGGGGGGGGGTAGGGTAGGACCAGGCTGGCGGCGTCACCACCTACAGCTCATTATACTGCTACATCACAGCAGTGGTCGTGTTACAGGCGGCTGACGCAACGGAACCACTGCAACCCTCATAGAAGTGTGTCAAGGCTTGTTATCTCTGCCACTAGTTATCTCCACCAATCTCTGCCACTTGTTATCTCCACCAACCTCTGCCACGTGTTATCTCCACCAATCTCTGCCACTTGTTATCTCCACCAACCTCTGCCACTTGTTATCTCCACCAACCTCTGCCACTTGTTATCTCCACCACCCTCTGCCACTTGTTACCTCCACCACCCTCTGCCACGTGTTATCTCCACCAACCTCTGGCGACTGAGGATAAAACGCGAGACTCAGGCTGTGTAGAGCTGTCAGTGGCTCTATGTGTGTAGTGAGAGCTGTCAGTGACTATGTGTGTAGTGAGAGCTGTCAGTGGCTCTATGTGTGTAGTGAGAGCTGTCAGTGACTCTATGTGTGTAGTGAGAGCTGTCAGTGGCTCTATGTGTGTAGTGAGAGCTGTCAGTGACTATGTGTGTAGTGAGAGCTGTCAGTGGCTCTATGTGTGTAGTGAGAGCTGTCAGTGGCTCTATGTGTAGTGTAGAGCTGTCAGTGGCTCTATGTGTGTAGTGAGAGCTGTCAGTGACTCTATACACATGTAGAGTGAGAGTTCTCTTAAACTTGGTGTACAGTTCCGTGGCTTAGAGAGATACAGCTGCCACCATTAATAACTGGTACAGTAGACTGGCGTGTTTTGTGAGATTTGGCACCACTGTTTGTTTACATCATCAAACTAGTAGAATGGTCCTAACTATAGTAACCAGACCAAGGATGATAAATAAACAGCCCCCTCCCCCTCCCCCCCTCACTCTGGGCGTTTCCTGGATGGCTATAGTTTTAAAATACATTACTAAGTACATCATTATAGGCTCCTATCTGTTGTCTGGTGAACGGTGGTGCCACATCTCATAAAACACGCCAGCCTACTGTACCAGTTATAAATGGAAGCAACTGTACTTACGGGGGTTTTTGGTAAATGAATCTGACAGTACCTCGAAATAATATCCTGTGTGTGTCCCATATTGTGACTATAGAGTATATATATTTGCTACCTCCAACTATAAGGTCGTGATACATTAACCTGGTACATTATAGTCCCAGACCATGACATAAAGTGTGGCGGGCTGAGACTAGCACACCTATACTTGCTGCTACTGAGACACACACACACACACACACACACACACACAGACTATTATTTCTTTCCCCATGTTATTTTTAGTGTCGACGCTGTGTTAATATCTCACAGGTGTCGACGCGGTGTTAATATCTCACAGGTGTCGAAACAGTGTTAATATTATGTCTCACAGGTGTCTCTCTCTCTCTCTCTCTCTCTCTCTCTCTCTCTCTCTCACACCTTCGTCAGGTACAGTAGCCTGGGCGTCACCTATCACACAAGTTAAGGATAAGATAAGTATAACCTCTTCCTGTGATGCGAATAACCAGTGCACTAGGAAAGTCGGGTAACAACCTGGCCAGAATAACGTTACTCTCGATGTACAACTCTGACTCATACCGGATAATAAATAAACAAAGGTTAGGTTAGGTTTTCTGTTGTTGTTTTTTGTTTTATAATCAAGCAGAACTGTAGATCCAGTTATTGATATCACCAACCGTACTCCAATCGACTGTTGACGTCACATTCGTACCCCAGGGCAACTAATGATATTTGCTATTGTACTTTAGCCTTAACGCTGACAATGATCTACTGTGTGTGAGAGAGAGAGAGAGAGATAGAGATAGAGATAGAGAGAGAGATTCCTGATTCAGTAACTGGTCCGTAGAAAGTAGAAGTTCAAGACATATGCGAGTTTGGTGTACAGTAGGTCAGTGTGTGTGTGGACTGAGGGGGAGTTGAACGAGACTGCGCCCCGGGTATAGAGTAGAGTAGAGGGATACAATATTGCCTTGAGGAACGTGTGTGTGTGTGTGTGTGTGTGTGTATGTGTGTGTGTGTGTGTGTGTGTTTGTGTGTGTAATATAAGCGTTTATAGTTACATTAACACAACAAGTAAGCTCCACACACGTCAACTTAGCTCACATGAATTAAATATGTGTCTCTACCCAGGTTAATTAATCATGTATATATATATAAAACATTTTATTTAACATTCATCTGAGTCGAACATTCACTCAACGTGTGTTAGACTCAAGCATTGTACAGGTATTCCAGTTAGTGACAGGTAAGTAGCACAACACCTTATTTTGGCCAGGTATTGTTTTCACACCCCCCCTTCCCCCGTCACACACCCAAACCATATTATAGACACCCGTGTTCCCATT
>CAUDMG010002207.1:572500-715000 GCA_958450375.1 Homarus gammarus | reverse complement strand
GATGTGTCTCATTCTTCTGCTTGGCTTCGTCTAAGACTGATTAATGTGGGTTGTATCGGTAAGGAGGTGTGTCCTGTCTGTAAGTAGGACTGGAGTGTGGAGCGAGGCCCAGGTGCGCCGCGGTGATATGCTGGTAGTTAGGGGAGCGTGGAAAGATTGCCATAGAGGGAGAGGGTCGGGCAGCACCGGCTTTTGGCAGCCCCGACCCGGCCCGCTGCCAGCATCATTCGCCGCTAGAGGGCAGGCCAGGCACCCAAGGTTTTAAAAAGAACAGGGGTAGGCTTAGAGTTCTCACTTGTTCCTGGGCGGGACAGGGCAAGGCGGGCGTTCCTTTTCCTTTCTGTGTCTCTTTCCTGGGAGCCAGTCATTTTGGCCCAGGGTCGTGTCCTTAGGTAAGTGAACACCAGCCAACCTGGAAGCCGTGTGTGTGTGCAACTCATAGCCCTGTAGCTACGTGTTTCTGAAAATGTGGTGTATATGCGTAAAATGTGCACTCACCCTCCAACACGACGACCAGTCAAGAAATCTATCTCGTAGACGGAGTCTTCAAGCCGGACTAGTGGTTGGTGGTGAGAGAAGGGCGGAGGTTTGCCAGCCTCCTGTGGCCACCAGGCACACGGGGCTCTCCTGTGGCCGCTGCTGCCCACGGCACCGCTCTCCAGTGCCTGTGAAGTGCCATAGTTTTACGACGAGCGTGAGTGAGCAACACGCTGTGGAAGGATGTAATAATGTGATCCACCGTCTCGTATTTTGGTCGCCAATCGCCCCAGTGGGACTCTGTTGTACAAGTCGTGTGCTCTTAAGTGCCATCGTTTTTTAGTATTGAAGAAAGTGTTTTTACTTTTGAAGACTATAAGCCGACCGCTTGATTTTGGCGAAGCTAGTGAGTGTGGGTTGGGGATGAGTGTGTGTTGGTCAACCTCGGGAGGGCGCGTGTGGAAAGTGCCTAGTGAAGGTGCACATGGGAGGTGTACCTGTGACCCACACACACACACACACACACACACTTCACGTCTCCACCACGCCTAAATAATCCACACAAATTCATCACAGTACCGCCTACTACTACTACTTTGCTGTCACTCGGAATCGAATATGACGATCATCCAGCTATGATACCACCAAACACACACACACACTTGACACGACACAACCACTTAAGTAGCACTTGACTCCTCTTACACACTACACTAAAACTCTCACCCACATCACCACATTTCATCCACACATCACCATACCCACACACCCTCACCATACCCACACCCACCTCGAACCCTCACTCCACACCTTAACAGCACCACACCACCACATCGCTCCACACCACCACCTATACCAACAGAATAGTGAATTTCTAAACGTCATAATATTTGGAATATAATTATGATAGGCAATTTATCACTAAGTTCACTCACGTTTTTATGTATTTAAATAAACGTCTCTCTCTCTCTCACACAGCCTATAACTAATATAACCCTAAATTATAAGTTCTATCTTTCTATTAAGTCAACTGAGTGATTAAAAACACAAGAATAAATGAAAAAAAAAGGAAATTATATATATTTTTACTAGATGAAAACGTAATAAATTGGCTTGTGTTAAAGAAATGGTGATTGTTCTTAATTTTCTCAAATATTCACATAGGCGGTGTTCATTATCACACAATGTATTCTATTATCAGATACGGTAGAGTGTAAATCAAGATTATACAGTAGATAAACGTACAGTGTGTTAACTTAGAGCTGTAGAAGGCGAGTATAATCACTTGTTTCCACAGCGTATCATGTTACCTCAGCCAGCTACCACACACTACACAAATATATTTATATAGTTCGGCTTCTCTACTGCATCCAATCATGACTTAGATATTTATTTCTTTAATATTTTCAAGGTTAGGGGGATTAGTTTCAATTTGGCAGCAATGAAAAACCGCCGGGCATCTTCGTTTTAGATATTTCTAAATACGCCGGCCATCCCAAGGGAGCTGGTACCCCGTAGGCCAAAAATGAACTCCATTTGAACTTGGCGCGCTCGAAAAGGGGGTGTACTATTTTAAGCCAGGCGGCGCCGACCAATGAGAGCTCCTTATGGTATACGTCAGCACCACGCAAGCCAATCATAGCCATCCACATTGAGTATCACGTTTTAGCTGCTCGGCAACTCTGTAAATCTTAATATACATGGATTTTACTGTAGTATTGTCTTACTGTAGTTAGTTTGTAGTATTTAATATTCTATTGATTTTATATTATAGGTTAGAGAAGAATATTTTCGTGATTACAGTACAATATACAGCTTTATTTACTGTTATGGTGAACGAGGAATCAGCTGTAGGTGCGTCGTCTGCTGCCATTGTTATGAGATAACATTGTGCTTTATATATAGCTTTCCTCATACACTGAAATATTTTCTTTTATAATAACTAAACTCTAACATGTAGTTCTCATCAAATTATAATATATATATGTGGTTAATTATTCGTAATATGTACATTAACACGTAACTCTGACTTCAGTTGTTTTACATGAGACGCCCGTACGGTACGTGGCCATACGCCCTCAGTGTTGTTCTGGCGGTGATGGTGGGTGTCTGACACTAACTTAAATGAACAAATCTCACTTGAAAACTCTTGCTTAAGTCTCCTGTTAGCTCCCGTTACGTCTATTGTCGTGGATATGATATTGTGTTGTGTTGACATCATTTTAGTGTGTTAGTGTTAAGTTCAAGTGACGTATTTAGGGGGTTAATTGTATTTGGGCAGGACGCTGTGTTGGGCCATCATCATCATCAGCTGCCAGGAACTGTTCTCACCCGACAATGATTCATATAAAGTAATGGAAATAGTTAATACCATCACCTAATGACGGGTGAGTGTGCCAATAACCACCCCTTAGGATCAAGATTAAATGTCTTGTGTTTAATTGACCTTTTAGAATTAGAGGTCAGTGTGGTTATTACACTATTACCGCTTGTGTAGTGAATAGTTCATACTAGAGGTTACTTGTGGTGTTCCGTCGTAAGGTACAGGTGTGGTGGTCGGTTAAGTAGTAGTATTTTAATGATTTTATATAATGGTTTGTTTGAATGAGTAAATGTAGGTTAAAAGTGTTGTTCATTCATTATTTTGTCCAGTGCATATTAATCTTCACTACTGGTTCAGGGATAATGCTGAATCACCTGAAGCAATCAATGTAGCTATATAATTAAGGCAAGTTTAGGAATACCTGGGTAATTTGCACTATGGTTTTCATTTCATTAACCTTGTGTCATTTCACAGTTAGGTAACACAGTTTTGGGAATTCTAGATTATTATGGCACTTATGCAGTTTAGTTTTGAAGAATTTTTTTTTTTGGGTAGTTGGGACTCCTATAACCTTATCACCTGTCATCTCGTGTAGTTACCAAGCTTAACACTATAACTAGACATAAGAAGAAGAACATAAGAAAATAAGGGAGTCGTTTGTGTGTCAGTTCACGTGTGATCACTTTCGTTCAGCGTTACAGTTGATGTGTTAGGAAGTTGTGTTAGTAATGTCTCACTGTGCCAGGTGGCCAAATGTATTCATGGCAAAAAAAGTGGCACTGAGCCATGTTTGTTGCGTTCAGTAGCTGGCACGGTGCTCCAGACCTTTGGCATGCTAAGGTGTTACTTATGTATATATTCACCTGTTATGCAACACTGTTTTGTATTGATAAGAAGTTGAGTCATAACATTTGCAAAGTTATTGAATGGTGTGTGGCAATGTATCAGCTTACTAAGTCCTGCAACACAACAGCAGGTAGTGTTGTGAATTTTTTACCCAGCTTGTGATGCGTACAGTAGATGTCTGGTATAATTATAAGTAAATATGTTAAAACCATCTACGTCTACTAGAGTTGTGATCCCAAAATATATTTTATATCTTTGCGACATATTGTACCTACTGGTCTAACGCACGTTGAGGGCGTATAGTTAAGTTCTTAAATGTATACTTATTATAGAGATTTTATTTATTCTGAAAAATTGAAAGCAGCAGAAACACTGTACTGTATAGCTAAACTTATTCTTATATATATATATATTTTATTTCACCTAACGATTAACTACCGTAACACTATTTGAGGGATGAGTTTAGGCTGTTACGATCATTAAGCATTGTAAAATAAGCTAGAGTTCTCCACCCCATTATAAGTACAATATTTATACATTGAATAGTGTAGTCTCGCGAATTTAGAATTGTATAGTACAGTTCCTCGATGCTTAAATTACCCTTCCATTTAATGACATTTTAATTTACTAATGACTTAAAAAGAACCAGTTACTGTATATAAACGGCAGGTGTTGGTCTGACATGAGAACTCTTAAGGTTCCTCTTAATTCACCTGTAAAGCGTCACCAAGACTTACTTCGGAGCACACACGGAGGTCAACGTACTCATTATACTTGAATGACCTTGTTGTCTGGAGCTCGGGGCCCAGATCATAGCTTCCTTGTTCCTGGCCTCTACCATTGAACGTCAAGATTTTCAATTGTTCAGCTGATGTAAGGATAAAGGCGGGGGTATATGCCTACTGGTGTTGAGACTGTGTTCGTTCCTAGCATAAATGACTTTTATCGGCTCGGCAGCGTATTGTTGCTAGGTTTTATAGAGAGTGGTGACGCCAGGCGCACATTTTCGCCGTAAGATCATATTCTAATACGTTCATTCCATGTTAGCTGTTGTGAAGGTAGCTAAAAAAAATTCCCACCACTTGAGGCCCCTCCCCAGTTTGTTGATATTTTTCTCTGCACTTCATATACTGTCCCTTCATAGCTGTTTACTGTACCGATATATTGATGATTATAAGCTACTGTACCTGACGTCCAATCAGTACCGCTTGGGTGTTTTTCGGCGTTCATAGTGATTTTCGTGTTTCAGTAGATATTGAGAGCAGTGAACTTTTCTACCAGATGGTACTTTTACTAGGTCCGTAACACGCTTATTGTGCAACAGTTTAACACTATATTGCCCTGGGAAGTATCGTTAGGTCAGTTGTGTTCTGTTTCTCCCGCGTTATTTAGTCTTGTTTTACATTCAGATTTTTAAAGGGGACATGACTCCATTTTTCACATATATAAACAGTAATAGTGGTATATCATATTGGCCTTGCCTTTATCATCAAGTGCTTCCATCATCTTATCGTGGTGTTCAAGCAGGTGTGAGATGTGATAAAGTCTTGTCGCCCTGAAGCTGCTGCCTGTGATTTGGTTTATTAATTTGTTAAGGTTTTTGTGTCCCGATATATTTGTTGGCACGGAATATTTGGGTGAATTTTTGAATATTCCCTCGTGATGGGTGACAAAAGGTGGTAACTCGCAGTGCTTTCTTGTTTCCTTACGAGTTGTTTTGATCATAAATTATATATAATCAGAAGCACATGATGTAAGACGTATTTATTTATGTACATTGTCGATAGCGGTGTTTAGCTGTCGAATATTGTGGTGTTATGAATATGGTACAATCTCGGTATAAAAAAGTGAAACGTGAAGCCTCGACTCATCTTATGATATTATTAACAAGTGTAACGCGAGAATGTGTCTCTTGTATCATTACTGTAACTATGATAAGAGAGGTCGTTACGCCATTAGAGATAAGCCTAAAGTGGTATACGCGTTAGTACATCCTTCAGATAAGAGCCATCACAGTTCAAGCGCATCGGTCTGTATATGCCATATGTAGTCCAAGGCTGTGAGTGAGGAAACGTGTGGTAGAGCTATCTTAGGTTACTTGTGTTTAATTTTGTTTTTACATTGACTACCAGGTATATTGAATTGTGTAATAGTTTTTCCTTGAGTAGATTATGAAGTGTGTTGGGAACGTGAGTTATACTGCCCCCCTGAGTAATGGTACCACGTCCCAATATCTGCACCAAACTGTAGAAGTGCAAGTTAGGTGGTCTGGTAATTTCAGTTCTCGGTGTGAGGTTATATCATGAGTCAATTTTGGGCTGTAGTGAGCGTGTTTTTACCGAGTCATTGGCGATAATTCAGATGCATGTATTCGTCACATAGTGTCGTCATGGAAGACATATTTCATACTAACTCGCGGTTTCACTAGTAAGACAGTTTATAAGTAACGGTTTTATTAACTATCCGGCAACGTAAGCGATGAGTTATCATTGTCCGCCATACGGTAAAGTTTTTTCTGAAAATTAAGTTATACTAATCTTGTTTACTCGGTATAATAATCTCGAGTTATTTAATCTAGCTTGTAATCCTCGGTACCTCGGTGTTATATTGTATGGTGCCGGTAAAGGTGTAGTTATGGTGCCGGTAAGGGAAGTAGTGCAGTGTAGTTCCGGGTTCACGAGTGTGCTGCTGACCTGTACGCCAAACTTTGTCTCCCTAAACTGCTGGTAGTGAAAATAGTCATGGTGTTATAGGGTGTTGTAGGTGTTAATTCACTAGCTAGAAGAGATCATATATTGCCAGTCAGGGGAGAAACGACAACGTGGCTTATGGTACCGGACTTTATACAGAGACACCGGCGGGTCTAGATTTGTTGAGCAATTACAGTAGTAGTAGTAGTATCAGTAACGGCGCTTGACAGACGTGACGTGTCTTGGTGATAAGGTGACCCGTCCTCCCAAGTTGGGCCATCCAATCTTATCTTATTCCACTAGTCTATATATACTGTGCGTTGACCCCATTTACCGTATCGGAGGAGGAAGGTGAGGGAGGGAAGAGAGGGGTGGTGATGTGTAAATGCGGCATGGAAGCTAAGCAAAATACAGAGGTTAGAAAGAAAATATCTAGTCAAAATTGTCCCGTGGTAGTTGTAGTGACGGAGAGAATGATTGTAGCTGGTGGGATCAAAGTTGCCTTTAAACCGATGAAGTTACAGCACACACACACAAAAGAAATCATTGAATGTTAAAATGCCAGAGTGTATACCACCTGTTGGTCGTATTCTCGCTTCGTGGGGGGACTTGTAAGATAAATCCCACCTTGGGCATCACATAACGCGCGAGTCAGGTTAATGTTACTTTGTGAAAGAGTTCGTTCACTTGTAAGATGCTGGTTTTTTTTTACCATGAATGAAAAGCAAGTGCAAAGAAGTTAATGCTATCCCCGTTTATGTACGCAACACTTACTAGTATTAACGATTTCAAATAGTTACGAAAAAAGTTTACATCCAGTATATAAGTCACCTTCTCTTGCGGTACACAGTTATCTCACGGTACAGTTATCTTCTCTTGCGGTACACAGTTATCTCACGGTACAGTTAGCTCCTCTTGCGGTACACAGTTATCTCACGGTACAGTTAGCTTCTCTTGCGGTACACAGTTATCTCACGGTACAGTTAGCTCCTCTTGCGGTACACAGTTATCTCACGGTACAGTTAGCTTCTTGACGATTGTAAACAGCATTAATGCATAGTATTGACCTTGACTTGGTTCAGGCGTATTGAGGGCTGCAAGTTGTCCTCATTGGAAACTGGATAAATATAGGTCAGGTTATATTAGGTCAGGTTTGGTTATATTAGGTCAGGTTAGGTTATATTAGGTCAGGTTAGGTTATATTAGGTCAGGTTATATTAGGTTAGGTTAGGTTTGATGTTACTATTTATTCAGTACATAATGTATTTTGCAGAAGGTCGTATTTATCGCAGGATGACTACAGTGATTACAGTATTAGCTTGACACTTGAAGTACTAATGTGTGCCTGTGTATGTATGCGTGTGTATGTGTGCGTGTGTATGTGGCGTGTGTATGTGGCGTGTGTATGTGTGTTATAAACTTTAAGGTATTTTTTTGTAGTTAGTTGAAAAATGCTATTCTATTATTTACCTACCATACATTCCGATGGTTAGGTTGATGAGGATTGTTTTTGTCCACAGTTGGGAAAGCAGTTGAGTTGGACGGAGCAAGTGACAGAGAATAGATCACCAAGCCGCCACCATGGATGACGCCCATTGCTACCCCTTCGAGGACATTCTGCAGAAATTCGGTGTGAAAGAGGAATCCGGCCTTACTGACGCCCAGGTCAAGGACTACCAGGCGAAATATGGCCCCAACGGTAAGTGGTAGTGTGGTACTTGGGGTATTACTCACCAAATCTAGCCTCATTAAATCTAATCTAGCCTCACTAAACCTAGCCTCACTAAATCTAGCCTCACTAAATCTAGCCTCACTAAATCTAATCTAGCCTCGCCAAACCTAATCTCGCCTCACTAAACCGAACCTAGCCTCGCCAAACTTAGCCTCGTCAAACCTAACCTAACCTAGCCTCGCCAAACTTAGCCTAGCCTCGCCAAACCTAACCTAGCCTCGCCAAACTTAGCCTCGTCTAACCTAACATAGCCTCAAACCTAGCCAAGCCTTGCCAAACCTAACCTCGCCAAACCTAACCTAACCTAACCTATCAAAATCTACCCTAACCTAACTAGAGGGAATCTGGTGCAGTCTCACGTTTCCCGTTAGTTGGGTGGGGATGGGATGGGGGGGGGGGGGAGGAAGATTACCTCACTAATCTTAGATAATCTGGGACTTGGTTAAACTTCTCGTACTGGGTGAGTGTTAACGCTAACGTGTGAGATCTTGATAAGCTTGTGTGACTTAGCATTTACTGTGAGATAGGGAGGGAGGGGGGGGGGTCGCTGGCTAATCAAATAGACCCCCCATCCATGTCTTAAATAGTGTATGTCTATTCTATTAATCTCTCTCTCTCACCCCCCCATCAAGAATAAAGTAATCATAGTTGTTATTCTCCGCCCAACAGAATTACCGGCAGAAGAGGGCAAGTCACTCCTACAGCTCATTCTGGAGCAGTTTGACGACTTGCTTGTTAAGATCCTCCTGCTTGCCGCTATCATCTCTTTCGTGAGTATTGTTGTTAGTCTTTGTTATTGTCTTTGTTGTTATTTATTGTCTGTTTTTGTTGTATTTGTTATTGTTTTGTTGGTGGTTTTATTATTGGTGAAGTGTCATTGTTGTTGTTTTTTTTTGTTATTGTTGTTGTTGCTGGTATTATAACTTACTGTTGTTGTTAGAGGATGATATCATGGTGTTTATTCATGCCTACATCATGCCTTCATCACTGTCATTGTCTATCTTATCATTATTACAGCAGACTCATCATCATTATCCGTCATTATTGGTGTCATTATCATCAACGATCATTATTATTGTCGCCATAATTGCCTGTACACTCGTCTTTGGTATCAGGTCAGGTAAATAGCAACCCATCCCCCCTCCAACACCCTCTTCCCCCCTCCAACACCTCCTTCCCCCTCCAACACCCTCCTCCCCCTCCAACACCCTCTTCCCCCCTCCAACACCCTCCTCCCCCTCCAACACCCCCTTCCCCCCTCCAACACCCTCCTTCCCCCCCTCCAACACCCCCTTCCCCCCTCCAACACCCTCTTCCCCCCTCCAACACCCTCCCCCTCCCACCCCTCCCAACACCCCTTCCCCCTCCAACCCCTCCTTCCCCCCTCCAACACCCCCTTCCCCCCTCCACACCCTCCAACACCCTCTTCCCCCCTCCTCCCCCCCTCCAACACCCTCCTCCCCCTCCACCCCCTCCCCCCTCCAACACCCTCCTTCCCCCCTCCAACACCCCCTTCCCCCCTCCAACACCCTCCCCCCCTCCAACACCCTCCTTCCCCCCTCCAACACCCTCCTTCCCCCCCTCCAACACCCCCTTCCCCCCTCCAACACCCTCTTCCCCCCTCCAACACCCTCTTCCCCCCTCCAACACCCTCTTCCCCCCTCCAACACCCTCCCCCCCCAACACCCCCCCCCCCTTCCCCTCACTGGATCCATGGGTTTGGGGTCTGAAAATAATACCATATTAATCTGGCGTCGACCACAGATTAGTATTTCACTTATTATTATTATTTATTTTTTTTATCGGATCTGGAGTGATTTTTTTTTTATTTTTATTTCATAGTGGAGAGAGAGAGAGAGAGAGAGAGAGAGAGAGAGAGAGAGAGAGAGAGAGAGAGAGAGAGTCAGTCAGTCTGTGGGTAAAATTCAACTGTTAGTCGTATTATTAATTTCGTGAGATAAAACCAGAAAAAAAAATGGAGCCAGTGATTACAAATGTGGATCACTAGACGAGTAAAAACAATGTTGATAATAATGTATAAATAATAATATAATAAGTCTGTTTTGTTGTTAACTTAAAAAACACAGAGAGGAAGAAAACTTGAGATTAGGGAAGTTTACTTGGTTAATCTCAGCATTATTGTTGTTTATAGTGCTGGAAGAGGTGTAGTGTAGCAGTGCTGGGTTACACTACACGCACAGGTGACCCCCTCTCTCCCTTACCTGTCGTGTGTGTGTGGTGACTCACTCGTAACGCCCCCCCCCCACTCCCCCGTGACCTTGTTGACTGCCTCCGTTTTATTTACCCTTGATGACGTAATGAAACCTTTAATCACCTGTGCTGCTGACGTCATAAACCTGAGCTGCTGACGTCATAAGTGTGGTAGCGTCGCAAGGGAAATATATTAATTAATTTAGTATTTGTATTATCTGTTGTTGTTTTTTTGCTTCCTTGTTTATCAATACCAGTATCGTAGAGACACAAAGAGGACGAATTGTTACGCGTATTTATTGAAACTTGTGCTTTCCTTTGTATTTAATCAGGAGTACCCACAAAGGAAGTTGATAGGAAAGTCAGATACCCCGTGTCCTGGTTGGCTGTTGTGTCCACGTGTAGCATAACAGAAGACATATGGCTCAGGTTGGCCTCTCTTTCCTGGTGTGTGTGACGTGAGCGAGCTTGGGAGACGTGGCAGTGTTGGGGGTAAGGAGGGGGACTGAAGTACACGTGGCGGCCGCTACTGGTGGCCACGGGGCAAGCGGTGGGGTGGGTGGGTCTTGCCTCACACCATCTTCTGGAACATTGAGAGTTTCATCATGTCGACTACTCACTCTCGTATTCCTCCTCCTCCTCCACCCACTTCCCTTCCTCGTTTACCCTCATCTTCTTCCCTTCCTTCTTATCTCCTCCTCTTCCCTTCCTCCTCTTCCCCAAGTCTCGCAATAATTAGTTAAGTGCAGGGTAGTTGTGTTGTGTGCAGACATTACATAAGAACATAAGAAAATAAGGAGTCTGCAATAGGCGAAAACATGGTTAAGTATTGCTCAAGGCTAGTGCTGTTAGTCAGAGGAGAGGAGAGGGGGGTGGACATCGTTTATAAGCTGTTACGAGCGATAGGGGAAGTGTCTAGTGATAAAAATGTGAAGTTTTAGTTATTGATTGAGTTATGAAAGTCGGGTCTACACGGCGTTACTCCTCCAGTGATGGTGTTGGTGTTATTACTATTTAACTCCAGTCAGGTTTCTCGTATTGTGGTGATGTCACTCTTGGTCGTCGTTACTTGTGGTGATGTCACTCCTGGTCGTCGTTCCTTGTGGTGATGTCACTCCTGGTCGTCGTTCCTTGTGGTGATGTCACTCCTGGTCGTCGTTCCTTGTGGTGATGTCACTCCTGGTCGTCGTTCCTTGTGGTGATGTCACTCTTGGTCGTCGTTCCTTGTGGTGATGTCACTCCTGGTCGTCGTTCCAAGTGGTGATGTCACTCCTGGTCATCGTTCCTTGTGGTGATGTCACTCTTGGTCGTCGTTACTTGTGGTGATGTCACTCCTGGTCGTCGTTCCTTGTGGTGATGTCACTCTTGGTCGTCGTTCCTTGTGGTGATGTCACTCTTGGTCGTCGTTCCTTGTGGTGATGTCACTCTTGGTCGTCGTTCCTTGTGGTGATGTCACTCCTGGTCGTCGTTCCTTGTGGTGATGTCACTCCTGGTCGTCGTTCCTTGTGGTGATGTCACTCTTGGTCGTCGTTCCTTGTGGTGATGTCACTCCTGGTCGTCGTTCCTTGTGGTGATGTCACTCCTGGTCGTCGTTCCTTGTGGTGATGTCACTCCTGGTCGTCGTTCCTTGTGGTGATGTCACTCCTGGTCGTTGTTCCTTGTGGTGATGTCACTCCTGGTCGTTGTGTCGTCCGTCAGTACAGTCGTTGTTAACCTTTTACATCGGGTGTTACCTGTAATGCTGCCCCACTCACTCAGCTGTCACACTCACCCCGCTGCCCCACTCACCCCGCTGTCACACTCACCCCGCTGCCCCACTGGTCACCTCCCCCAAGCCAGGTAGACGGCGCACCTGGTCACCTCCCCCAGGCCAGGTAGACGGTGCACCTGGTCACCTCCCCCAAGCCAGGTAGACGGCGTACCTGGGCACTGTTGGTTACCTACATTAGCCGGTCAGGGCGGTGGACTAAAACCTACAGAAAGACGTCTCTCGCTCTCACCATGGTGACGTCTTACCCCCCATGATGACGTCTTTTCCCCATGATGACGTCTTTTCCCCATGATGACGTCTTTTCCCCATGATGACGTCTTACCCCCCATGATGACGTCTTACCCCCCATGATGACGTCTTACCCCCCATGATGACGTCTTTTCCCCATGATGACGTCTTACCCCCCATGATGACGTCTTCCCCCCCATGATGACGTCTTCCCCCCTATGATGGACCAACGATACATTACCTCCACACGGGGCGGAACCAGTAGGAGTGGCCAGTAGGGTGTTGTGTTACCTCCTCCGGGTGTTCCGAGCGAAGGTTCCCGGACCAGTGTGTGGAGGAGGAGGAGGTGGTGGTGGTTGGGGGTTACGTTTGTCCTTGGGGTCGTGGGAGAGGGAGGGAGGGGTGTCTTCCCGCCGTGTACGGAGACCATTGCCCAACTTAGTTCAGAATGTTGATAAAATTCCACTTCCACGTTATGGGCAGGACGTGACATGGCCCTTCTAACACCATCTCTTCACTCTTCTTCACCTTCTCTTCCCCCTCTTCCTAATGTTTTTTGTTCTTCTCTTGTTTCTATTCTTCCTCCATCCATTATGTCTCTCCTTCCTTACTGCCTCATTTCTCTCTCTCGGGAAGAATTTAATTTAGTTGGGGTTTATGGAACTCGGGTGAGATGTTGGCTTAGTGGGAGGGACCCGTGGTGGAGGGTGATGGCCGTGTTCTCAGGGCCTTGTGGTGGAGGGTTATGGCCGTGTTCTCAGGGTCTTGTGGTGGAGGGTTATGGCCGTGTTCTCAGGGTCTTGTGGTGGAGGGTTATGGCCGTGTTCTCAGGGTCTTGTGGTGGAGGGTTATGGCCGTGTTCTCAGGGTCTTGTGGTGGAGGGTTATGGCCGTGTTCTCAGGGTCTTGTGGTAGTAAGAGGTTGGGAGGTAGACTTTTTGAACTGTTCAGGAGACATTGGGTAAGAGGAACGTGTGGATATAACGCGCAAAATTGATCCTGGCCCGCGGGAAGCTCTCTCCGTCCGCCAGGCTGGGGAGAGGTTCGCGCCATTGAAGGCATACTGTTGCGGCTACCACCACCACCACCACCAGCTGGGGGTTCATCCACACAGTAAACTAGGTTACTGGACACTCCCAAGAACGTGTCGGTCGCTTGGTTGAATCCCCGTGAAGGCCGGCGATATAAGAACTCGGTGAGAAATCTAGAGGGGAAGCTGTTGGTGGATCACGTGACAGGTGACGTCACTTCTCTGACGTGTGTGTGCCTGCGTCATTCAAGGTTGGGGTGTAGAGGAGAGGCTGTCTGGCAAGATGTTTAATGATTTGTTCCCGTAATTATGTTCCAAGTAAATAATTCATTGTATTTAATTAGGGAAAAATTAAATATTCTGCTTGTGTCACTTGTTTTTCGGGGGAGTGACTGTGACCTGATGGTGGGAGGAAAGTCATTAGTTGGTAACCTCAGCGGGAGTGTGGTGGCGTTTGTTGCCGTTTCATATTTCTATTTGTTAGCGAGCCTCCTGGTTGGTCGCGGCTGCACTAGTATCTCGCCTCTAACATTGCTTCCGAGTGTGTGTGTGTGTGCGGCGTATGTGTGCGTGTCTGCCTATGTATGTATGTATGTGTGCGCGTGCGTATTTGTGCTCGTGTGTGTGTATGTGTGTGCGCTCGCTTAAGAGACTCGGGTGTCGCAGGTAATTGTTGATCAGCACAGGTGTCAGGCACAGCCGTCATCAGGGACCCACACTTGAGCCACCACCATTTTTACTGGTGTGTGTGTGTGTGTGCAATGGTCAGCATACTCGCCTCGCAAGCGAGAAGACCTGGGTTCGATCCCCGGGCAAGGTAAAACTAGGGGCAAGTTTCTTTATGCCATTTGCCTCTGTCTACCCAGCAGTAATGGTTAGCCAGTGCAGTTGGCGAGTTGTCCGGTCTTCTCGGAATATTCCTTGACGCTGGATCATGCAACTCGTTAACTTAGGGTGTGGTTGTTGTGTTGGTGACAGCTTCTACACCTTAAACAAATTCACGCCCAGGTGGCCCTTGGGTGGGCCATCCTCGCTACACGAGAGGCAACTATAATTATGTGTGTCGTCACGTCTTTCACTCCATCTTTTATTGTGCTCTGTTGTTTATCTTTGTTATTTATTTATTTTTTCATTTCTCGGTCGATTATGTTGAAATCACGAAGGGAAAACTGCCGTAGGTGTGGAGGTTGAGGTGTTATACTAAGTTGGTTGGTTAATCCACGAGGCGGATGTCCGATTGTTTCTTCGTCTCACTATTTTCACTGAAGGTCTAAAATTACAACACGATAGCGAGCGACACAAGACTAGATTATTGGCACGAGAGTTTAACCAAGATACGGTACGGCTCAACTCATATACCTCAAGGGGAAAATTACACAGGTGTTTGGGTAACCGGACTGAGTGGAGCGCAATTGTGTGTGTTTGAGTGAGTGTGTTTGTGTGTCGCGCCAATTATCCACAACACCAAGAATTTCATTATACCCAGGTTGAGATTGTACGAGTTTTATTTATTTATTTTTTTCGTGTCAAATATAATTACTTGTGTGGTGGTATTAGAGGCAGGAAATGGTAGCGCTCCACCCTCTATCACGTTATCGGTGGGTAATCTGAGTATACATCCTCCACGGCTCAACCCACGTCGCCTCCCTCCTGTTAGCTGGCTCTGTGGCTCTACTGTGTATGGATAAATCTATTGATGGCTCACTACTTCTGCTGCACCGTGAGCTGTTAGTGATGATTGGTGACGCTTATCGGTGATGGTGTCTGATATTGTAAGGGGTACTGTATTATTGTTAGTAAGAGCCATTCATACTAACGAGGTAGTTGTGGGTTGTTAGTGGGTACAGAGATTTGTATTATATTCGTATTATCACCTTCGTTGTTGATCTCACTTCTAGTATGTAGCTGTTGTATGAAGGTGAAATTTTAGTCACGTCACACTGGTAGTTTTTAGTCACGTCACACTGGTAGTTTTTAGTCACGTCACACTGGGAGTTTTTAGTCACGTCACACTGGGAGTTTTAAGTCACGTCACACTGGGAGTTTTAAGTCACGTCACACTGGGAGTTTTAAGTCACGTCACACTGGGAGTTTTTAGTTACGTCACACTGGGAGTTTTAGTCACGTCACACGGAGTTTTTAGTCACGTCACACGGAGATTTTAGTCACGTCACACTGGTAGAGTTTTTAGTCACGTCACACTGGTAGTTTTTAGTCACGTCACACTGGTAGTTTTTAGTCACGTCACACTGGTAGATTTTAGTCACGTCACTCTGGGAGTTTTTAGTCACGTCACTCTGGGAGTTTTAGTCACGTCACACTGGGAGCTTTTAGTCACGTCACACTGTGGGAGAAGGCCATGCAGTAACGAGTGTGTACGTATGTGTGTTAATTAAAAAAAAATTTGGTTTATTGGTAAATATTTACTTCTGATGGTGGCTCTTGTGGGCGACTGTAGGTTCTAGGGTCTTAACTACTCTGCTTGGTTGTTTGGCTTATCTGAGTGTCCATCGTGGAACTAACTACACCAAGATGTTATGGAGACGAGTCAAATAGGTGAGGAATGTTTGCTCTCGTGTCTAGAAATACATATCGCCCCCCCCTCCCCCCCCCCCATCATTCCCGAAATTGACAGGTGAGGCAGGTATAGACAGGTAAGATGAGAGGTAAATCTAGCAGGTATGTTATGGCGTGGGGAAGTAGGGTGGATGAAGTGTTCTGTGTTTATCTCTCCCTTCCTCCTCTCCCTCTCCCCCTCATCCCCCCCCCCCCTACCTCCCCCTGGGCTTGTTACCCACCCTCTCCCTGTTTGGTGATTAGTGAGGTGGTTAGTGAGGTCGAGTCTTGGTTTCATTTCGACGTCATATTTATCCCGTTTGATGCGCCGTTGAGGGGAAGGTGGGGGGAAGCTGTGAGAATACGGACCCAGGTATTGGAGTGGCGGCCTGCGTTTGATGGACGAGGTAAACTGTTAGTGAAGAGTAGGTCGAGAGGAGAGGGGCGTGCCACCCTCCCACCCGCCCGCAACCCCTCTCTTCCGCCACCTCCGCTCACTCACACACACCCAAGACTCAAACCCGTCTTCTTTGTTGCTGTATAAAGACAGTAGTAGTAGTAGTAGTAGTGGTGGTAGGACGTGAACCAATGAAGGTGATTTTGTCATTACAAGTGAACCTGACCACTCCACACACCCCCGGGTCAGCTGTTATGGTGAGGAGAGGGTTGACTAGTACACTTTACAACCTACACCCCTCATCCACACCCCCCCTCATCCACACCCCCCCTCATCCACACTCTCCCCTCATCCACACCCCCCTCACCCACACCCCCCTCATCCACACACCCCCCATCCACCCCCCCCCCCTCATCCACACTCCCGCAGCAGTAATATTTGAGAAAGTGGGCGGCATGGGTAATATAGTGAGGAGAAAGTGTGGGCGGCATGGGTTAATAAGAGAAGGTGTGGGCGGCATAGGTAATAATATTAACTAACTGGGTGGTGTGGAAGATGTGGCAAGGTGTGGCAGCCCTGACCTGTGGTGTGGTTGGTAAATTTTTTTTTTTTTTCATACTGTAGTGAATGTGAGGCCGGCCAGATTGAGCCAACTGTACTACACGAGGGGGTGAGAAAGTTACAGCTGTAATGACTGTAGGGGAACCTCTCTCTCTCTCTCTCTCTCTCTCTCTCTCTCTGTGCTGTATGGAAGCAGGGTGAAACTATGGGCAAGTTTCTTTACGCCATTTGCCTCTGTCTACCCAGCAGTAATTGGGGACCTGGATGTTAATCGTGTTCCGGGGTAATGGTTAGCCTGTGCAGTTGGTGAGTTGTCCGGTCTTCTCGAACTATTCCTTGACACTGGGGCCATACAAGTCGTTAACTCAGGGTGTGGTTGTTGTGTTGGCGACAGCTTCTACACCACAAACAAATTCATACTATTACGTGTCTTGTGTGTGTTTCCCGGCAGAGTTCATTAAGCCCCCCTGTGTTTATCATATCACGTCTGTTACTATTTATATACGACGACCAGAGTTGTGTCGTGTGGGAGTGATAATGAAGACAGCACGAATAACACCAGGTAGTGAGATGGCATGGGGTTAGGTTTGGTTTGGTGTGTGTGTGTCTCTGGTTCCTTGTGTGTTAAATTTTCTTGGTAGTCGTCCTTCCATCCTCCATCCATCATCCTTCTTTCCTTCCTCCTCTCCTTCCTTCCTCCGTTCACATCCTCCTTTACCCCTTCGTTCACATCCTCCTTCCGGAAAACAGGCCCGACCAAGTATGGGGAAAGTGGCCTCCAGTCGTATGTCACCCCCTTCCCCCCTCCTCCTGCCGCAGGTGTTGTCAGCCACTTTCACTCTCCACCGCCCAAGGATTCTCGTCACCGTCTGTTGTAATTTGTACTAGTTGACTTGTTAGAAGGAACGCGGGGGTGTTGTGTCAAGTCGCCCCGTGTGCGTAATGTGTGGTGAGTGTGCGTAGTGAGTGTGTGTATGTGGTGAGTGTGCGTAGTGAGTGTGTGTATGTGGTGAGTGTGTGGGGGGACTGTTACCTCGGGATATAATGTGTGTAAGCTGTGTCACTAATGATCAATTAATTCACATTCACTCCAGAGATGATTACCTCGCATTTCCTCAAGATTGACCCAGATTTCTTTTTTGATCCCAACAGGTCCTGGCCTGCTTCGAGGAGGGAGAGGAGACCGTCACCGCCTTCGTCGAGCCCTTCGTCATCTTGCTGATCCTGATCGCTAACGCCATCGTCGGCGTGTGGCAGGTAGGTTAACCCTTCTTGGTCTCTTGAGCCACATTGTGTTGAGGCCTCTACCATACTGTGGCCGCTCTCAACACCACCTCAGGCCCCTTGTATGGAGAGCTCACCACTTTAACGCTGCAGGACTGATCGGCTTGTCTGCCCTCACCTGCGTTAAAGGAGAGGATATTGGTGAAAGTGGTGCTGCTTCACTCCACTTACCTCACTACCACTTACTTCACTACCACTCCTCTATACTCCACTTACCTCAGACCTATACAGAGGTTTGAGAACAGTGTGGCACCTTAAAGGGAGATATGTGGTGCATCATGGGAGCTTACACAATGTTAAGGGGGGGGGGTGATGCGGCGTGTCGGGGAGTAGAGTTTTAGTGTGTTATATATGGTGTGGGTGGTGGTCACGGTGTATAGGCCAGGGAGAGGAGGAGACATCACCCTTCACCCAGCAGCTGGTGTGTGTCTCCGGGTGTTGCATCATCAACTGGGGGATCAGTGATGCCTCGTTAATGCTCCACCATTTAGCGTCATCCACACCGCGTGCTTCAGTAGAGGGATGGCCTTACTGTCCATCTGAGGAAACTTTTTTTTGTCTCAGACTGACAATACTGCTAATGACTTTGGTTAGGGGGAAGTTCAGTGGACAGTGTAGAGGGTGTGTGTGTGTGCTCTGCTAGTTTAAGTTAGTAGTGTAGGTGGCAGAGGCTAGCAGGACGGTAGGTGTGTCCTGCTAGGGTGCAAGTTGTGAGCAGTTAGGTGAGGAGAGGGAACAGGTGAGGGGGAGTGGAGTGGTTGGTGAGGTATGGTGTTAAGTGTGGCGGTGATGGAGAGCCTCAAGGAGCTCTTCCCCACGAGTGGAGGCCGCCAAGCACACCCTGGAGTGTGAGAACAACCCTGGAGGATCACTTAGTCCCCTGGAGCTCCACCTATTACTCGTCCCCTTTCCTCTAAACGATCTACTTCACTTCTTTTCCATTGTATTTGTTAAAGAAAAAAATATTGAGAGAGCTAAAGGGACTTGTAACCCCGACTCAAAGCACTTCACCTGTTACAGTATCATGTGACTTGGGGTGAATGTGAGGCACTTTCTGACTCCTACAACCATCCTAGTAAATGTTTGTTTGCTGTTATTCAATAGTGGAGCTGTGGATTGTTATAACTGGCGCACTAAGACTGTTAGAAATGGGGAGGTGGTGTAGGGGCAGGCTGTGGTCCCATATAGACAATGTGTGTGTGCCGGGGTGAGGGTAGGGCAGGTGAGGGGTACTTGGGTCGGTATTCTGCAGCGTTAAACAAGAAGTATCGAGGCTCTTGGGTTATGTGGTCCCCTGAAGCTGTGTGTGGGGGATATAGGTGCCCGCCCTCTCGGTACCTCGACGAGTGGGTGGAGTGGGAGTGAGCTTCGAGTCCACATGGAGGAGAGAGACAAAAAAAGAGGGAGAATATTACACACTGTAGCCACTATAACCTACGTCACCGCCGCCTACAGACAACACGTGTGCGAACAATGACAGACACACAAACAGCCAACCACTAGGAAGCTTACAGAACACTATGTGACCCCCTGGCAGCGCGAGATTTTATCCTGAAGGGGAATTAAGGCGATTGTGGAGAATTTAGCGTGGTGGTGGTGAACTCTTAAGACGTGCTGACACACCTTCAGGTTGCTCACTCCCTTCGTCAGTACTACCCACCCCTACCAATTCTGTACCTGTCCGGTTTTTCATTTTTGCCTGCTGGGATTGTGAGACGGGTTGTGATGGTGGGATAGTGGTGTTGTAATTGTGAGACGGGTTGTGATGCTGGTGTTGTGGTGCTGGTTATGATGGTGTTATAGGAACCGTGGAAAGGTAATTAGTCGGTTGTGGATCTTATTGGCAGTGATGGTTGCTTGATGGTGATAGTGTGTGTTGAGGGAGGGGCGTGTCTGTAGGCTATTTCCACCGGCAGAGGCAGTGGTCTGTTCCTTCCACTACGTTGGTGCCAAACACGCCCCCGCTGCCACCACCTGCCGGGGAAGGGGGTGAGGAAGGGAGACAAGAAGTGATGGGGGAGGGCCGAAGAAAAAAATCAATACAAATTATGGTGGTGGTGATAGTGATGGTGATTATGGTGGTGATGGTTATGTGTGAGAAGCAGCTGGTCGGTGGTAATGTGTGTGTGTGTGTGTGTTAAAGGGTACACACATACAAGCACAGAACTCGTTGAGAAGCCTTACATGTTGTTGCTGTCCCCACGCCCGCCGCGCCTTCCTCACTGCTCATCCCCACTCAAAATCTGTCCTCAAATAGGTGATGAAATTGTCGTTTGCCAGGTGAGGAGAGGTGTGAGGATAGTAGGGAGGAGAGGTGTGAGGATAGTGGTGAGGAGAGGTGTGAGGATAGTAGGGAGGAGAGGTGTGAGGATAGTGGGGAGGAGAGGTGTGAGGATAGTGGGGAGGAATGCTGTGAGGATAGTGGGGAGGAGAGCTGTGAGGATAGTGGGGAGGAGAGCTGTGAGGATAGTGGGGAGGAGAGCTGTGAGGATAGTGGGGGAGGAGAGCTGTGAGGATAGTGGGGAGGAGAGGTGTGAGGATAGTGGGGAGGAAAGGAATGGGAGTAGAGAAGAGGGGGGTGGGAGTGGGGTGCATAGGTTGGCAAGGGTTCAAGTTTCTATTTACGTCCGTAACTGTTCTAAAGGTAACTGTGTGGTGCCCCCCTCCCTACCCCTTCTCCCCTTACCCATCACACCCCCTCTCTTTCCCTCACCTCCCCTGTAACAAAATCTCTCTCTCTCTCACAAAGAACTTGAGAAATAGGTACCTGTCTTTTGAGGACGGCAGTGTGCCAATTGCTCCCCCCTTTCTCCCTCCCATTGCCCCCTCCCACTTCCCCCCCCTCCCACTTCCCCCCCTCCCACCGCCGTATCGCGTCCAGCTGCCTTACCTTCCGTACACTGGTTCAGGTAACTCATACACTTGTCCAGGTAACTCATACACTGGTCCAGGTAACTCATACACTGTCCTACTCGTCGTTACTTGTGTGTATGTATACCACTGAGGGACGTGTGAGACTTATTATTATTATCATTATTATTATTTATTATTATTATTATTATTTATTATTATTATTATTTATTTTTATTTTTATTATTTTTATTTTTTATATTTGTTTATCTTTGGCGTGTGTGTGTGTGTGTGTGTGTGTGTGCGCCTTTGGTCCCGATGGTCAAGTGATTAAAGACTTTGTGTTGACGATTATAGTAGAGACTTAGCCAGTATAGGGGAGGGGTGGTGGCCGTAGAGGGTATACTGTAGATAATGGTGGGAGGTTGGTTGATCTCAGAGGCAGGGAGAGGAGTGTGTATGTTATGGAAAGGTTATTTTGGGGTGGTGGGGGGGGGGGAGGAACAGGAGGGGATAGGGACTGTGAGTAACTGTGATTCTTGGGACTGTTTTGTTGACGCGATGCTGACCTCTCTCTCTCTCTCTCTCTCTCTCTCTCTCGAATACTGTATAGAGGGGTGAGATGTCATGAGGTGCTGGTAGCTATGGGAAGAGGCCAGTTCAATCCCTCCTCCTCTACCGCATCACTGAGGCGCGCGTGTTTGGTGTTTAATGAGCGCTGACTGACTACCTTTAGTAAAGTATAACAGCGTCCTCTTACCCCCTCCCTTTGCCCCCCCCTCCCTCTACCTCCTTCAGTAGGGAGTGCAGCCGGCCAGGTCGTCTCTCCCGGCCACAATATGTTGGTGACGCCCCGGTAGGTATGTCACCCCCATGTGCTATTTACGGAGGCCCTCACTCGTTTCTTCCCCTCCCCCCTCCCTCTTCTCTTCCGTCCCCCCCCCCACTTAACCTACATTCCCTCTACACCCCCTATCTCTTCCCCCTCCCCTCTACACCCCCCATCTCTTCTCCCTTCCCTCTACACCCCCCATCTCTTCCCCCTTCCCTCTACACCCCCCATCTCTTCCCCCTCCCCTTTACACACCCCCCATCTCTTCCCCCTCCCCTCTACACACCCCCCATCTCTTCCCCCTCCCCTCTACACACCCCCCATCTCTTCCCCCTTCCCTCTTTCATCTTCTATCCCCTATAAAGTTCTCTCCTTTTAATTGATTCCCAACTCAAATTATTCACGTGTGTGTGTGTACCAATGATTGATCAGTCCCTCACAGTGATGGACATAATCATTCAGTGTGTGGTGACTGCTGGGGGGGGGGGGGATAAGCTTAGATGCGGGCGTGTGAGGTGTGGATGTGGGGTAGGGGTGTGGGGTAGGGGTGAGGTGTGTGTGGTGGGGGTGAGGTGTGTGTGGTAGGGAGGGGGAACTGAACTGAGTGGAAGAGCTAAGGTGGTAGAGGCCGTATTTGGCTGGAGGGAACCCCACCCCCCACCCCTGTTATCCCTGATGGTAATGGCTCTACCGCATTGTGGCACCAGCGTCCAGTACATACATTATTCAGGAGTCGATTAATTTTTTTCTACCTCCCTCCCTTCCCCCCTCTCCCCCCTTTCCCTCTCCCCCCTTCCCCTCCCCTTCCTTCCCCCTCCCTCCCTTCCGGCAAGATTAAGGTGTTAGTTATTGACGTGGACCCGTAACTGTTTGAGTGGTGGTGGTGGCTCCTGTGACAATGCCATGACCTCATAATGCAGAAGTACACACACACACCAGCGTGCTCAATACATGTACTGAGGGAGCAACCTGATGGCTAATTGATGTCTAAATATTTATCTGTTGCGCGGTACATTGGCTAGTACGTGTGACCCTGGATATGTATGTATGTGTGTACGCCTGGTAATGGTGTAGAAGTAGGTGAAGTATTGTACGGTACACTGGTGCTGCCTTCAGTAGGTCACATTCGTCACCGCTGCCTACAGTGTGTGTGTGTGTGTGTGTAGGGAGTTTGTTATGAGCGGCCCTGTATATAGCAGCCGTTGGTATTGTTGTTCCCAGGAGTGAGACTTGTTGCTGTATATAAGTCGTAAGTCCGTCACGAGTGTGGGTTATGGCCGACTCTCACACACTCTCACTGTGATAACCTTTGTGTGTGGTCTCTCTCTCTCCATCCTCCTTCTTTATTGTAGATTTGTGTTTTCTCTCTGTTTAATTACATTTCCTGATTCCTTCCCCTTATCTGTGTTCCTCCATACCTCGTCCTAAATTTCTTCAGTTTACGAACTATTAAACCTCCTCCCCCCCCCCCCCCCCTCCTGGTTCACACATCGTAGGGGGAGGAACAATTCGACGTACGGGGAGGAACAATTCGACGTACGGGGAGGAACAATTCGACGTACGGGGAGGAACAATTCGACGTACGGGGAGGAACAATTCGACGTACCACCCGTTAAAGATCCTCCTGGCTGGCGTGGTTAAAAAAAAAACATCTCTCTCGGATGTGGGTGACTGAAAAAGGTGTTCTTGTTCACAATGTCCCTCCCACTCTCCGCTTTTGTTCAATGGCGCCTTTGTTCATTGTGACGGCTGTGTTCTCTTGTTCACCTCGGCCTGTTTGTTGTACGAGAGAGAGAGAGAGAGAGAGAGACCCTATTCCATGGACGTATTAGTCTATGAATTTATTGTCTGGCAGTAATAATATTTCTTTAACCAAACATAAAGATGCGAATTTTGTTTGTTTGTGTGTGTGTGGGTCAGGAAGGTCACAAGCTTTCCTGTTGGTACTTTAAACGCTTTTGTGTACAGGATGCAAGGGGGTGCCCAATAAACTAGCCCCCTCCAACACTACCACCACCAGTCTCCAACACTACCATCACCACCACCAGCCTCCAACACCACCATCACCACCACCAGCCTCCAGCACCAGCCTCCAACACTACCATCACCACCACCAGCCTCCACCACCAGCCTCCAACACCACCACCACCAGCCTCCAACACTACCATCACCACCACTGACTCCGGGAACCTCACCTTCGCCCCAGTAAACACCGTATCGACCTCCCTCTCTTTCTCCCTCTCCCTTCTCCTCTCCTTTTGCTCTCTCTCCCTTGCCCTCTCTCCTTTTGCTTTCTTTACTTGTATGCTCTCTCTCTCTCTCTCTCTCTCTCTCTCTCTCTCTCTCTCTCTCTCTCTCTCTCTCTCTCTCTCTCTCTCTCTCTCTCTCTCTCTCTCTCTTGTATTTCATATAACTCGAGGTGTTGTGTCTGGGTGGTTAATCTTTAGCTGGTCCACAAATTGAGAGAGAGAGAGAGAGAGAGAGTGAGTGAGTTAATTAAGCACTCAAGAAGGTTATTGCGACATTGTGATTTAATAAGGGAACTGTATTAACATATTATTAGCATATTATCCATAATAAGTGTGTGTGTGTGACCCAGTGGTGGGCGGGTGGCCTGAGCCCTCCCCTTTACCCCAGCCAGGAGTGTTGTAGCTAGCGCCGCCACCTGCTAGCTAGAGACACACACACACACACACACACACACACACACACACACACAGTCAGGAATCTGGTATGACCCCGAACTGACTTCTGTAGTTGGATACTCGAGAGCATTTGTCATGAGGGAGGTCCTTCTCTTCTCTCAACTGAGTGTATAAATGTCTTAATGAACCCGTGTTACTCTTACACACAGTCTATTAGATCAGATTAAAGGCAGCTGAAGAATAACAGACAGATACTACTACTTCTTGAGCACTTATCACCTCAGCAAGACCAACTTGGTGTGTGAGAGGGGAGGAGGAGGGGTGGGGGTTAGTCTGGATGTATGTGGTAGAAGTTAATGTTTGTAGCTCCAGTGTGTTGATGTGAACGTCTTTAGTCTCGTTCGCTGGGGAGCTCTTGTGTACTTTAAGATGATGTCAAAATTTTGTTGCTGTATTGTGAAGGGACAGCACTCCTAATGTATTATACAGTAAGTGTGGTGGTGATTCGTAATGGCGGACTTGTGGTAGTACTGTAGCGTGCGGTCTACGAGACGGTTAGGTTTGTGTAACGAGGATGGCTGGCCCAAGGTCCACCTAGGCGTGAATTTGTTTAAAGTGTAGAAGCTGTCGACAACACAACAACCACACCCGGAGTTAACTAGTTACATGACCCAGTGTTTAAAGTGTAGAAGCTGTCGCCAACACAACAACCACACCCGGAGTTAACTAGTTACATGACCCAACTGCACTGGCTAACCATTACCCCGGAACACGATTAACATCCAGGTCCCCAATTACTGCTGGGTAGACAGAGGCAAATGGCGTAAAGAAACTTGCCCATAGTTTCACCCTGCCCGGGGATCGAACCCGCGACCACTCACTTCCGAGGCGAGTATGCTGACCAATACACCACAGGTCGCACATACATACATACATACATACATACATACAGCAGTAAGAGAGTAGAAGCAGGAGTGAGGAAATGAAGTGAGGGAAAGTTGTGTTCCGTGGGCCAGACACTGCATGGTTGACCTTTGGTTGACCTCACGTGATGTGGGGGGGGGGGGAGACACCTACCTCCCGAGAGTGGTGAAGTGGCAACACCTGGTGGAAGGAGCTGTTGTGTTGCGGGTAGGGGAAGGTCTGCCTGACTGCCTTACATGTTGTGTTGCTGTACTGAGTGAGGCAGGAGGTGAGATGTTTTATCCCGAAGGTGGACTGCCAGGTGAAGTATTTCCGCCCAGGTTATTGGCTCTCTCTCTCTCTCTCTCTCTCTCTCTCTCTCTCTCTCTCTCTCTCTCTCTCTCTCTCTCTCTCTCTCTCTCTCTCTCTCTCTCTCTCTCTCTCTCTGTGTGTGTGGAGGTTGTTGGGGTGGAGGGAGAGAGGAGTAAGAGGCCAACAAACTCCCCAGCTGAGCGATAATTGCATAATATGGCGACCCAGCCCCTGGCAATGGCGGGGTACCTGGCCACGTTCTCGCTCCTCCCCCACACTCCCTCTCTTCCCCTACACACTCCCTCTCTCTCCCCCCTACACACTCCCTCTCTCCCCTTACACACTCCCTCTCTCCCCTACACACTCCCACTCTTCCCTTGCCAGCCGTACCCGAAAGTCTTCTTCGTTCTTATCCACTGTACTGTACTTCGAGTTGCCCTCAGAGACACATGGGGGTGGTTGGCCCTGTATGTGAGGGTTATCAGATACGCTTCGGTTCGGCTAGGTGGAGTGGGCGGATGGGGTTGGGAGGCTCGGCTAGGAGTGGGCGGGTGGGGTAGGGAGGCTTGGCTGGTGGAGTGGGCGGGTGGGGTAGGGAGGCTTGGCTGTGTGGAGTGGGCGGGTGGGGTAGGGAGGCTTGGCTGTGTGGAGTGGGCGGGTGGGGTAGGGAGGCTTGGCTGTGTGGAGTGGGCGGGTGGGGTTGGGAGGCTCGGCTAGGAGTGGGCGGGTGGGGTAGGGAGGCTTGGCTGAGTGGAGTGGGCGGGTGGGGTAGGGAGGCTTGGCTGAGTGGAGTGGGCGGGTGGGGTAGGGAGGCTTGGCTGAGTGGAGTGGGCGGGTGGGGTAGGGAGGCTTGGCTGAGTGGAGTGGGCGGGTGGGGTAGGGAGGCTTGGCTGAGTGGAGTGGGCGGGCGGGGTTGGGAGGCTCGGCTAGGAGTGGGCGGGCGGGGTTGGGAGGCTAGGAGTGGAGTGGGCGGGTGGGGTAGGGAGGCTTGGCTAGGTGGAGTGGAGTGGGCGGGGTGGGTGTTTAGCTGATACGATCCTACGAACTTATAATGTGAAGACTAACATAATTGAGCGTTTTTCCTTGAATACACTTGGCGTTTTAATTGTAGACAGACTTTGCATACAGGAATTCCAGCCTGTGTGAGATTTCCTGTTTCTCTTCACACGGTGGTAACATGATGGTGCGGCCACAGGATATAATGTTAGAGAGATCCTGAGTTAAAATGGCGTTCAGCGTGAAACATTTCCTGGAGTTGGTTAATGTAACGTGTTAATGTTTTACGAAGACTTCTCAGTGATAAACAGTATTTATCTGGTAGTCGTGTGTGTGTGTGTTTATAAATTTTTAAACATATATTATTATATAAACTGACGTAGTAATTTATACAGACAGGCATTGTCATTATTATTGTTTTTTTTCATACGTTAATATACTACCCACACATAATTAACCAAATGTTGTTGTCGTCCCCAGGAGAGGAATGCGGAGTCGGCCATCGAAGCCTTGAAAGAGTATGAACCAGAGATGGGCAAAGTGATGCGCGCCAACAAGGCCGGCGTGCAGAAGATCCGTGCCAGGGAGATTGTGCCTGGAGACATGGTTGAAATCTCCGGTAAGTCACTCGCACTCCGCCGTATTTCACTGTCATGTACTTCACCATGTTTCACTGTCATACACTCTACCATCATTGTACAGTATAGTGAACAAGTTGCTTGCCTTTGTTAGTCACTGTTTGAGGGAGAACACTTCCTTGTTTGTTCATTGTATGGGCGAGTGAGTGACCCTCCTGACGATGGCAACAGAGAAGAGTTACCTGTCAGTGTTAGATGCCAGCAGTTGGTTTTGTTATATATACTCTACTGTATTCTCGTGTGCAGTTGTTAGCTTCTCTTAATTGAATTGTTAAGTCGTTCTCTTACTCTTTATTTGTGGGAATTATTTAATAACTCAAAACAGATGATTTGATGAGTTTATATATTATACTGTACAGTATTTATGTAAAACTGAAATTGTGTAATATAATTATTTACCTCCGCTCTAAGTTTGTCAGAATTTATTTGGCATTATTATTTGTGCTTTTTTTTTGTACCATTTACTGTACTTATACCGAGATAGACCAGTGACGACATCCTGCTTTTACAGTTGGTGACAAGATTCCCGCTGATCTTCGTCTGGTCAGAATCTTTTCCACGACCCTCCGTATCGACCAGTCCATCCTGACTGGAGAGTCCGTTTCCGTCATCAAGCACACCGATGCCATTCCCGACCCCAAGGCCGTTAACCAGGTTGGTCCCTCTCTTGCCTCCTCATCAGTTAATGAAACAGTTCTGATTATATTCCTTTATTCTGAGTGGCAAAATAATCTTTAACAAGGATCAGAGTTTTAAGGCTATAAAGTGCATACTCCACTGTGGAGCCTTTGATCTGCTCACATGTTCTTGGTGTGACCCTCTCCATGCTCTCTTTTTAATACCATTCTGTGTATTCCCATACTAACAGGGAATATTGCCCCTTAGGTGTTCCTGTGTACCAATGTTAGATGTTTACTAACAACGAAATGCATTTCCTCATTAACTATAGTTTCTTTATCAGACCTTTAGTGAGCAGACTCTGTCAAGTGATCATACACAACATTGATTAAAATAAAGAGACTATCAAAGGAATTTTTAAACATGTCTTCGTATCATACCAGAATTTGAAGGTAGTTTTTATTTTTATTTTTAAAAATTAGCACATAAGCTAAAAGTAACTACTGTAGTTGAGCATACAGCGCAAACCTTGTTCATTTTACAAGCACGCAGACATGGATGGGGCGAGTATTGCTCGTGCCATTATTCAGGTAAAGAATCCAAAATCTACCTCTGGTCCCCTAATCCTTTACTTTTAAATATAAGAGTTGTTTGCTAGTTTGCTTACTGTCTGGTCACTACCACCTGTTCTCTCAGCCCACCTCTCTCTTTGTGTCCATGTCTGCAGTTTACCTGAGATAGATGTACAGTACTTGTGATGTGTAAGGGAGGAAGTTGTATATAATGGTGGATGAGAATCTTAAAATATACGGTAGATCGTTGTGTATGATTAATGTTTAGTTAGTGCTGTGTTTTAACTAGTGAAGTCATCAGTTTTCTGTAGCTTAATTATGCACAGTAGTTTGTATTAAAGTTTTGAGTGGTCATTAGATTATATATATATCTATGGTAAGACCTTCCTCCCTGATACATCTGTTGAACTATACCACATGACATTCACAACCGCACAGTAGAGTTAGTCAGTAGTATTGTATGCCACAGTGTTCATGATGCAATGATGGCTGCATGTAACTTGCATTTTAAGTAGGTGTGAAATTGGTAATGCTATTTTTCTTAACTGATAATGCTGCTTTACCAGTCACTATGCTTGTAGAATATCTTTTGTAGGTTAATTTATCTTGTAGTAAAATGTAGTGTGTTGTCAGTCAATATTAGATTCATTGGCTTTAGTAGATCATTAATGCGTCTTTTATTGTTTATTATTACTGCCAACATGTTTAAGGGACCAGTTCAGGGGTTTGAGGTTGGCATGATACTATTTTTTGTAGCCTGCCAGTGTACAGGAGCCACAGTATCATGCCAGCTGTGAGCCCTGAAGTGCCCCTCTTAAGCCTTGTTAACATTAGTACTTGGAGTACATATTGTAAGGTAAGCCAGCAAGGTGAAGTGAGTAATGGTGAAGGGTTCTTAGGAGGTGTTTTTTGTGTCCGGGGATTTATTATTTATCTTTCCAAAGTTTGCTGTATATTAGGTTGTGTTTCTTACAATGGGATTTTATGGCCAAGTTCTCCTCTTAAGGGACTCTTGCTTTATAACACTTAAGTCAAAGTAAACTGTGACAATAATCGCTGGAACTGGTTGGTTAGTAAGGTACACACTCTCATCACTACCAAATCCCTAAATGGGATCTTTTGAAGCAACAGTGATCTCTCAAGGTAGAAAGCAGTCAATCGTGACATCACATCAATGTGTTCATATCTCGCCTCACAATTTCAATTCCAGGCTTCAGTCACTGCACTACCAGGCTGTATGGTTTTCTTCTTGTTTAATGATTTTATCTCTATTAGTGCCAGAGAAACCTATAACAGAGTCACACGGTTTTAAGCATTTGTATTAGTACAGTAAAACTCCTATTACCTTTGTTGTTATCACATTGCAAGATTTGTTCACAACTTTGGTAATGGTCCTGTTTGGGTATCACTGGTGTGTGTGTTTGAGCATTGACCAAATCCAGGCTGCATCAAGGAGGTAAACTCATTCAGATGTATTTGACAGTTTTCTTATACTGTACCAGGTGCAGGAAATCAGCCTGGGTACAGTACTTCTTCTTTAAGTGCTTCTGTGACTTGGTCTCTGGTCTGAAATTTTATGGCTTGTTGGTTATTAGGGGAGAGGTAGGGGTTATTTACACTCTTGAACTGGTTTAAGTTCTGGACTACAGTATTAGGAGCTGTAAAAGAAGAGTTTTTTCAGCACATAGTTGTCGTCCCTGAAGGTAAATTATTGCTGTAGCTTCACAGAGAAGAATCTCAGGGACTCTTGCCTCAAGGAGAGGTTCTGGTTTCCTCTTTGGCCTCTCATACTTTTGGGCAAGTCTTACATGAGCCTAAAAGTTTTCACAGAGACTGACAGTACTCCCTGCTTAGGAATTAATTGTTCTCATTTCCAAGCAGAGAAAAACTTTTAACTACAGTAGTTCCTATTTTTAACATTGCCGACTGGTAATTATTGTACAGTAGTTAATTCTTACTGTAGGATTATAGACCACTGTCATCAGCAAACATTGACAGTAAATCATTGATAAAGTGAAGCTTCCAAAACCTATATATCTACTAAATTGTCACACCTTGGTGGCATGGTTAAGGCTTGTGACCTATGGGTGGGGCATTGTAGGATGTGCATCAAGTCCATCATCCTGCACAGATACTCGGTCATTGACAACAACTTTGTCGCACAACATTTAGATACAGAAGTTACACTAAAGGACTGTGTGGTGCTGGGCAGCTTGTACTCTGCTATTAAGAAATAAAAGTTTGTGTATCCTCCTCCTATTATTTAGTTGGCATCCTTAAATGTGAGAGTTGCTTAGGGGTGCTTCAAGTCATAAGTTGACGGGGGAGGTGGACAGATGCAAGAGTGACATTACAACTCTCTACTTTTCACATTTTATGGTGACTTGCTTCTAGGGATTTACTGTATATGAGCTGACAGTGTAACTAACACCTAAATTAGTGCCAGCCATTGATGTCTAAGCTGTACCCGAGTTGGTGGCTTACTGTAGTGCTAAATTCACAAGTCACTTTGGATGGATTTGGCCATAATGTGTGGTTTTAAAATTATTTTTACAGAGTATTTCTTTCTTTTTTTTACTTTCCCCTCTCTGTCTTGACTGTTGTGTTGTGGCCATTAAAGTTCTTAGACTTTTCTAATAGTTACTGTGTTTAACCTGATCAATTATGATAGTTTATTAATTATTTTTTAAAGAAAACCCCTTCAAGAATGAGGTCAGAAGGCTTAAGAGTAGCACCACAGATATTATGTTTAGTTGGTGGCTGGTGTAGCTGTTGGTGCCTGTGTTAAGTCAGATTGCAGGGGTAGCACTGCCAGCTTCACATGGCTATTCTTCTGTCATTACTTGATGGTTATAGTTCTTGATATTAAGATTTTGTGAAATAAACCTCACACAACTCTTTATAAGACCTGGTGTATATAGTTCCTGGCTACAGATCTCGTGGAGCTTTACTTTATATTTTGTTCCCAACGTTTTAATTTATTTTCATCCTTCCCTCTCACGATTGTATATTTTTTTTCTTCTCATTGTGGGTAATCAGTGTCCTTTGTCACGTTGAAATAGAATCACTTTGTAAGGTTGGTAAATGGTCGTAAAACATTGATGATGGTGACTTGCCCCCCTCCTTGTATTACTCCATTTTGGTTAGACAGTTGTAATTGTGTTGCTTGTGGATGATTCTTCAGCATGGTTTGGTCTCACAGGACTGACACACTACATCCTCAACATTCAGTCAGGGATGTAATTGGTCATCACTGTCTCTACTGTAGATGTTAAAAATGTTAACTGGCACTTAAATATTTATCAGGATTTGTTAGTACAGTATTGTGTAAATGATTGCAATTTGTATAGAGTAGAGTATGTTGACTAGTGCCATACAAGGGTTAGACCATCTGTTAGGAACCTTTATGTTTGCACCATGACATCAGTGGACAAAACTGTATTGAAAAGTTGAGACTTTAGCCTTAAGGTTTTTCTAATTTAGTTAACCTTGATGTATTCAATTTAACAGGTAAATGATTAGATCATTGAAACATGACTGAAAATAAAGTGAATTTTCATGCAGCTGCACATTTTTACATAAAGTATCAGAAAATGCATCACAGATTACAGTAGTTCTTGGTGTACACGACTCTTAATATTATAAAGAGATATAGACTGTTGTTATATACTGTATTTCAAGTCAGGTGTGTTGTATGTAGGTGGGTAAATATTGGGGAAATAATAATAGTGGAACAATACTTGATTTTGAGTTATGGTTGTTTATATATTTAACTAATACAGTAATAATATATATATATATATATATATATATATATATATATATATATATATATATATATATATATATATATATATGCAAGTAAATCACTGTAGGTGCGCGTGAATTACACGAAAGCGCTTGGGAACTTCGTGTTTTCTTCTTTCCTGGTGGTTATCAGCATATATATATATATATATATATATATATATATACTGTATTGTTGTGCTTATTTTTGTTTTTGCTGATGTTTTTACATCAAAGATAAAATTTGTCATTGGAAAAAATATATTTTAAGTGTTGTGATGGTTTGTGTCAATACTAATCTGTTTATGTCTCACTCTAGGACAAGAAGAACATCTTGTTCTCTGGCACTAATGTTTCTGCTGGCAAGGCTCGTGGTGTTGTCATTGGCACTGGTCTCGCAACTGCTATTGGTAAGTGCACAACTTTCTCTGTGTGTGGTGATAACATACAACAGTAATCAGTGAGAGTATTGTGATAATTTATGTAGTTATCTTAGCCAGTGAGTAATCCAGTCATCTTTCAATTTTCTTCAACAGCATTTTTTCACCATATTGAATTCTGTTGGTTTGGCATCGTTCATATACTCGACATCCTGCAATTATTAAGTACAGATTTAATTTGGATCAGCCATGTAATTGACAGAAAAAGACACTTGAGATAGTACAACATGTCTAGTAGTTTGTGTAATATATAAAAATGGCGGTGATTTAACAGAGAGAGAGCGTGCTGTAGGTTGATGCATAGACTGTACTGTATAGGTCAGAAAGAGGTCACCAGGATAGTGTACTTAATAATATAATCAATCAATAAAGAGACCATTAATTGAGGTCATTTTGTGAATTTCAAGAGGTGTACCATGGTTATGTGTGCCTTGGAGTAACCGTTTTGTTTAATAGTGTCCAGTACGGAACCTTGGCATGATAGGGAGATACCTACTGTCTCATCTCCAGTTACGTAGGTCCAAGCCTATTTATTATTGTTGTCTACTCTTCTCTCTGTTTTGTCTCACCCAATCTTCCTCACTCTACTCTTCTCTCTGTTTTGTCTCACCCAATCTTCCTCACTCTACTCTTCTCTCTGTTTTGTCTCACCCAATCTTCCTCACTCTACTCTTCTCTCTGTTTTGTCTCACCCAATCTTCCTCACTCTACTCTTCTCTCTGTTTTGTCTCACCCAATCTTCCTCACTCTACTCCTCTCTCTGTTTTGTCTCACCCAATCTTCCTCACTCTACTCTTCTCTCTGTTTTGTCTCACCCAATCTTCCTCACTCTACTCCTCTCTCTGTTTTGTCTCACCCAATCTTCCTCACTGATATTTTTCATATTGCTTATAATTTCTGTCACTGCCTTGTCCTACACTTTTTTTTTCACTGTTGCCAACTCGCTCCTCTTAACATTGATCGTGCTCTCCCACTTCATGTGTTACTTTGGTTTATCTATGTCACTCCCACACAACTCACAGTACAGTATCTCCATAAACCACTTATAACCGTGTATAGTATTCCAGTTATTAATGTAGTACTGTACTGCTGCAGCTTCTTGGGTGTTTATTACTGTATCTTGTACGATCCATAGAACTCTCTCTACTTATCTTTCTGAAACTCCCACATTATTTACTTTTTCACTTTTCTAGTTTAATCAAAATTATATACTGTAGCCCTTCATAGTACCAGTTTCTGAAATACATAAAGAAAAATACATAGGTCATCCATACTGTCATTATTAGAAGTCCTTCCTCCTCTTGTACTGTATCTTATAGAAAAACATAATATACATGCCGAGATATTGCACCATCAAAAGCTTTATAGACACCGGTTATTTGTCAAGTTATCAATTACTGTACTACGTTTGTTATTTTAGGTAAGATCCGTACCCAGATGGCCGAGACTGAGGAAATCAAGACGCCCCTTCAACAGAAACTTGATGAGTTTGGTGAGCAGCTGTCCAAGGTTATCACTCTCATCTGTATTGCTGTTTGGGCTATCAATATTGGACACTTCAATGACCCTGCTCATGGTGGTTCCTGGATCAAGGGTGCTATCTACTACTTCAAAATTGCTGTTGCTCTCGCTGTGGCGGCCATCCCCGAAGGTCTGCCCGCCGTCATCACCACTTGCCTGGCCCTGGGTACCCGCCGTATGGCCAAGAAGAATGCCATTGTCAGGTCTCTTCCCTCTGTAGAAACTCTGGGTTGCACCTCTGTCATCTGTTCTGACAAGACTGGTACACTCACCACCAACCAGATGTCTGTCTCTCGCATGTTCATCATGGACAAGGTCGAGGGGAATGATTGCTCTCTTTTGGAATTCGAGATCACTGGCTCCACCTATGAACCTATTGGTGATATTTACTTGAAAGGTGCTAAGGTTAAGGGCTCTGACTTTGAGGGTCTGCAAGAACTGTCCACCATCTCTTTCATGTGTAATGACTCCTCTGTTGACTTTAATGAGTTCAAGAATATTTTTGAGAAGGTTGGTGAAGCAACTGAGACTGCCCTTATTGTTCTTGGTGAGAAGATCAACCCTTACAACATGTCTAAAACTGGCCTGGATCGCCGTTCTGCTGCTATTGTTGCTAAGCATGATATGGAGACAAAATGGAAGAAGGAATTCACCCTGGAGTTCTCACGTGACCGCAAATCCATGTCATCATACTGCGTGCCCCTCAAGCCTACCCGCCTGGGAACCGGACCGAAGATGTTCATCAAGGGAGCTCCTGAGGGTGTCCTTGATCGCTGCACCCATGTTCGTGTTGGTACTCAGAAGGTCCCTCTCACAGCTGGTGTGAAGGAAAAGATCCTGGCTGTCACCCGTGACTATGGTTGTGGTCGTGACACTCTTCGTTGCCTTGGTCTTGCTACAATTGATTCTCCTATGAAGCCTGAAGACATGGATCTTGGAGAGAGTAGCAAGTTCTATACCTATGAAGTTAACATGACCTTTGTTGGTGTTGCTGGTATGCTTGACCCACCAAGGAAGGAAGTTTGTGACTCGATCAAGAGATGTCGTGCTGCTGGTATTCGTGTCATTGTCATTACTGGAGACAACAAGGCCACTGCTGAAGCCATCTGCCGACGTATTGGAGTTTTCGGTGAAAATGAGGACACGACTGGTATGTCTTATTCTGGCCGTGAATTTGATGAGCTTAGTCCTGCTGATCAGAGGCATGCTGTCATCCGCTCTCGACTGTTCTCTCGGGTGGAGCCCTTCCACAAGTCAAAGATTGTCGAGTACCTTCAGGGAGAGAATGAAATCTCGGCCATGACTGGTGATGGCGTCAATGATGCTCCTGCCTTGAAGAAAGCCGAGATTGGCATTGCTATGGGCTCAGGCACAGCTGTAGCCAAGTCTGCTTCTGAGATGGTGTTAGCCGATGACAACTTCTCCTCCATTGTAGCTGCTGTTGAAGAGGGCCGTGCTATTTACAACAACATGAAGCAGTTCATCCGCTACCTGATCTCCTCCAACATTGGTGAGGTTGTTTCCATTTTCCTGACAGCTGCTCTTGGTCTCCCTGAGGCTCTTATCCCTGTCCAGCTTCTGTGGGTCAACCTGGTAACTGATGGCTTGCCTGCCACTGCTCTGGGCTTCAACCCTCCCGATCTTGACATCATGGACAAGCCCCCCCGCAGAGCCGACGAGTCCCTCATCTCTGGCTGGCTCTTCTTCCGCTACATGGCCATTGGTGGCTATGTAGGAGCTGCTACTGTCTTTGCTGCATCATGGTGGTTCATGTATGACCCAACTGGCCCACAACTGAACTACTACCAGCTGTCTCACCATTTGGCCTGCCTGGGTGACGCTGAGAACTTTGAAGGTCTGGACTGTGGCATTTTCAGTCACCCTGCTCCTATGACAATGGCCTTGTCTGTGCTGGTCACCATTGAAATGCTCAATGCTCTTAACAGGTAATGTGGCCTCTGAAATTACTTGTTCTTGAAGAGTTAATATTTGAATTTGGTTTCATGCAGATGCATTTGAATGAAATATTCTAAATAACAATACTGAATATTTTTACCACTTAATAGATAATTTCATAAACATTTACGTGAAGGTTGCAGGTTATAAATGTTATGCCTTGGGTCAAACAGTTTTTAGTTATCATTTACATTAGTAGGCTGCATGTTTTATGGGTATACACACCTTGTGTGTGTATTAAATAGAACTACTGTATTTTCGTACACCCATCTTTGAGATACATGTTTTACATCCTTTAAATGTTTGCCTTATTTCATAACTTTAGACAAATTTAAGATGTTTTAACTAAACTACTCAAACGTGATTCATTCTTGGATAACATAATTTTCAACAACCATGACTTGACACGAGTGGTTGAGGTCAAATATGGAAGCTATCTTCTGCACTTGTTCCTTCCCCCAACACTTGATCATCACGGTGAGAGAGTTGTGTACAGTGCCACTAGTGGAGGTGTGGCTTTAAGTGTGTATGTTCACTCTTAACTAACAGTGTAGAATAATGTGCTTACAATTTTATGTATGAAAGTAAATATTTTATTACACTGTATGTGGCAGTTATTAAATACACAGGTGCTTTATGTATTATTATTATTGTTATTATTATTATTAGTAGTAGTAGTATTATGCCAGGTACTATATTTTATATTTGTCAGTTTTACTTCTTTGCTGTGCTTCATTTAAAATACTTATTTTTCCCCTGATCAAGTATTTAATTGGGTGATGCCTTTCTAGCTTGTCTGAGAACCAGTCACTGCTGGTGATGCCTCCCTGGGTCAACCTCTGGCTGCTGGCGGCTATGGCCCTGTCCATGACCCTCCACTTCATCATCCTGTACATTGACATCCTTGGTGTAAGTTTTATATCTTAGGGAAGGGAAGACCATCACGTTTATACTCTATTACACATAAAAAAAAGTTTATCTCTGAGTCTCTTGGCTTTATATACAGTAATGCATGTTTATTGTGGCTAAAATACATTATAAAAATCCTTCTTACCTTTCCTTGCTGAAAATAAAGGTGAAGTAAAAATTCAAATTAGATAAAATGCTTTACTTTGCCATTTAATTATCACACAGAATAAATCCATTATGTTGGTGGATTTGTTGTATAATATTTATCATTATGTTCAACAGTACTTTTCAGGTGCTAGAGCTTTAACAAATAGCTCCTGGAGTTGCCCAGTCTTCAAGATGCCACTGCCCTCTATTGCTTCAACCAATCTTACTTTGAGTCACTCGTGTATTGAATGTTAATTGAACAAAAGAGGATTATTACTGGTAAACTAACCTTATTTCTCTGTGTACAGACTGTGTTCCAGGTAATGCCACTGTCTGTGGCCCAATGGATTGCTGTCGTGAAGATTTCCCTGCCCGTTTTGCTGCTGGACGAGACTCTCAAGTTCATCGCCCGTAATTACACCGATGGTGAGAACCCAATATTTTCCTGCCAGTGGATTGTGCTAGCCTGGGCCCTCTATTTTGCCTACATCAAGATTTACTTCTTTTAACCTCAGTCACCACCCTAACAAAATGCGCTGCCGGGAATCAGACCCATATTATTTGAAAACTTTACTCTTTGATGGGAGCAAGAAAAACATTGTGATTTGACTTGTGTAGAATTTTCCCATTTGGGGAGGTTTGTCAGAACGGCCTCATCGCTCATGGAGATAATCAACTTTTTTACAATGTTTTTGTGTGCCACTTTGGCGCTGTTGTGCTCCCCGCTCTCACTGAAAGGTACAAGTGGGACTGGAAGACTCAGGGTGTGTGACATGAGTCTTGAAAGTCGGACAAGTGTTGTTGCCCCTAATTACACCACGTGAATCAGCTATTGTTGCTGCTGTGGCTGTCAGCTGCCACTGCTGTTTGCTGCTGTTGCCACTGCTGTTGCTTAAGTTAGGGGCAGTGTGATTGATGAGTATAGTGTACATATATAATGAAATGCTGAGAGAGTTGACACAAAATACAAGACACTTGACCACCTGTCCCAAGATGGTGGTTGATTGCCAGACCAAAGCACCTCTGGAACTAAAGGCAGACAATCTATTGGATTAGATAACTGCCCAAGCTCCATTCATTTTATGTTGAGGGCAAAATCCTGAAATTGGGATCAAGACATCACTATTTATATAAACCTTTTTGATAGGGTTGTTTGGTAAATTTACAAACTAATGATCTGCATTAATGAAAGTGAATGCATGCTTGTGGGATACATGATTCTTCTGCATTCAGAGTAAGGGAATAGTCAGTTTTTATAAGTAATTTTTGATGAAATTATGAAATGGTATTTTTAGGGTACATATAGTGAGATGTCTCAAGTAGACAATTTTTAAAATTTGTGCCTTCATTTTATTTGGTGGCATCTGGACCCTGCCTCACCCCACCCAACCCTTCCCCCAGCATGCCATTGTATCCTACCAAGAGCATTTGGATGGTTCACATCTTGTAGATGTACATTAAAAGTATTCCCCTGTAGTGTGTAGTGTAAGGTCATTGCAGTTTGTAATAACATGTGGATATGTGCAATGGATAATGTAGTTTTTTATACATAACTTTCTTGGTGCATTATTACATATACAGTACAGTGCTCCTGATTGGTATCCTTATTCATTCCCCAAAAGCTGAACTCTTCATTCATAATAGTGTTCAAATATCCCCTTAAAACTTCAGAATGTGCAATTGACATATGTAATATATTTTTACTTTGACCGATAGGTCATGGTTATTACAAGAGAACTAGCAATTATTTTATTTTATTTTTTATTTTTTCCATGGAGTACGTATTTTGTCAAGAGATCATTACGAGTAACTGCAAAATATAGTTCAAAAACTTTGCCATCATTACCCATTGCATCCTTGGGACTGTATACACAAGGATCCTGTTGAAGACCCTTATTTATGGACTGTGAGGTTGAGTTGTTTGCATGGCATAATTGGTTCTTTGACAGATTTTGGAATAAATTCATTATAGTTCCCTCTTTATTTATTATACCACACATTATACCCCCACTTTCCTCAAACACCTGTGGAGCTTTTCCCTCTTCAGTTTTCAAGGTTGTTCCTCTTAATTTTTACCCATGTGCCACCTACTAATATCCAGTATCCAAGCAGGTGCATAAAAATTCATAGGGATCTGTGTAGAGAGGAGTGCTTGGGTGCTTATGCCAAATTAAGCAAGACTCCACGTAGCCGTCAGATCTTTATCAGTATTATCTTATGTAATCTCCATAAATGACCAAATGGATCATATTATACTAGTGTCATTGCCAATCATATTTTATGAGGGAGGATCAAGTTATTTCAGGACTTTTTTATTTGAAGTCAGAGTTATAGAGACAGGCACACTAAATTTACCTTATTTCTTCATGTCACTTCCCTCTATAATATACTGGTACCTGAATACTGCAGCCTAGATAAATTTTCCCCTATGCTCAAACCATTTCAGTATGTGGATCCTCACCTATTCGTCAGACTTCAAACTGCTGCCCATGATGGTGGTACTTTGGTGTCCCAAACCAATGGCAGGCACTAGCAACCAAGTTTAGACAACTGTGTAAGTGAGCGAGAACTATAGTCAAACTCCGCAGGTTGATTGTGGTTCTATGGTCATGTGAGGGAGTCGTCAGCCTAAAGCAGAAGTATTCCCTCCATACGTCTGGATACACGTTGTATATAATGTGTTTGTATCCATTAAGATACTTTTGGGCCAGCTGTCCAAGACCATGCTTCTGCTTCAGGATAATACCCACCCACACATACCTCCACAGTCACACTTCAGAGTCTGTGCTGAGTGGTTTTCTCTCACCTGTTCTTCAGTTTAGACTTGATTACTTGCACTTTTCATTTTTTGGGGCCTTTGAAGGATCACTAAGGTTAATAGAAATTCTAGTCTGATGACGAGGTGAAGACCCGTGTTCCTAAAGGGTTGGAAATAGTGGCAAATCCTTCTATGTTGAGGTGTATCAATGGGAGAAACCACTGACTGTTGGGACATATAAGGTAGGTTACATGTCCCTGTCCTATAACTTTACTTTCTTCAAGGAAAAGTCTGGAAGTAACTGGAAGAGCCCCTGGATATACATAAAGTTTCAAGTTATATAGAGAAATTGTAGCATAATTCAGTGCCCTTTAGTCCAAGTGTGTGGTTCTACTTGCCTGAACTTTACCTGAAAACTTCAAACCTAATTAGTGCTACTACTTTAACAATCATCACCATCATCTTACCCCATCACCACCACCATCACCGCCACCACTACCACCACCACTACCTCCTTAAGTGTAAAAGGTTCCGGCCACAATTGGAACAAAGGCCATCACTGATACTCGTGAACTCTTACCACCATATACCACACCTTCCTCACCTACAACTAAGGAGACCACCAAGAACAACCAACAGTGGCCCAACCAAGTGAAGAGGAACTGCAACTCCTTTTAAACTTAAGCTCTTTTTTTTTTTTGTGTTTTCTCCTCCTTGGATTTTCCTATTTCCTATTACCTTCATCTACCCTTTCATTACCTTTTTCTGCAACTCTCCCAAGACTCACTCACACCAACAAAACTGCTGTGAGTATTATTTTTTTTACCTCATTGTAATCATTACCTCTAATTCATCTTTATTCATTTATTTCTTAAGGAAAAGAGATCATATATTTCTCCCTTCTTCATGGCATTTATAGTATAGTATACCTGGCAAGATTATTAAAATATAACTTCTCATGTTAGAATTTTTTATTGAACTTCACAACTTTACATTATCTTGCCATGGTAGAATACAAAAATATTTTCATCCAATGTAGCTAGATGTTTTTACTTGAATTAGCTGTAAGTAATAGACTCCTGGATTGTCTTAACATTGTAATGATCACCAAAGATCTTGCTATCTTTGTGTGGTTAGACTGGAGTCACAAACATCAGGCTCTTAGTCCCAAACCCTTAAGAATCCAGTGATTAGGAATAGTATACCACTGAAGTGCAAGATGTGCTTGACAACTAATGTGTCATTTGTCACATTGAGATTATTGTGGCAGCTGCTGTGGTGCACTGACCATGTCACTAGTGAACACGTTTGTCAGCCCAACTAACTGTCATGCAATTCCTGTTTCACTTGTTCAACATTTTACTACCATTTTTACAACTTATAAGTGGAAAGGCACATGTGAACATTACCAACCATCTTAATCAGGCAAAGCACCTGTCAATTTCAGTATTTTTTATTAATGTTGTCAATGGGAGGAGGAAGAGCTAGTACGTAATTTACATTTTTAAATTCACGTAGGAATCAGTGTTGCCACATTTATTTATAGTAAAAACCAGTCTATAGAAAGGTTTTCTGTGTAGTGTCATAGTACACAAGTAGCATCAAAATACTTTGGACTGGATATACAAGTGGCAATTATATATTTTTTTCTGAATAGCATATATTGTTCACTGTGTCCATACCATTTATGCTGTTTCCTTTATAAGCTGTGATGTCATGAGTTTTGTTAAGAAAATAATAAACCATTGTTAAGAAATGATGTAAAGAGTTTTTGTGTGTGTTGTCTTGCCTTGTGCTGTAGTTTGTGTGACCCTGTTCCCATTATTAATGGCACAACTCTTAATGGCCCTTCTACAGAGGCCATCTCCACAATGTTCAACTTTAATGTAGTGTGGAGTGTGACTAATTAATTCCCCAGCTTTACATAGGATTCTCAAGGTAAGAGTCATATTTTTGTTGTGTTTAGTATAGACGTACAGTAATAAAAATACCCTGTTAGAAGTTTAATATACAGTGCTGTATGGAACTTACAGTAACTGTATTTCTGAAAGGTTAATCCTTGTTAGGTGTAAATTTCCATGTTTAATACCTTATACAGTACAGAACAGTATATCTATAGTATATATTATATACTGTGCTGTACACTGTATATAATGTTTTGTTTTTCAGCATTACAGTTCTTTGCTATAAAGAAGAATAATAATTAGTTTGTGAATCAAATTCATACAGATTTGTTGAGAAAGGCTGTCTTTGTGTGGAGTGTTTCAGGGGTGAATGTGATTGGAAATAAATCTGGCTTTCAACTTGTATAAAGAAAAATGGTGGAAGACATTATTTAAGACCTGTGTGTGTGTGTGTCTTGGGGGAATTTAAACTGTTTAGTGTGGATGGAATGTTACAGTACTGAAATTAAGTATAGTACATTGAATTACGAAAGGAAACCTGAGGAAATGGTTTAGATGTGGAAGTGTGATTGATATGACTTTAAGGGGAAAATGGAGAACAAGTGATACAGTACAATGAAGGTGTATGTGTGTGTGTGTGCACACATCAGGTAGGAGAATTGTCTCCATGGATGACCAAGATAAGCAGATCGATATAAGTATCTGTATTAGAAATAAATATATCTCCGGGATATACAGTATTAGAAACACACTGACTCGCTTTGGACAAAGTTTTCCTCGAGTTAAACTTTCTTTATTGATTACGAAAGCCACAATGAACCATCAGTTTAGAGATGGCTTCAAGTCGAAGGCTGGGGAATATTGCTCTAAAAACTCTGTTTCCTCAGACAAATCGTCAACACCACCACCATATAAAACAACTTAAAACTTTGTAGAATTACAGTACAGTACAGTACAGTACAGTACTCTAGTTCTATTGAAGCTCAATGTTGTAAGGTATTTCAGGCAGAACTCATATATTGTTTTGTCTTAGTTTTAACAACAGTATGAGGTGTATTGTAAAAATATTTACCAGGATTTAAGCCAATGACCTTCTTACTGTATCTTAGGTAACAAAAAACTGATCAGATCTTACTCAAGTTCTCCCCATGAAAATCTGGCCTAAGTTTTTGGCACCTACTGAATATTATCAGACAAAAGAACAATAGCATAGCTTATCAAAAGTTTTTCTTGTTCCACTGACAACTGTTTAAAGCAGACTAGCTGTACTTCCCCTCTGCTCCGTACAAGACCCGGTGCAAGTGATGAGTTTACCCACTCCTCCCCAATTCTTTGTCCCTCCTGATGGTAGAAATTCTTATATATCAGTCATTTACTTTCAGTCCTTCCAAAACCTTCCAAGTATATGGTCTGCCACTGAACGTATTTAATGTCTTATTGATCCCACCGCTTAAACTGTGCTTTTTTTTTTTTTTTTACTTCCCAATAAACCCATTTTTATCATACAGTATATCTCTTCCCCAGTATACCTGTGGTTTTTTACTTCAAATATTTCTCAGTAAACCATAGTTTTTTCACGTTTTGCTCCCAAGATATAATAGTTTAACTGCTCCCTAGTACAGTGTATTGTACCGTGCTTTTGATATTTTGTTTCCCATTGAGCATTACATTTGTTTACCCATAAATATTTTATTATTAAAAAATATTTATCCTATCCAGAAAATATGACTACATTAACTGTATATTTTTGTGTAATCAATTTGTTACCAAACTATCCCAGATAATATAAAAAATCACATTGTTTATAGAAACTGCATGACAGATTCCCCTAATCCACCTTAATTTCTTTGGAAAAATGCTTTGTCTCAGTATACCTAGAGTACCCTACAGTATTTGTTGTATCTGCCCTGTAACTCTCCCATACCAAGTATTTGATCTACAGGCTGCTCCCATAGCCCCCTCGTGACCTCCCTGCGTACCCTCCCCGTTTTGCTTACCATGTACTTACCCTATCCCTTTGTTCCCTCAGCCTTGGAAGGCAGAAAATGAACTGGTCTCTGGCAATTGTAGATCTCTCTGGTTGCCGACAGTAAGTTCTCGTTGGTGGTCAGGTTACAGCGGCTACTTGTTCTCGGTGCTATTAGAAATGTAAAATAGAGGAGATTCAACTATTGACTATATGCTTGCTTTATAGATGCTTATAGCTTAATGATGCCATTGTGCCTTATTGCCATGATTCTCTTTAATAGGATGCACTGTATGGTTAACATAATTATTAGCATTTAGATTAACTTTTATTTTACAAACAATAAGGTAACTCATAAAGTTTATTAAGAAATATCAGTTCATTAATAGAATCTTAAAGAACTAAAACATTGTACGTTACAGGAAACTTAGGTCGCAAGATGCTAGCGGTGTGTGTTGGACGCAGAAGCTTAGAAATGAAAAAAGCTAATATAATAGATAGCTTTAGAGCCTAAACTGATAACTTTCAGAAAAGAATAATAATAGTGTGTTTCCATGTTTCATCTGTGTACATATTATTACATCTAAACTAAGATCTTTTTCTTGACACATCTGGCCATTGCGATACAGTAATGAAATACAGTATATTATTTTAATACCGGGTAACTAGATAATATATATCAATGGTACTGTACTGTATAGATTTATTTATGTACAGTACTGTACAGTACAATTTATCGGTTATTGTCAGGTTCTCATCATTTGTACATAAAATAATTTAAAACACACGAGTTTTTCTATAATAATTAAATGAATCATATGTCACTTATAAATTAAATATTCAAGAGTCAAGTTTTGATGTATGGAACAGTATGCTAGTTTCATTTAAAAGTTTTAGGTACAAATGGTACACGATGGAATTAGGATATTTATTGTCCATCATGATTGACCATTTATTCGTGAACAGATGTATAATGCTTGTGGTTCTTCCCTACAGTGCCCGAACAGGTTGTGTAAGAGCAGTCATCAGTGAGAAGTATACCCCCGCCCATCACAGTCTCCTCAGGCACCTGACTCCGCTGTTGTACTTGTAGATTTTCTTTTAACATCTGACTTATCTAACTTTTCTTCTTATTTTTTATTTTTTTCTCTTTTTCTTTTAGTAATACATAGAAATGCCTCATAGAAGTAGCAGCATCTATTAACCTAGTACATATCTTTCACCTGTAATTAGACTTTAATGCCAATAATACTTTTTTTACAGTACCCGATGAAATTCTGCAAAAGTGGTAAAGGCTGAGACTTTACATCCGCTCCAGCTTTTATTAATTTCTCACAGCCAGTAGCATTAGCCGTACTAACCTGCTAACTGTCAGTGCCACGCCTGTGATGAGCTTAGCACCACCCCGCCATGGCCACCGCCACAGGAAAACTTTTGTTGATACCATGGGGAATTTTCCATCCCTCAAGTTGATGCCTAGGACTCTCAAGAGGCAGTGGCTGTGGGTCAACAGAGGGGCAGAAGCATACGGCGGTGGTGTGTGAGGTCCTTCACCTCCACCAGAGATCTCAGCCTCCCCTTGCAGCGCCTCGGCCTTCTTCGCGTCCGGTGCACCATTTTAATATTACCACACATGCAGGGGGAGGATTCTACCATTGGCCCATCACCTTGCCAACATTCTCCATCCAATGGATGATATAGAGGATGAATATGTACATTTACTTGTGTTGTAATTTGATTTAGAGTAACTAGATTATTTTGATTCCCTTGTTAAAATAAACTGTTAGCCGAACTGCTCTTGGGCAAACATTACCAAAAGTCACACCAAGTGTGTTGTGTCCTGTGTCTGTGCTCATGTGAAATCGCCCATCAGAGAGCAATGTATGACCATACAAACATCCACTTGTTCAAGTGCAAAGATGAGGTGCAATTTTGTACCTCATTTTGTACGTGCCACTCATTTATTGTTGATGATAGAATAAATAATTAAAAATAGTTTATGGTCTTGACTGTCCTCTCAAAAATTTGTACACCTCATATCTCATTCGATAACATTGTGTTGTTAAATAGCCAAACTGGGAACATTTATGTGCTAAACAGAAGAATGACTTGGGTGGCATCTCCTCAATGGTCACTCATACAGCCTTGTAGGCCTTTGGTATTCATTTGATTTTCATAATTGTTACACTTCTTAATTCTCTCTCTTCTTTAGTGCTCTCTAACAAATTTCTCTCTGTGAGTATAACTCGCTTATAAATTTACCATGTTAAAATCAATGTTTACCAAAGTGGCGGTGCTGCTACTTGGGCCAAAATATAGGGGTGCGATTGCTACTTAGGTTAAAATCTAGTGGCAAAAGGTAGAGGTGTTACTGCTCCTTTTGAAAAGCAGTTAAAATTGGAATATGCATAGGGAGACCTCATTATCCGTATGGGTTCTGTTCTAACCATGTAACAATTATATGAATAATGCAGCAATTTTTCCAATGAAAATCCATGTAATAAGGGTGGGTTAGGGTCCTAGCCAGTCAAGTTTGGTTACATTTGTGGGTTAATCTGAAATAAATGAGAAATACATACTAATCACACAATTACTGTACAGCAATAAATAAAACACATTCTAATCATATACAGTATATATATTTACTATACTATATAACTCAACACTACAGTATGTGTATACAGGCAGGAGGAAGTGGAGGTGTTCATTATTGTACGACTGACTACTGATTACATACACAGTGGAGCACAGTATCTGCTGGCAGACACCACCAGCCAGGTAAATGAAGACAGCTTCAGTCTTGACAACTGCAGTCCAGGAAGCAGTTGTTCAGACCGAAGGAGAGTTAGTTATAGAATAATATGTAAAAGTTTTTAAAATGATGGGATCAGTGTTGAAAAGAGGAAAGATTCTTAAGAATTGTTTACTGTATTCATTATTTTATCATATCCACATTGCTTCATTTCTTAAAGAAGCATTAAATACATTATATTTATTACTATGTTTAATTCATTAAATTTATAAAGGTTTAATAAAAAAAAACAGTCTGCTGATGTTAACATACAGTAGTTTCCACAGCCACGTTACAAACATCATCAATAAAGGATTAACATTCAACAGCATAAGGATTCATTTAGTCATCACTAGCTTCACTACTACTGGCAGGGGATCACATGTATCATTTGATCATCTGAATTCAATCTGTGTAAAGAGGAACAGTGAATAATACAGAAAAACCATTGTTGGAGGAATAGTGTGTAACTAACCTTATATGCTTGAAGACCTTAGTAGTTGAAGAGCAGTAATAACATTATAATAATAACAATGTCTAGTCACCAGGGATTTTCAGCACGAAATTATATTCTTAATTTTCTCATTAACCTTTAAATAAGGTGGTTGTGGTCCTCAAGGGTATAGGTGTGGTCAAACGTGGTCCTTGAAGTTCCTAGCTGGCACCCTCCCCTGGACCATCCCTCCCCCACCTCCCTCAAAAATACAAACCAGGCAAAGAATTTTCAGCCAAGGTGTAAAGTCAAGGCCTACCCCTGAACACGTAATTGTTAACTAGATGTCAAGAATAGCTCTCCTTTCTCCTCCCCAAGTGGCAGTGTTAACAATTGCAAACTTTTCCCACTAACACTACATATAAACGTTTCCCTTATTCGTTGTTTCGGTGTTTAGTAGTATAGGTTGGGGTAGTTTTCGGTGTTTAGTAGTATAGGTTGGGGTAGTTTTCGGTGTTTAGTAGTATAGGTTGGGGTAGTTTTCGGTGTTTAGTAGTATAGGTTGGGGTAGTTTTCGGTGTTTAGATGGGAATTGAATCCATAACTCGAAAGTGATTTTAACCATTTAATTGCTATCTATTTCTTAAAAAAAAAAACCGGAAAATTGTTTTGGAAATAATATAAAAATCTAAATTAGAAAAAATATATAAAAGATCCAAGATTGCAATTTTGTGGACAATTTTAATTTAATAATTTTTTTTAAAGTTCCTGGGCCATAGAGTTCCATTACCTGATGAGTATACAAAAAAAAAAAAAGGAAATTAAAAATATAATTGAAACATTTAAATAGAAGACTAACCATAATTATTACCAGACGAGTATGAATAAAAACGTAAGTAATATGAAGAAACACCTTATTAAAATGGTTAGTCATGTAATAAAAAAATGTTCTTTATTGACAGGGACACACACAGACATGACAGTCACACACACACACATGACAGTCATACACACACACATGACAGTCACACACACACACATGACAGTCATACACACACACATGACAGTCACACACACACACATGACAGGGACACACACACACATGACAGTCATACACACACACATGACAGTCATACACACACACATGACAGTCACACACACACACATGACAGGGACACACACACACATGACAGTCATACACACACACATGACAGGGACACACACACACATGACAGTCATACACACACACATGACAGGGACACACACACACATGACAGTCACACACACACATGACAGTCATACACACACACATGACAGTCATACACACACATGACAGGGACACACACACACGACAGGGACACACACACACATGACAGTCATACACACACACATGACAGTCACACACACACACATGACAGTCATACACACAGACATGACAGTCACACACACACACATGACAGTCACACACACACACATGACAGTCATACACACACACATGACAGTCATACCAGTAGACGGAGATTAGGACGGGTGAAGCTGCTCTGTCATCCTCCATCAGCTGGTAAAAGAAGTTTCCTCCTCTATATATTCCACTATTTTAATTATTCAAGAATTTATAAGACACACACAGACATTCCTCTTATATTAGTTAGGAAAATAGATCGATAAATATACATTACTGTTAATAAATTATGAGATAAGTTAACAGATGAAATAAGAATACATATTAACACATGCCTCTAGTTATAATAATCCCATAATTATTGCTGGAAGGGAATATATCACTTAAAAAAAGACTTAAAATAGCTTTAATTTACATATTTTTTAAGTAAAGTATTATATGTGACGTTCTTGTAGTGTGACGTGAGGGTCTGGAGCCGGATTAAAGGTCTAGTAGGAAGGTTCACATGTTTCTCTCGGTTAACCTGACGTGTAATGTCCAGCTGAATGGAAACCTTCTCTTAACCTTTTTCCTGTGAGTATTTTATTATTATTTTTAGTATTTTTCATAGTTAATGTCTCGTAGGTGTTAATGAGAAAGGAATTATGTGTATTAGGGTAGTATGTAGAGTTATGTGGTGATTAAAGTGAGGTGCCGGGTGGTCGTGTCATCACCCAGCTGGTTGTTAAGTTATTACGTGGAATTACCACATTGGTATTCCCCCTAACTGTGTGTTCTACTGCACCTGGGTGACGGTAGGGCATGCCTGGTGTTTTATATATCTTGGAAACATTATTTTATCTTGATGAGTCTATAATAACGCTGTATACAGGACACCCTCGGCCATCAACTATGGGCCTCGGCTCTACGGGATATATATATAATAATGTTACCTTATATATGTAGGTTTATAGCCTGGAAGGAGGTAATTTTTTATTAAGTGTGAAAGTGTCTGAGGTAGATGAAGAGTGTTCAGTGATGATACTTTGTAGTGTAAGGTATAAACTAAACACACGGTAATATAGAAGGTAATCTTATATTTGACCCCTGGGCTTCAGGCTATGGTAGTCATTCATCCTCTCATGCTAGTATATCCAGGAAGATTTAAGAAAACATAAACAAATTAAAAACGATTCTAGTCTTACAAACTGGCCATGTATGATATAAACAGGTAGTAAATAAATGTCCTTACTACAGGGGCGAGGATGAGTAAAAAATTTGTGAAGTGGTATGTGTGTGACCCAGTGGTAACGAGGTAAGCAACAGTAATCTGGAGACAGTTTGAGGTGCAGGACACTTGTACTGTCTTATTATTGTTTGCAGTAATATTGGAGTAATTGGCTAATACCAAGAGCTGTTCATTGTCGTTCATATTTTCCACAAATGTTCTTTGGATGATGGTAAGAAATAAGAACGATGCGACAACTTTTTTATTTATATTATTATTTTTTTCTCAATCTATGATCATAAATCACCTGTAAGGGTCACGATATGATGGATGAGGGAAATTGTGGGGTAACACGGTGAAAAAACTTATCTTAGGTGCTTTGTCTACGAAGAAATTAACTACTGTAAATTCTCCTCCCAAATATCTGCCGTTGTTGGTGCATGTTGTCTGCGTTTTGTTTACATGCGTACTCTCATGTCCACAAAAAAATTTAAATTACGCTCACCATTACGCTTCCAAAAAGTTATTTTCATTGGTACTAGATATCAAAATAAGTATTCCTGTGCTGTACTTTCTGTTATTATGGCAGTGAGGAAAGTTAGATAGGTTTCTTTCGTCTGGTCAGGTCAGGTTCTATTAGTTTCTGTGCATTGTTGTATAATTTTTATTGCTTACTATCATCCAAAGAACACCTGTGGAAAAAATGAACAAAATCGAACACTGTGTATTGGTGTTAGCCATCTACTCCAGGATTACCCTTATTTTACTGTTATTACTATTCACATTATTAACAAACAATATTACTGCTCCACTAATTGATCATGATTCTAGACATGTGATTGGGGTAGAAACACATGGTGAAGTAAGTCAAGTCCAAGGGTGAGGTTCCTACATCACAAAGCTGAAAAGCTACTGAGAAGAGACTGAGAAGTTCTCACGTGTGAGTGAATGAAAGATAAATCCCTACTTGGCAACGTAATCTAGCTAGGCCCGCCCTTTTTTATTCAAATAGGCCCACAAAAGATCAAAACGTCGTATGTTGTGACCCGAAGCTCTACAAATGTATGTCATGTGATATAAAGCCTAACCTAACATAACCTAAATTTGAGCTGGTAATACTTGATTGAGTGGTCTGGCCTTTCTTAATGTAAAATATAGTTCTTTGTTTAACCGGTGGGGAAGGTGAAGAGAAACTGAAAATCCTCATTAGTGTTAGGGGGATACACTGATTAAGTTTTAGCAATCAGAATTTGAAAAAAAAAGATATATAAGTATACCAGTACTGTCATTAAAAAAAACAATATGAAAGAAGATCAAATAAAAAGAAATGATTGAGACACAGAAAAATACAGACAAAACAGTTTTACATTATATAGAAAATGGTGTACTGTACTGTAATACCCACGTTCACTTAAATGTCTCCTAAAATGTGAGAAGCATCAAAGTTCAACAAAATTTATAACAATTTTAGTGGAATCTTCTTGGTGGTTTTCATGTAGCTAAGTGGCCAAAGTGGTAGTGTAATTCTTTGTTTAATGTGTAGAGGACAGCCTGATCATGATTTACTAAAATTAGGAGTTACGATTTTCTTCTGCCCCCATGCTAAATATATAACGTACAGTATATATATTTTTTGTACAATCTCCATGCTTACTTATTTCATTATTCTCTTACACCTACAATGTTATTAATCTAGAAATAAGTTTTCAATGTGTTTACATTCTCGTACAAGTGCCACATAATTTACTCAAACTTGTGTCAAGACAGATGACTTATAACTCTCACCATCACTTTACATTATCCTCTTCGCCACTTGTCGGCTTGGGTGGTTGGTCACATCTCTTCTTACACAGTTGGCAAGAGTTGGTCATGTACTTACTGGCACCATAATGTGTCTGTACCTGTGAAAGTATTGGTCAAGTCTGGTCTTGAATGAGTTGACATTCAGTGCCATCACAAAACTCTCTGGCAGATTGTTCCTAGAGTTCACAACTCACACTGCTAAAAAGTTTGCCTTGACATTTTCTGAACCTATGGCTTCTTCAACTTTAAGCTGGGACCTCTAATTGGATTAGCATCTGCCAGTTCCAGGAATGAATGCTTGACTGAGTACAGGTAATGACATTGGAGGTGTTTATAGACTTCTATTAAGTCACCCCTTTCCTTTTGCTAGTATACTGGTAAATTAGGCAACTGCAAGTATTCCAATCTTTATATGTAACTGAGATGCTGTAGTGAGGGCAGCAGTCTGGTGGTCCTGCCTTGGACGTTTTCAATCAACTGATAGTCTTTAGCATATTTTGGGGACCTGATGGGGTGACTACTCCAAACAGGGAATCACCTCACTTTTGATGTGCATTATGAGGGACACCATCTAGGTGTGAATGCCCCTCTTATAAGACCTACTGCTTAGTTGCTTGATTCACCTTCTCACGATGGTCTGAGAACTTCTTTTTGTTGTCGACATACACAACCAATTCGAGGACCTTTAGATACAACCAACAACGAATAAGGTTCAGTTTAATTTTACACAGCTTTTACTCTTTCAAAAACATCCTGCACCCTCACCTAGGTGGCTCTAAGGTTCTTTCTAGCATAAATAAACTACTCTCTTCTTACAGTTTGCCTGAGGAAGGTTCGTAAATGAATCATATCCACCTAGTATATAAAACTCACAACCCTGCAGGTCGATCCTTCTGTTCTTATACAACAGTTCCACAACACCAAGGTACTATATTGTGTTGATGGGTCTTGAGTAAGGTGTCAAATTCTGCTCTCTTATTCAGGAAAGTGTCGTATATTGTAGTACAGTATTTTCAAGTCGGAAATAGTCCTTGGTAGCATCTCTGATATTGGTAGTTTTGGCCTCCTTCCAGTCTCCCCAGTTGTCTTGTTTTTATCAGATGTGGTGAGAGATATTATTGTTGACATGGTGCTTGATCATTCAATTTTGCCTTATATACAGTACAGTACGCCCAGATAATTTGCGGATTTTTATTTCTCGGTCCTCTATTATTCACAGATGACACCCTGGATGTACCCAAGAATGTCTAAGGGTAGTTTTAAAGTTGCTGGAATTTTCGTGGCCAGGACAGGGAGCCATTCATTCTAGAGACAACAATTTCCTTTACCTGTATTGTATATATATATATGTGTGTGTGTGTGTGTGTGAAGCGCAGTTTCATAACAAAGAGGAGAACCAGGGAAAACACAAACATCTTGACTAAGTTGGGTTTCTTTAATCACTAATGTTTTGGAAAAATCATTTTCCATCATCAGAGCCTATTTATTTGTATGTGTTTTGTGAGAATGTGTGTGTCTATACACACATACACATATATACAATACAGGTAAAAGAAATAATTGTCCAAAGGGCAGCGAACACATAGGGGGAATATACATTTCTTTGTACACAAGCAAAAAATGTAAACCCCCCCCCCCCCCCCCGGTCAGCCAATGTTATTCGCAGATTTGGCGATTTGCGGCCATTTTGATGCGCCTAAACCCTGCGAATTTGAAGGGCATGTTGTACTCCCATGTACAGTACAGTACTGAATGTGGAAAATAGAATAAAAGAAAATGATTTGTATTCATAAATTTCATATATGGTACTGTATATACTAAATATGTACAATAAAGGTGTAGAGTTGTGGGAGAAGGTCTGGAATTTCGAGGTGAAATTTTTTGGGAGCTAAAGAGAATATGAACACTGCATGAGGAGTGGGATCCCTGGTTGGTGTATGGAACATTTTGTGCCTCATTCCTTACATTTCATTGCTTGAATCATTAGTACAGATATAGTACTCTATCTGGACACTTTGTTCATAGTGTCCTTGGTCAAGTTTTTGCAGAATTATCACTTTTTTTATGCACTTAGCACCTCGTGCTTCCTTTTAGCACTGTTAAACTTAGTACTTTCATTTTTGTGTTTGTTTGATGGAAATATAAAATTATTAAACAAAGAATACAGAACACAACCATTATTGACCAAGGTTGTAGCTCGAGTTTTTGTGATCGCAGCATTTGTGTCATAAACAAAGGATGATGGAATAGCTCGTCGGGGGTCGAGCGTGGGATTATTATTATCATCATCATCGTCATTATTATTATTTTAGAGAACATATCGTTAGTTACATAATGGGAGTCATTGGGAAATGTGCCTATAACCAGTGTTAAGAAGAAATGGTGTGTTATAATGCCCTTAGAACTGGTCCACTATAGCACAGTACTGCTCCTCCAAGGGCTTCAAGAGATAATTAGTTTTCATCTGTAATTACAGTAATCCTCAAGTCCAGTAGGAATCAGAATATTCTAGAAAGAATTAAAAAAATAAGAAAAACAGAAATGGTGTTAGACCTCAAGCTGAGGGCTCTTAGTGATATCCACAGTGCCTGGATAGTCTGTCTGGTGCACCCCAGATTTTAATGCAGTGTTCCCTGCATCTGTAAGGCTATGTTCCATGTGCGAGCCTCCTGCGACATTGAGCACGACCTACTTTCCAAAGGGACCTCTGTCCCATCTACGCAGTGCAGATGTTTGATTGCTGGTACATTTAGGAAATAATGCCTTTCAATGCATGGTATAAAACTTGCCATATAACAGAAGAAGATGGAAGTAGGCGAATTTCACCATCTCTACAAGGAACTTATCCAAGATCAGAACTTTCACGAATACAGTACACCAGAATGTATTCTGATGGGGGACGAGGCCCACCCACTTGGTGTATGTGTTGAAACCTTATCCTAGGAATGCTCTGAATAAATAAAAAGTAATAATTACAGATTGTTACCTGCCAGGCGTGTTGTAGAGTTTGTATTTTTAATTTGTGCAAGTACTGTACTGTAAATGGAAAATTTTAAATAAAGGTATTGAAATAAAGGTGCATACTGCTGTTGACACTGTAAAGTGTGCTACACTTTTCCATAATATCATCATTGACACATCAAAGAAAGCACATATGTTTGTCCGTGACACCAAGGTAGCATGTTCCTCGTGTGGTCGCTCGATGCTGCAGGACGCTCGCCCATGGGACATAGCCTTACAACTGTCAACAACAACACGCCATACTTGACGCGACTATTTACTGCTGCAGCTTTGTTTACAAAATATTACATTGTTATCCAGTGAGAAACCAGGCAGTGCTGATAAAGAAAACACACACGGACACATTGATTCTTTAGACACATCGTCACAGACAAGGTATTTGGAGAAATTGAAACTTGTTGACAATGAAGACCCGCACAGAATTCTCACATTAAGATGGTCGGTATACCCAGATACTTTCCACTGGTAGTGAACATGGACATTATAACTGGCATGATTTATAGAAAAAGGTTTATGCACTTGATGAACTCAGGGCATACAAGTCCGTAGATGCCCCAAAAAATTTCATCTGTGGATGGGTTAAAGAAGTGAAGTGTATTAACGTAGGTGATAAAATTCTAGTGCCGGCAGAGTTTGCCATTCCCACAGTATGAATCCCATACCATTGCAGCCGTGGTTGATTGTCAAGGTAAGTGGGGAAGTACAATGTGCCCATATTAATTGTATGGCCGATCTAGGAGAAGCCTGTAGCCGACCTTCAATGAAATGGTCTGAACACACTTTGGAATATTTGGAAAGTAACTTCTCATTTCTGTACCTCCACAGTCCCTCGTAAAATTTTACTCCTTAAGATAAACCTGCCCTTGACCAACACCCTGGTGCACCAGTTGAGAGAACTTATTATATACTGTACAGTAATGTGCCAACTGAGGTGGTGATGATCATGTTTACTTCCTGCTTCAAGGGGTGACTTCTTCATGCTCGTGATATCTAAACCATTGTGTAGATTTTTTCATTGGATTCAATGTGTTTCTCCATTTGAAGATGTTGGATACAGTACAGGGGTCCCCGACTTACAACTACCCGCCGGTACGAACGGGGTGAAACTCGAAATTTACACGATGACTTATTTTTTACTTTAATTTTCTGTATTATTTTGTCATTCTATTTCTTCTTTTGTCTTAAATTAAGTAATTTTAGATATACAGTATATAAGGACTTGAGAACATCCTCAGGAACAGAACTCGTTCGTAACCCGGGGATCCCCTGTACTTTACTTGATGATCACCGAGATGTTCAGGGAAGGTTGTATGTAATTACAACCCCGTGTGTACTGTACGTCAAGTATCCATCCCTATTATTTTGGTAATTTTGTCCACTTATTGACTTATTTTGTGTGAACACATTACTGTACTGCAAATGTTTGTATGTTTTTAACCCCTTCACTATGGGGATGCCACTTTTAATATTTAGCTAATGCCAGACAATTTTGTTCAGCACAGAGGGGTTCCCATACACAAGTGGTTAAGAAGTCAATAAATATTGATCTACAGGTACAGTATATTTTACTTCACATGCAGTACTGTAATTACATGTACTGTACAGGAAGGTGAATTGAACTTGGGTTTTATACTCAGTTCTAAAAGTAATTGAAGTGGAACAGGATATAAAATAGTGTCATATCTGCCTCATGATATTTAATCCCATTTATACCTTTACCTGAGCTAAGGAAGGGTATTGTGCCAATAGCATATAGTATGTATAGTATTATCCTGAATTCAGAGTGGAGGGAGGCATTCACAAGTCATTTCCTTTTAGCACATCATCATGACACGTTCAGCTTTCTTTGACTGTACTACAATAATGTTATATTAAAATAGCACAAAGACTAATTCTTATTATTTTTGTTTCAGAGAATAAAAGTATTTTGGAGTGTGAGTGAACGTTGTGTGTTTTCCCTCGTAACAAGTAGTAGTCATGGAAGACGCTCACACATATTCCTACGAGGACGTCCTCACGCAGTTTGCGGTTGAACCAAATGTCGGTCTTGCTGAGGCCCAAGTGAAGAACAGCCAGGAAAAGTATGGCCCTAATGGTAAGTTTATGTAAACTTAATTTTGATTCCATATAGAGTACAGTGCAGTATAAAGAGTTCTGTCCATCCCTCCTGAGCTCTGAAAGAATTTTAATAGAAAGTGGTGGACATTGTATCACTAATAATGTACAGTACTGTATTACTTTCACAACATTGTATCTTTGAAATTCAGTAGGAAAACTGCAGTAGCCAGCTGGGGTACTTAGGTATCAAGGCTAATGGTTCAGACTTGTTCAAACTAACAAACACAATACCACAAAATAATACCGATAGTTTTTCAACCACCACAAAACACCTTTATAATTTTTACATTATGTATTGCAATAAGTACATTATAATATTTATGTATTATTTTTTATATACGTACTGTACAGCAGCTACTCTTAAGATGCATTTGTACCCAAGACCTGGCTGTGACAACTCATGCATTACAGTACCTATGTAAGTTCATCCTCATACTTCCTTACCTTGTTGATTAGTTTAACTGTTGTTGCATAGAGGGGGTTAGTAGGCTGTGGAAGCTGAGTGGGTACAGCAATCGCCTCCTCTCCTATTGGTTACTGATTTGTGTTTGGGACACACCTAGTCCACCCAGCTGTGAATGGTTACCAAACAACATTTGGGAAAGTGAAGGTTGGTGAGTGCTGCGTCTGCTACTCTGGTTTCTTGTTCAGCTGCACTCTGTTTTGGGCCATCAGGCATATGGGACCCATTTTTACATAGTTCTAAGCATTATTGTCATTTTTTTTATTTATTTTTCCTGCAGGTGTGTTTACAAATGGTTAATGACATACATGTTAGTGACATACCAGTGTGTTTGTATCCAGCACTGACAAGACATGGTGTGTAGCCTAGCTTGTTGTGTGAAGAAGTGTTTATGTTTATACCAGGTGCAGGTGTGGTGTGCTCAGAAGTGGAATTACTGTACTAGACATTATATATATCTTTTCTTTGCTGGATGAGGAGGACATTGGGGTTAATCACATCTAAATGTAATCTTCACCTTTTGGGGGATTATTTTATGCTCTTTTGTTCCTGGACATAGGTGAGTATTTAGCGGTGTCTGTTCACTTTCCTGTGTGGTATGTTCTTGCGGTCACCTAAAACAGGACTTTTAATAGTCACTACCTGGCTGAACAAACTATGCTGCTGGATGATTGTGGCTCTGGGGAGTTGTGTATATAAACTCAGGTCAAGGTCAACTGTTCTGTTACAGTATTAGGGTTACTGTTGTAGTTGGATGCTTCTTACATAAGCATTTGGGGATTGTTTTGGGCACTATTTACCTCATTTGTCTGGGTTTAGATACGAGTCACTTGAGCTACCCTAGGTGTTGAGGGGCTGAATAGAGGATAAAGCTCTCATTTTATAACCAAGTGTGGGTGGGGAACTCACTCACCCTCACCATCCTCCCAGTGAGTAGTGCAATGATTACACTCACTGTCTTTAACCTTTATTTGTAACGTGTATCCTAAGGTGCCCATATAAGACAGGATGGTACAGATAATGGATTACTTTTGGCCATCACCATTGAGGGTTAAGCCTGCCAGTTGACATAATTGTGTAACATGAGTCAGCTTCAGCCAGTGGTATTTCAGTGTCAATCCTTCATTTCTAGCTTTGACTTCTACTGTACAGTAAATGAAATACAGTACTGTATACTATACTGTATTAAAACAACCAGTAGCCAGCCTGGTTATTGGACATGCAGGTTGTAGTTGTGATATTAAACTTCCAGGAACTTTAATTCCTATATACTGTACATATTAAGAAAATACTGTAGTTATTTTTCTTTTATTAATTTACAATTATCCCCTGTGCAGAGTTACCAACAGAGGAGGGCAAGTCTCTCCTACAGTTGGTCCTCGAACAATTTGATGATCTACTTGTTAAAATTTTGTTAATGGCAGCAATAATATCGTTTGTAAGTATTTTACCTCATTTACCATTATTATCAATATCCTTAATTCTTGATTATATATTTTCCTGCCAAAGACTGAAATAAATTCCTTAATAGTTTTCTTAAATTTACTGGTGCTTTGTTACATTCCTGGATAAATCTGTTTATGCCCCCATGTGTATCTTTATTGTGTGTTGCAGGTGTTAGCATGGTTTGAAGAAGGTGAAGGAACCGTTACTGCCTTTGTTGAACCTTTTGTTATTCTGCTGATCCTCATAGCTAATGCCATAGTTGGTGTGTGGCAGGTATGTGCTTCTTACACAATCATGTTACTTTGAATATATCATCTTGTGGTACATCTTATAATAATTTAACACAGGGAAATGAAGGCAGGCAAGTTCAGTGCCAGTCATACTGCCTTCTTATGTATCTCACAAAGGCTTAGTCTACTGTGTGCTGTATCAACACTGTCCCTAATCAGCCTTTAGCCTACAGTAATCTGCTATAGAGAGGATAAAGCTTGAGCTATGCAACATTTTCTTGTGATGAATTAGTCTTTTCTATTTCTCCTCAGGAACGTAATGCTGAATCTGCTATTGAGGCATTAAAGGAATATGAACCAGAGATGGGAAAAGTAATTCGTGCCAATAAGCCGGGAGTACAAAAGATTCGTGCCAGAGAGATCGTTCCTGGAGATATAATTGAAGTGTCAGGTAGGTCAAATACTCTTCTTTGTTTACTTACCTTGTGGTAGCCTTTACATGTACAATATAAGTAACTTTTTTCGAGAGCCGCGCAATGAGTAGCTACGTAGTGACAGGGAAAGGAAGACCACAGCTTGTTTAAAATCCCCCAGTGTTCCTGATAATCTTGTTTTAGGTTAAGACTTTCTTGCTGCCAACACTTGGTAGGTTGTTGTGTACAGTATTAATATCTTTTCTGTATGACACCTTGGTCAGTTTGTCTGAAGCATTAATCATCTTCAAGAAATAGTTGGGATTAATGTTTTCCATCTTGCCCAGAGGTTTATTTGCCAAACACCTGCCTTTTTATTTAACATTTGAAAACTTGTCATTTCAAACACCTTACTGCATCTGGTTGTTTGAATCATCATAACAGGAGCGATAATAGTTATGTTTGAGACAATTGATGGCATTATAGAGCTGAGTGGTGATAATCTTGACTTCTCACTTGTCACTAACTCAGGTAGAAGACAATTCTCAGTCACCCTTACTCCACCATATACAGGGATGCAGGTTATGTAGTGTTAACTTATTCAACTGTAAGTACAAGAAACCTTTGATAATCCAGACATCATTAATACAGAAATTCAGATATTTCCAGCTAGGAAAGAAGAGAAAATTCCGGAACATTCTATCTCTCAATGCTGCTCGTTTTCTTGGAACATGTTACATCACTCCTTCCACCCATGATGATGATGTAACACAGACATCCTTAGTCATGATTCTTAAAAGTAAATAAAAGCGTCAGAATATGAATGTGTAAATACTGTATGACCTCACAATTCCACTGACATTATCTTCACTGAACAGATGGTTGGGGATGAGATTAAGGTAGAGAATACAATACTTTAAAAATAATTCTTTGCTTTAATTGTATATGATACCGAGAGAACGTGTAGTTATAAAAGTCACAGTATAATTTTGATTCAGTTTTTTTGCGATTTAACTCGTGTGCTTTTGTTCAGGTCACACAGTCTTAAGTAATGTATGGGTCTTAGTTCTCCTGTTACCTGAGAACTTGTTTGTCTCCCCATGTTCAGTGGTGGACTAGCTTTGTTTACAGCTGGGCTAGTGTACTGTGAGGCCTTTTTAGGAAGATTTTTATGTGTAGTTCTCCCTAGCTCTTCATCATGGCAAATGTAGTAGGTGTTGAGTTTGGTAAAGTGAGGTACATTTACAGTGAAACCTTCATATACAGCAACAAGACTTTACTCTCTATGTAATGGGCCTTCATCTCTATATAGTTCATTAGATTGCACATCTAACAGAGCCTCGATACAATGGACTTTCATCTATATGTACAGTAATATCTCCGTTAGCCGGAATCCCTCAAACTGGAACTTTCCGATAGCCGGAATTGAAATTTTATCGGAAAATTGTTTCCAAAGCCGGAATTTTCCGGAAAATTACGGCTTTGGGAGTGATTTTCTGGGGGGGCACATAATTTCTGGAAATTTCTGAGAAAATTTTCCCGATGTCCGGAAAATTCCGGGGATGGGGCAATTTTTTCGGGTTTGGGAGATGAAAATCAGGCGCATTTTCTGGAAATTCCGAGAAAATTTTTCTGTTACCTGGAAAATTCCGAGGATGAGGGATATTTTTCCGGGTTCGAGAGATGATGTAATGAGAAATTTCTGGAACTTCTGTGAAATTTTGTTTCCGTTACTCAGAAAATTCCAGGGATGAGGGATTTTTTCCGGCTTTGAGAGAGTCGTCTCATTACCCGGAAGTCTCTCATTCCCGGAAGTGCTCTGCATCAATTGTTCCGACTAACGGGGATATCACTGTAGTTCGTTTGATGGGGGTTTCACATCTAACTGACCCTCGATATAACAAACTGTCATCTCTATATATAGTTCACTAGATGGGTAGCAGCACCCTAACCCGGGACTTTAGGGTTAAGTAGAGGTTTTGCTCTGCTGTACGAGAATCAAGTCTTTAGAAAATTGCATACTTTATGATATGAAGAGAGAAAACTTACGAAGGAGAGTGACAGACAACCAGACAGCTCTACAGTATTTCCCGAAGATTACCAACAAGTTCACCGTTCCTTTTGCTCCACTGTATATACTGAATATATTAATTTTAATTGTCGAAGGTACAAAATAATAATAGTCAGTGGGAATAATTGGTTCTTTTTTTTATTATAGTTTTATTTTGACCCATTGGAACATATCCCAGTTAAACAGTTGTCTGGGGTTATCAGTAATAGGTTTCTTAACACATATTGTTGAGGTATATGTATAAATGAAACCTGTGCTCTTAATACTGTAGTAATATTTTTCCCACTAGGAAAGTGTTAAAGAATACCCAGTGTTTGTCCAGTAAGATGATCAGTATCTTCCATTTGATTTATATATACTGTACTGTACAGTGTTAGAAAAGTCCCTGATCATCTGCTGAAATAATTAAAAATGTAGTTATTGACTTTTTCTGCTTACAGTAACTATTGGAAATGGATACCAGCCCCAATATTTACTATACAGTACGTAGCTACTCATTGCACGGCTCTCGAAAAAAAAAGTGACTTAAATTGTATATGTAAAGGTTATAACAAGCAGTGTCTCTTAATAATGTATTCTGCTGATTAGCGGTAGATGTGGCTCTCTCAATGAATGTGTTTTGCCAAAGTGGCCCCCCCTGCAAAAATTAGTGAATAATACTGGTCTAGAGTCATCTTGGGTGAAATTATGAGAACAGGCTGTGGATTCTCACAGGATCAAAATTGTATCAATTGTCAGTGCAGTCCGTCTACCATCTAGGGTTTTGTGGCACAGTCTTAATGAGACTCCACCTGACCTTGATACAGTATTTGTTCTTCTCTCTATCTTTGTTTTGATTTCCTCCTTACAATACTTCAACTTTTAGTGCATCAAGGAGGTAACTCCTTCAATTATTATAACCGAGTCCTTTCTCAAAACTTGATGTCTTTCCCGGTTCTAATTGTGTTACGTGTCTGTATTTCAGTTGGTGACAAGATTCCTGCAGATATGCGGTTGATCAAGATATATTCCACCACCTTACGCATTGATCAGTCCATCCTGACTGGGGAGTCTGTTTCAGTAATCAAACATACAGATATTGTTCCAGATCCCAAAGCTGTCAATCAGGTAAATTTAGTTTTTATTGTATCTCTAATTTGGTGATTTTTACAAATTTAATTACTAATAGCAACCATTGATAACTAGAATCAGAGGACTTAACAGATAGGGTTTTGTATTTGAGGAGAAAACAACATGTGGGTTGTGTTCATCACTGTGTCAGTGTTGGTAATGGATACAAGGATGCAGACACTGTTCTGTGGTCACATGGTTCAGGACTAAGAGTGAGGTATAAGAGTAAGGATGTTAAGTCAGGAAGCTATGGGTTGAAAGTGTGAAACCAAATTTGTAAAGGGATTGAACAACACTCCTAATTATTACTATTAAACTAAGGAAATCTCTTGTGTGTTCACATATTGTTACCTACAAGTCTGATGCAGGCAAACCAACACTCAACTCTCATCTTCACCTATGGGATTATTTCATAGCCTACTTTGCCAACATTTTTATAACTGGAGATGTATGTACAGTACAATATTTCCTCTCAAATGTACACGAGTACTGTACAGTCGGGGTCAACAGTTCGCTCCCTCCCAAAATGAAGCAGCATCGACCCCAAACGAGATACAACAGTTAGTGTAAGTCATTTCAGGGATTCATTCCCGTGGCTCAGTTTCACGGCGGGGAGCGATCTTTTGTCCGTGACTGTACATCTCATATACAGTATTGTACCTTTGTTGATATACTATGTAAGACCTGTGTAAGTGATCCTTGTGCCTGATTTGTCTTGGTTGTAAGTGCCAGAAGAAAATGGGTACAGTTCACTACATAGGTTATCGCTTGTTTATTAAATAACTGAACAAAAGGATTTAGGAGGTAGATATATGTTGAGACAACTAAATGGTAGCAATTGTGGGAGCTATCTTGCCACGTTGAATTAATTTATAAGGTTATGTGGGGAAGATCAAGTGAGGTCATTAAGAGCCATAGAAAGTTAAATGTCTGTTCATCGCCATCAATGTTTTATGACCATTTTCCACACGTGTGTGGGTTGACCACAATTTCCTGATGGCAGCACTTCACGATGCATGGACTCATGCAGACTCTCATGTCAGGCTCTTACTTCTGGTGTCATTTCTTACATTCTCTTCACGCATCATTGAGAGTATGGGTAAGGTTTTGCACGGGGAGGGAATCCGAGATGATTTGGGCACGTGGAGAGAATGGCGGGGACCACTTGAATCAAGAGTTGCATGTTTGAATATAGGGAGGAGAGCCAGGGATAGACCAAGAATGATATGGGGAGATGTAAGAGATAAAACCTGGTGAGAGAGACTGCAGCATGGAGAGCTGCCATCGGGCAATCATTGGTAACCCACATACTGTATGTATGGAAAAGGTCCATAAAACAGTGATGATAATGTAGAAATGAAGAGATAACATCATGAAAGGTGTACAAGGTTAGATATTATTATAGGAAAAGTCTTGTATTGAAAAGATCAGTGATGTGAGTTAAGGAAAAGCATAAAGAATTTTGGGGTGATGGTGAAAAAATTAATTCAACTGTTAGTTATGAAATGTACCATCATTTAAAAATAAGATAAATGAGGTAAAATATGAGTAGTGAGAGGTAGATCAGGTGTTGAGTGACAATGAAAGCCTCATTTTGTATCTTTCCTTATTTACACAACACAATACTGTGCATTAAGATGGAGTACTGTACATTACCAGACTATACCCTTTGCATGCTAACCTGGCCCATAAGCCCCGCCCCTCGTCTATAGCTACAAATAGCTGATTGGTTCCCGAGTGTTTTACCTCCCTCGGACTGAGGGTATTCAGGTCAATCCTTTATGGTAAGTATTAAAAAATTTATAACATCCTCTCTGAAGTGCTAATGCCTTGAAATCATTGACAATTTGATAGTTCAGATATTTAACATTATTTTAGATAATAACAGGTCTGCTTACCAATTGTGAACACATCTAGTTTGAATTTTCTGTGAACCAATCGGCTATTAGTTTAGAAGAGGGGCGTGGCTTATGGGCCAGGTTAGTGTCTAAATACTGTAGTTATTGAATCAGATGGTAGAGAACATTGGAAATTATTCATTATATCATTATTTGGCCACAGTTTGCTGTTGATGACATAACCATCATTGTGAGGCTTGTGTTTCTCACCACTCATACAACAAATTGGTTGTTATAACACTAAAGATACCACAAAAATATAGAGAAAACTGCCATACACTTAATCACAATTTTCATGACTGGACAACTGTGATTGTCGTACTGCGGGAAGGGTGTGAGTTTGTAGAGAAGGATTCATAGGGGATCACAGATGCATGAGACTTGAGTTTAGTTATTACATTCTGTAGATGTACTCAAATATTAGAGGGACCCTTGATGGCTGTTAACTAGGAGTCAACGGAAGAACAATAATGTTACAGTTCTTATGTGTAAGTGTTCTGTTATGCAAGTATTGATGCCATCATGTGTGGTTGATTGTCTTAGTCTTACTTTCTTATGCTAGACTTTGTTAGTTTTCCAGATTGAGAGTTTAGTCTGTTGGTTAATGGTGATTCTTAGACTTGCTGGGGTTTTTTGAGAGCTTCGGGGCATTGAATTGTATATGATGAAGTGTAGAGTCAGTACTGTGCATTGTATTCCCGTTGTAACCATGGTGAGACGGACATAAAAAAGGGTACAGAGGTTATTCCATTAAACACCAGTTAAAGGACTCCTTACATGTACTACAGTAGTTTGAAAATTAGCTCACAAGCTAAGTTGTTGAGGTAGGCCATGTAATGATGGAATTTATAAACCATGTTCACTTTACAAGCATTCGTACCAGGATGGGGCAAGTATTGCCCGTGCTATAATCCAGGTAAAGCTTCTTTGAAATATACTTCTGATCCTTTTCTTTGAATATGACCGCTGTTTATGGTAGTGTGCTTGCTCTATTCACTAATTGTCTATGATTCCCAGAGCAAACACCAGTTGCATGTAGGAGGAACATCATTGTCTGCTCATATTTCTGTTTTCAAATGAAGTAAATTAAGGTGAGCAGAATCAGTGAGACTTGAGTACTGTATAAGAGAACAACTCTCCTGTACCAGTAACCTGTTGTTGCTGGCCTGAATTATTATTGGATCTCTCTGCAGCACATATGATGGTCTAACCTGGATACTGTTACGGTTCTTTAGCATCACTGCCTTAGAGTTCTCGGTGGCGAGCCTCCTCCTCCTCCGCCAGTAGATGTTCTGTTTTACAACATGTGTATAATTATCACCTCTCACTGGCACTATTGTCCTGAAAGATCCACTCACCCTCTTCATTATTACAGTTCATTAGCTTTTGTTAAAGTGTACACTGTACTGTACTCTCCTGTACATGTGCGTTTAAAACTGTTTTTTATACCCTTGATGTACATAAGTAATTACTGTACTTGTTAACAAATCTCTACCCCTCTGCCCTCATTCTGATGGCATTTTAGTGCACTCACCATTATTAAGTTTGTTTGTTAGTATTTTTGTTTTTCACTTTTTACGGAGTCTGGTGGGGTATACAGAGTCAGGTGGGGCGTACAGAGTCAGGTGGGGCGTACAGAGTCAGGTAGGGCGTACAGAGTCAGGTGGGGCGTACAGTAACTGAAATACTTGAGATATGTTACATCTTGAGACTTACAAGCTATGAATACAAAATAGTACTTCTTGGTACTGTACTGGTCATGGTTGTGGGAAACTGGAAAAACCTCAGAAAATAGAGTGCTGAAATTTGATTTGAAAAGATGAGGAATTCTGGTTATATCTTCCACATATTTGTAACAGTTATCTTAGTAAAGTCGTATTAAATATTTATGAGGGATAATGCAAAATAGTGGTTTTTGTTATGAATTTATATATTATTTTAAGCATGAAAATTGTCCATGTAATCTAGAACACACTTGTTTAGTTAGAAATGTGTATTGTTGGTTAGGTTAGGTTATGTCTTTATTGATTGTGTATATTGAACATGCAGTGAAACCCCCATATAACGGACATCTCTCTTCATGTAAACGGACACTCGATATAATGGACTTTCATCTCTTATATACAGTATAGTTCATTGGCTGGAAGTTTCACGTCTAATGGATCATTGATATAATGGATTTTCCTCTCCATGTCGTCCATTAAATAGAGGTTTCACTGTATTTATTTTGTTTGAGATGAGTCATGTCGAAGAATATTGGAGCCGATTTTTTTTTTTTTTTTTTTTTTTTTTTTAAAGAAAGGATATTGTGTTGGATTATTAACACAAGTATGGATAAGCAGTAGAACAGTAATACTTCTGTTCTATGATGGTTACAGATTTTGTATTCCTCTGTATTTGGAATATTTTTTTTTATTCTAAACTCTTAGTGTTTGAGTCTTAGATGAACAAAATGACAACCCATGGAAAGGTTTTGTAATATGACGTGAAGAGTCATAGTGAAGATATGTTTTGAGATGGATGTCGGTAAAGATGATCAACGGTGTTTGGGGGAGTCATACTGTACTTGAGGCCATTCCTGCTGTCTTGTGGGAGAACGGTTGTGTAGTCAGACATGAGTGAAGCAGGAGGTTGGTAATAGAAGTGTTAGTACAGTACAGTTTTCAAATGTCAGTATCTTTAAGAGACGGGATGTTCAGTTTAACCTATACTGTACTATATATGGTATTGAAGTCAATTGTGGTAAGTTAGTCACACACACACATGCATACAAGCACACTCACTCACCTACGATATGCACACATGCACTGTTACTGTATATGGCACTTGCACTTGTGTACATCTGCGTGTAGGTTCATGATGCATACACACATGTACAGTTGTGGACAAATTCCCTGGACACTTGGCAGTATCTGGCTTGTAGGTGCTTGAGGAACATTAGGTGACTGGGATTGGAGGAATTTTACAGAAATATACATTCATGAAGTGCATGTACTTTTCCCACTTACAGTATGTGTAAAAGTGTTCTTGCAGAGAATCATGCACACACAAACACATGCTTATAATCTTCCACATTGACACAAATATATGAATACAAACATCTATTCTGTACTCACAAAGTGCAGACACTGACATCCTATTGCATACATACAAACATGTACTCACAGAACCTTTTACACACCCTTACACAACCATGCATGCTTACACACTTTGATAAGGTTTATACAAACAAGCTTATGCACACAAATATGTCTCCGCACAATTACAAACAAGCATGCATGTGTCTGTGTGTATATATTCATGCACATGCTCACACACATGTAAGTGTACACAGTCATGCACATGCTCACACACATGTAAGTGTACACAGTCATGCACATGCTCACACACATGTAAGTGTACACAGTCATGCACATGCTCACACACATGTAAGTGTACACAGTCAAGCACATGCTCACACACATGTAAGTGTACACAGTCATGCACATGCTCACACACATGTAAGTGTACACAGTCATGCACTTGCTCACACACATGTAAGTGTACACAGTCATGCACATACTCACACAGTGTCTGGCCTAAACAAAGAGGTTTAATTGTGTGACAACTCTCTACAGTATATATTAGTCCACATCATAGTACAGTACTGTGAGATTCATGCTACGTCTCTTGGCATGAAACCTGCTCCTCCGTAATGAAAATCTTTACTTTGTTTGCCTTATTATAATGCTCAAACACTTAAGCAGAGGCTCAGCTTTGGTAAACAGAGGTGATCCAGAACAGGTGTGTAGAGCTACGCTTGCAGTGCCATTTTTCACATCTTTTTTTATTAATTTTTGTTGATATTTTTCAATTCAATTTCATGCTTACCAAGTGCCTAAACAAATGATACTCATATTGATTATTGACTCCCCACCGTAGTTGTGTTATCTTAACGGAAGAGTTTAACATAATTATTTTTTCTCCTTGTAGGACAAGAAAAATATTCTCTTCTCTGGTACCAACGTAGCGGCAGGCAAGGCCCTGGGGATTGTTATGGGTACTGGACTTGGAACTGCTATTGGTAAGTATTGATTTATGTCTTGAGAAAGTAGTACACTATACAGTACCTGAATAATTTGTTTCAACCTCTCGTTAGTTTGTCGTGGAGAACAATGTTAGGGATGTGGTGCTGTGACCTTCATGGTGATGGATTATGTGGTAACACCTCTTCTATCTTGGTGTAATACAAGAGCTGCACCACTTAGGGAGATAACTAGAAATGGTGGGTTGATCCTGAAATCCTTTTTTCTGACAGAGCAAGTAACAGTCCACTCATTAAGAACTTCATTCAGGTTAACATTACAGTACCCTCAAGTGCCAGAATTATTTTATATGGAACAACATCACACAATAATTCATTTTGCTGTTGTTAATGTACAGTCATGGAAAAAACTTGGCTCCCTGCAACTGAATCATGACTTACCCTGACTGTCATCTTGTGCGGGTGTGTTGTTTCATCTTGTTTGGGGGTCAATGCTGCCTCTTCTTTTTGGAAGGGAGTAAACTTGTGATCCTGACTGTACATGACACCACATAAAAATGTAAAGGAAACAGCAAATTTTTGTCGCAGCTTTTAAACATTGAAGAGAAATTATTTATATTACAAAATGCATTAAGTAATATAATTGAGAAAATTTGTTGTGATAAGTACAATACCTTAGATCCTGCCAATTAATGGTGGTCACTAGTTGTGGATCTTCTCCTCAAACACAGTACCAACAAACACAACTTTCTGGAGTTCTTATGTGTTGTGTTGTATCATAGTAATGTACATGTTGCCGACCATTGTGTTGCGGGCCATTGTGCTGCCGACCATTGTGTTGCGGGCCATTTCATAATAATCGTCAGTGAATCTGTTCACTCCTTACAAACTCTCGTGCTAACTGCTTTCACGTTGGTGTTGTGTGACTTTACTTTCCCCGAGTAATTATCTTTCTGTTGTGTATTATAGCAAGGGTGGATCCAGGGGGTCCTAGGGGTGCGGACCCCCCCCCCCCTTTTCATCAGAAAATTCCAATACTATTTTTAAATGCAGTATTGTACTCAGGCTTTTTTGTTCATAAAAAGTATTTACTATTGACCTCAGAATATCTCCTAATATCAAGGGCACATGGCCTCAAAATACCCAGTTGAGTGGGCTCGCTTTGCTTGCCCCCCCCCCCTTCTTGATATTCCTGGACCTGCCCCTGTGTAGACAGTATGAAGTGCTTTGACTAATATTATCTCTTGGTAAATTTTATTGAATTTATTATCATTAGTCTTGTATTGTCTATGATACTGTACTGTTATGTACCTGACTTGATAACTTGTATGTCTTACAGGGAAAATTCGTACCCAGATGGTCGAGACTGAAGATATCAAGACGCCCCTTCAACAAAAGCTTGATGAGTTTGGTGAGCAGCTGTCCAAGGTTATATCTGTCATCTGTATTGCTGTTTGGGCTATCAATATTGGACACTTCAATGATCCTGTTCATGGCGGTTCCTGGGTCAAGGGTGCTATCTACTACTTTAAGATTGCCGTTGCTCTCGCTGTGGCGGCCATCCCCGAAGGTCTGCCCGCCGTCATCACCACTTGCCTGGCCCTGGGTACCCGCCGTATGGCCAAGAAGAATGCCATTGTCAGGTCTCTTCCCTCTGTAGAAACTCTGGGTTGCACCTCTGTCATCTGTTCTGACAAGACTGGTACACTCACCACCAACCAGATGTCTGTCTCTCGCATGTTCATCATGGACAAGGTCGAGGGGAATGACTGTTCTTTACTTGAATTTGAAATAACTGGATCTACTTATGAACCTGTTGGCGACATATACCTGAAGGGTAGTAGAGTGAAGGGCACTGACTTTGAGGGGTTGAAGGAATTAGCTACCATTGCCTGCATGTGCAATGACTCTTCAATTGATTTTAATGATTTCAAGAATGTGTTTGAAAAAGTTGGTGAGGCAACTGAAACAGCTCTTATTGTTTTGTCAGAAAAGATCAATCCTTATTCTCTTAATAATTATGGTGTGGATCGCCGCACCGCTGCTCTCATTTGCAAACATGATATGGAGTCAAAGTGGAAAAAGGAATTTACTCTGGAATTCTCAAGAGATCGCAAATCCATGTCATCATACTGCGTGCCCCTCAAGCCTACCCGCCTGGGAACTGGACCAAAGATGTTCTGCAAGGGAGCTCCAGAGAGTATAATTGATCGCTGTTCCCATGTACGTGTTGGTACTCAAAAGTTTCCTCTTACTGCTGAAATTAAGGACAAGATCTTGGCCGTCACTCGTGCTTATGGTGGAGGACGTGACACTCTCCGTTGCCTAGCCCTGGCTACTATTGATAGTCCAGTATCGCCTCAGCAGATGGACCTTGCAGACGCTACCAAATTCCATTCTTATGAGGTCAACATGACCTTTGTTGGTGTAGTGGGTATGCTTGACCCGCCCAGAAAAGAAGTTCGAGATGCCATCAGAAGGTGTCGTGCTGCTGGTATCCGTGTTATTGTTATCACAGGAGACAATAAAGCCACTGCTGAAGCTATTTGCCGTCGTATTGGACTCTTTGGCGATAACGAAGACACAGCTGGTCTTTCTTACTCTGGTCGGGAATTTGACGAGCTCAGTATTGCAGAACAGAGATCAGCCTGCATGCGTGCCCGTCTCTTCTCTCGGGTGGAGCCCTTCCACAAGTCAAAGATTGTCGAGTACCTTCAGGGAGAGAATGAAATCTCGGCCATGACTGGTGATGGCGTCAATGATGCTCCTGCCTTGAAGAAAGCCGAGATTGGCATTGCTATGGGCTCAGGCACAGCTGTAGCCAAGTCTGCTTCAGATATGGTGTTAGCCGACGACAACTTCTCCACCATTGTAGCTGCTGTTGAAGAGGGCCGTGCTATTTACAACAACATGAAGCAGTTCATCCGCTACCTGATCTCCTCCAACATTGGTGAGGTTGTTTCCATTTTCTTGACTGCTGCTCTTGGTCTCCCTGAGGCTCTTATCCCTGTCCAGCTTCTGTGGGTCAACCTGGTAACTGATGGTCCACCTGCTACTGCCCTGGGCTTCAACCCTCCCGATCTTGACATCATGGATAGACCTCCTCGTAAGGGTAACGAGTCCCTCATCTCTGGTTGGCTCTTCTTCCGCTACATGGCCATTGGCTGTTATGTTGGGTTTGCTACTGTGTTTGCTGCATCATGGTGGTTCATGTATGATCCTACTGGCCCTCAAGTTACCTATTATCAGATGTCACACCATCTCTCATGTCCAACTGACCCAGAAAACTTTATAGGATTGGACTGCGGTATATTTGCCCATCCTGCTCCTATGACGATGGCTCTCTCTGTACTGGTCACCATCGAGATGCTCAACGCTCTTAACAGGTATTGTAGTCTCTTATGTATTTAACCCTTATTAACATCCTCACTGAATAATGATTCCTGTAACATTAATAAATGATTTTTGCAACAAGGACATGTGTGTGCAATAATATTTTGGTAATTTAATCTTTTCTATAGTTCACTTTGATAATGGAAGAGCTTTCATTTTCTAGAGATACATGCTTACTGAAGCAGCTATTTATGTGACAGTAAACCAAACTATAAAACTTTTCAACAAGTCTTTTCAGTCTTCACTTAGTAATTATTTCCAGGGTCATTAATTAACACTAATTGAATTTAAAATTTTTGAACCTATATCTTTAACCAGCATGTTGACTACAGGAACCTTTATAGGAAATTTGAAGAAAACCTAAATTTTGACTGCCTGGCCTCAAACACGATATAGTAAGTCAGGTGTTTTTGGGCCAGATACCTATTATTATTTGGAAAGTGACATGTTTAATGGTAAAGCCAGTCTCTGTTCATTGTAAAACATAATGTAATTTAAAACTTATAGGTACAGTAGTAACAGTACTGTATAACATAGGTGGTGTTTTAGATACTACAGGCATCCCTCGCTTACTGAATCATAACTGTCCGAAAATTTGCCTCATTTCGCTATCTGAAGGTGATATTCACGTTTCTGAATGTGGGGTATGGCTCAAGAGTCAGCTGGGGTGGCCATTTTGGTCTCCCAGATGTGCAGTGAATGTACTCTTGGTCAAAGCGGACGACGTCACACCCTCCCCATCCCACTTCCTCTCATGTCATTTGGTCTGTTGGGTACAAGTGAAGTGCTCTCTCACTCTCTCTCTCCATCCACCCTTTCATGAATCTGAACACAACGTCATCCAAGCATAGTGGTGATTCCTCTGCTACTCCACCGTCACCAGGAGACCCCGCAAACCTGTGGTACTGTGAACCAATCTTGAGATAATGAAGCATCACAAAGCCCAATGTATATGTATGTACTTTGTTTAGTGTATTGTTTAGTGTATCATTTTTTGGGGGGTATAACAGTTGGGGGACCAAAATGGCCACCCCAGCTGACTCCTGGGCTGGGCTCTGCCTTGCACACAATTTTAATTTTCAATCGGAGCAACGTTTGGATAAGCGAAAATCACCTTCGGAGTTAAAAAAAGAGGCGTCAGAATAGAATATTTAGGTAAGTGAATTCTGGAATGCCAAAGAATGCTTGTATAGTGTAATCGGTATTTTAAGTGTCTTAAATTAGTTGTAATTATTACAAGGGCCGTTAATTAACATTAATTACACTATTCAAATTTAGAATTTTTGGGTCCAGATCCAACCAGCATGTTGAGGAGTATTTTTATATTAAATTTTAACAAATATAAATTTTGACCAATTTTGCTGAAACACCAGGTACAGTATAGGGCATTTTTTGTGGCCAAAATTATTGTTTTACTGCATCTGGAAAGTGAAAAGTAACATTTTTAAATGGTAAAGTCTGTCTATATTCATGGTAAAGAGGCCAAGTGTAATTGGCATTTAAAATGGGATACCTTGTTCCCTCCAAACTGTGAGTTTCACAGCTCCTTAATCATAAGTTCAGCTTTAGGGATGATGTACCTGACACATCTTCCTTAACACATGATCACTTGGTAATTATTTCACAATTTTGGGGGCACTTTATACCTCTACCACTTGGGTCAAAATTAACATAAACAGCTTTGTCCATATTTACTAAGATAGGACCTTGAGGTGCTCCAGTAATCAGTAAATATGACACATCATCATGGCTCATGGTAAGTTACATCAACCACACGATTGAAATAAAAAAGTCTGTGAAAAATGAAACGCTGTAATGCAGAATATTCAACACTGAAACCGAACTAGAAATCAGTGCAGTGTGGAGCTTGTGGTTGAACCTGTGGGGAAGGAGTTTCATGATGGGTATGTCTCAGTTCCTATTGTTGAGCACTTATTATCATTTTCTTAGTTCTGATATTCGCCCTGTAGGTCCTTTTCTTCCTGCAACAGTACAGTAATTGGTGATTTTCCTTACTCCTACAGCTTATCTGAGAACCAGTCTTTGGTGATGATGCCACCTTGGTACAACATGTGGTTGCTGGCGGCGATGGCTCTCTCCATGATATTGCATTTCTTCATCCTCTACTTTGACATTCTCACGGTAAGTGCTGGAAACGCCGCATTACAACTTACCTAAGCTTATATATAGCTGAAAGAAATATAAGTTAAGAGTACCAGCTGTAGGGAAGGTCTGAAGGATGGATGGATTAAGTCAGTTGAAGGAAGGTGTGTGGATTAAGTCAGTTGAAGGAAGGTGTGTTGATTTAGCCAGTTGAAGGAAGGCGTACGGTACTTAATGCTCTAATAACTCTCAGTGGAACTTGCTATTTTTCTTGTATATTTTAAAACTTTCTTCATTATTGACCTGTGGACTATCATGTGCTTTCAGTACTGTGCATTCTGGGACAATCACAAAGACCTTTCCCCTTAAAAACAAAAACAAATGTAGACTATTTGAATATATTGAAGGGATTAATAAACACACTTGTAAATTATTATTATTATTATTATTATTATTATTATTATTATTATTATTATTATTATTAAACAAAATATAAGAATAAAGTACTGTATTATTACATCTCCAGAAATCACAGGAGTATCTTTAATTACATAAAACATGGCATTGTACCACAAAGAACTACTATAAGATGTATACAGTACACATAATTAACTGAGGATAACAGGAATTGAACACAAAATTAAAAGATTTAGTATTAATGCATTATATATAAAAATACCCATCACCACCATTAGTGTTATTCTGGTATCACAGAGGTCAGCAGTCTCTACTAATCTGAGATCTTCTTGGCTACATTTTTCCTTATAATTGAGGAGCTCCGTACCATAACCTGTTAAGAGTCATATATTGCTGAAACGTGCTATGTATTGCATTGTATTCCCCCACCTCTCCTCTGTCCCCTGGGTAAATCATAGAGGGAACACGTACAGTCAGTCAAAGATGCACTGACTCCACCCTGGGTCTCATGCTCGCAATTTTACTTGGCAATACTTGGTGAAGTAAATTTTATGTGAGAGTCTTGTGGCAGCTGTGGTTGTAGTTGAGTTGCTAAGTCATTAATATAATTTCTTCATTATTTAAACAAATACACAAACATTTGGAAACTTCTCATGAACCTTAAATAACCATGAATACTTTATTATTATATAAATTCTACCTTCGGTTTGTTTAATATTTATCCTGACAGTGATACAGCCAAAAACAGATCCACCAATCACAATCACCTTTACATACAGCCTTACTTCACCAAGTATTGCCAGGTAAAATTCCGAGCATGAGACCCAGGGTGGAGTCGGTGCATCTTTGACTGACTGTACGTGTGGGTGAGAGTCCTCCGAAATTACTATTATCCTCCATTTTCCATTTTGGCACTTAGCAAATTATGGTCCAGAGCTCCTCAATTTAGTCATACAGGATGCAGTGGGTGAGCGGATACAGCATTTGTGTCCTGCCTCAAAGGTAACTGGTTTGACTCAGGGACACCCCAGTCCACTTATTGTAAATAGGTGCTTAACTTTTCAGCTGTTAAAGTGAAGGTTTTGGCCATGTGTACTGCAGGTAATACTGCTTCTTTGTGTGTTGAAATGTTAAGTCTCAGCATTAAGAGTGCTGTAAGTACACTGTCCCAATGGAAACTTTCTGCACTCTTAATAATAATATATTACTGCATTGCTAACACCAATTTTTTTTATACACAGGTGGTGTTCCAAGTGCAGCCCCTCTCTGTGGCTCAGTGGATGGCCGTGTTGCATATATCCCTTCCTGTGATTATTTTGGACGAAACATTTAAGTTCGTGTCTCGTAAGTACGCCGACGGAGAGAATCCTCTCTTCTCCTGCCATTGGATTGTGCTAGCCTGGGCTGTCTACATCACATACATCAATTATTACTTTTTTTAACCTCAATTGTCTAAATAATTAAATCACTAGGATGTACCTATGTTTAACTGGAACATAAATCTGTCAAGAACTACTGAACACGATGTTTGTTCTTTATTGAGAATATCTCTATAAAGTTGGCTAGGATTAGGGTTGTTAGTGATGGGAGACGAGGGAAGTTTTTACAGTGTTGTTGTGTGTGTTGGCACAGTTGTGTTCCCATCTGCCACTGCAAGGTACAAGTTTGAAAGATTAGTGTATGTGAAATGGTTGTTGTTGTAGGCCTATAACTACTACAGTTGTCAGCTGTTGTTATTGTGACTCGTTAAGGCATATGTTGTGTTGAAAATGCTCTTTAAGTGAACCACGTGTGAGGTGTTTACAAGCAAACCTTCTTATATCATAACTAGCATTTTTCATTTTTTTTTAATTGTGGAAAACGGAGATTCCATGTTTAATAACTTTGATAAAGTTGACCTATTCATCACTATCATTACCTCTTGTAACTGTGTAAGTAGCACGACGAGCACAGCTGGAGCATGACATTGCAAAACCATTATATATTATTATTTTTTAACTAATATCCATGTGCAGTGGACTGCATTGTGTTTTAGATGTTTTTACAGGTTTCATATGAACTGTGGTTATCCTGCCACTGATGGGATGTACAGTATCAAGTTAGCACAAGAGACATCATCCATTGTCTAGCAGTGTTGATGTGATGGCAATTAGCTCTTCGAGTAGCAAGCACAAGTAATTTTTTGTAAGACTGTTTCATCGTCAACTTTGTTTATCTAAGGACTCGTTAGCCTTGACGTAACCCTTTTTAAGTCTTCATCCCGAGAGTTTATGGTATTCCTAAATGTGTTTTATTTAATACTGTAGTTGACTGTGTTTGGGTCGGCATGATCTTATACTTACTCGTGTACAGTATTGTGCGTATATGATTTAATGATCTGACGTTAACTGCTGCAGTTCATCTACAAAGCTCTAAAGAAATGTTTACTCATGGTAAAATTAAGTTAAATTTAGGATAAAATTTATCCATTTGTCCGCAGAATGAATACAAAGTCTCATAACTAACTCACCCTGTTTGATAAACTTGATTGATCAGACTGTAGATATTGACACCAATAATCCTTTTAACTTTTCTTTGTTTTTATCTTAATCTATTCTACTTAGTTGTTACTATTAAGTCTCCAGGGCTGTGGTATGTCTGCAACATGATAAAATATTGTTATTTTTACAGAAGGTTGGTAATACTTGATACATACTATATTCTATACTAAGATGATTAAGTTCTGTAGATCCACACAAGTAAAATTAATACATACAGTAAACACTGATTCAGAAGTGTGAAAGTAACAAATCGTGAAATTTACCGTCACTGTACGTACATGTTTGTGATTAAGTCGCGTACATTAGAATATTTGAATGTTTGTAAAGACTTGTGGGCAATTTCTAGTCATGTCATGCAACAAGATTGACCATTGAGTTGATACTGTGTAAATTTATTATATATGTAAAGCAAAAAGTAAAGCCTAAATATGAGGTGATGAAATGCTACTCTGTGTAATGACTGTACAACGATAGGATTATAGAGATGAGTTTTTTCTTTGTCTCTTCAGCTTGTTTTCCAGCAGGATGTAAGTGGTATAGGCTGGGTGGCAGGGTGTGGGGTGATGTGGTCTAGGTAGTAGGGTCTGCGTGGTGTGGTGTGGGTGGCAGGGTGCAGACGGCAGGGTGTGGATGGCATGATGTGAGTTTAGGGCGGAGTATTAAACAACAAACACACAATAGTTATTACATTACTGTACTCTTCATTTCTGTTCAACATTCAAAAGTCTTGGAGGCTTGTAATCAACTAAAAACATTGTCTCAACATTTCTGCAGCTGTTTGATGAGGCACTTAAAGGATATGCCATGGAAATGTCATGAAAAAATTAAGGTAAAAGAGTCACAAATTGGAGATAATACTAATATACTTAATAGGATTTATTTTCTACTTTATTGTACTACTAATGAACACTAAACTCTCACTAGTTCGATGTTGTCAAGGCTCTCTGTCCATCTCATTAGTGTAGCCTGAAATATAGAATTACCCCACCATACAGAAATTACCTCACAGTTCCGTAGTGAAATAATGTACTGTATATATAAACTGTTACCATAGAGTCATTCCTTTTTAATGCAGTAGATGCATTCTGAAAGATTAACATGTTCAGTGAAATTTTTAACAAACAGCAGTTTCCTGTTTAGGTACAAGTACTGTACAGCACTATGGTAGGGATGTGTGCAGGTTGAGGGTGAAGAGTAATGTGTAACACTGTACAGTATTATTATTCCTTGTTACTCGCGAGGGGAAGGTTCCAGAAACCCTCACACGCAACTGGCAAAATTAGTGGATACCATTTTTGGTCTTCACAAACGTACCCTATATACATTATTTGAATGACTTACTTTCAATCTGTGCCTAGATAAGCACTTTAATACATGATAATCATTTTAGTAAGACAAATGAAGTAATAAACAAATAATAATTATAGTTGAATACAGTAGAGTATGTGGAGGGGGTAGCAACCTGTCTAAATATTTTTACTTTTTAAAATACCGATATGTAAGAAAAAAAGTCAAATCGCTTATACATTATTCAACCAGAACCTTCTAGATATGTAGAGATGCTTATAGAAATTATTTCTCTACAAATTGCCCCACATTATGCAGAATGAGTGTCATAAGACCTGGCAGCACTTGGCCAAGCACACCTTGTACAGTACCAAGAAACGGGTGAAATTAAAAAACATAAGTATTGTAAAGGAATGACTGAGGAAGAGAACATGCCCACAACCTCTCAATAAATGGCTCTACCACAATCAGTCTTTTTATATACAGTATTCTTACATACGTATTGTTTTAATGTCATAAGAATGGGTATAGTATGGTGGTGGTGGATAGCTTGTGTGGGGTGGACCATGGTCAGTGAAATGGACATTATGCAAACACATTCAATTGTATTTTATATTGTACTTCTTACATAATTGTATATATTTCATGTTATTTTTATAGCTATTTAAGTGTTTCTATGTGAAAAACTAACTTTGGGAGACATGGTTGAGAGAATAACACAAAATTGTTTGAGGACAACAGATCTCAACGAAGACTGGGTGTGACTTTGGATGTGCGAACTCTACATATCTGTTTAGTGTATATCTTACATCTACAGTTTTGAATATCAACAAGAAATATTGATTTAGTACCAAAATATTGAATTGTGAATATCAAATTAGTGAGAGTTTGGTGTAATTCATAAAGATTTCTTCTCTACCTAATTGCCATGTACAGTACAGTACTTCATATGAGTTTTCATCTACCTTGTACTAAACCATTTTTTTCCATCCATTTTTATTGTACGAAATAACTTTTCCACATATGTGTACTATGCTTAGTATGAATTATTTCAAACTTCGGGGTACTATATTTAGATGGGTTCTTTACTCCCATAGTTTTTACGATATTTATTGTGAAAACTTTTCTACAGCATATTGGTCGTCCTTTATCTGTTCATGTGATGCAATTTATTTATATTTTTTCCATTACATTAAGATAATTGCTGTAGGAAGGTTCACTGCTGGAGGTGAGAGTCGACATAATCATTCTTGTCACACATTACCAGGTGTAGAGTACTGTTGGAACTTCAAGTAAGGGATTATACTTACAAGACTAGATTTTGTATTCTGTAGTGTATTAGTGAGTGAGGAGAATGCATACCTTGATGAACACAATTATTCATGTAGGTAGCCTCATATTGGTACAAAGGGGGTATTAATTTGATCATAGGAAACAGGCAGTTTGGCACTGTGGAGCATTGGCATTTTCTGTACTGATCGTAAGGCTTTTCTATCCTTACATCACTTTAAAGGGTAGATCCCCGAGAGAGGTTTGAGTAGACTTGATCATTGAATCTGAAACTTGCTTCATGTCTGTGGATTGAACAGACTGTTGCTACCCTGATAGATATTACACAATGGTAAGTGAATCATAGACATACTGCAAGTTTTATAATAAGGAATTGCTTTTCTTTGTGCACTTAGTTTCTTAAATTGACAATGTCCTTAAGTCGTGGCGATGTAAACAATCCTATGTTAATAAGGCACAGATAAAAGAATTGGAGGTGGTGTCATTTTTGGCCACAATATATATACTGGGTGGGAGTGATCAAGAAATAATGGTGCATTTTGTCCCCTCTTCTTACTGACCCATGTGAAAGCATCTCAACAAAAACTTTCATTTACTCAAAACTGTAGAATTAGAAATTTGATTGTAGATCTATACAGTATATGTACAGACCATTGTCAACACTGCTATTAACTATCAATCTCCGACTGTTTCTATTGATGGTTGTTAATGTTCTTGGGATCACTTGAGTGTTGTGAAGAACGAGACATTCTTACATAAGATCTGTATAGAACAAGATTATCCAAACTAAATCCTCACTACCGTATATGTATTTTGGGGTTTAAAGCTTCTTGGAGATGCCATTGCAAGACTTTCAGATGGGTCACAGAGTTAGTTTTCAGAAAAGTTTACATTCTGTATGTTGATGTTATGAGACCTACAATATTTCTGTTCTTGGACTCTCAGATAGATATATGGGAGTTCTACCTTATGAATTTAGTGGGAAATAAAGTAATATGCTTTTCATTGTTGATAACAAGATGAAGGGCTTGGCTTCACCTAGGATTTAATTTTTTATTTAATTATTAATGTTGAGAGGCACCCATATGTTGACCTCTTGCAACACGGACTAAGTTATCACATAGTATCTCTGGGATTTCCCGACACAGGCTTTAGATCCAGGCCTCGGGGGTTTTGAGTAGTAGGACAATTATTAATATATATGTTAAGAGATTTACTTCTGATTATTATGGAAACATTTTACCGACAATAAAGGTGAAGAGGAGCCAAATTACCTTATAAATAATGTGTTTGTTATGGTATTATGCTTTATTTCCCACCAGATCATCTCCATTTTCCCAAGTTGTTGTTCATATCTATTAAAACCTAATTTATAGGAGTAATTAAACAGACATTCTGGTTGGTTAGATTGTAAAATATAAAATGTGTTTTGTAGTTGAACTTGTTTTTTTTTATTCTGTAAAATGACTTTGCAGTCATAATGAGGTTACATATACTGTAGCTTTGGCATTTATTCAGGTATCCACTTCAGTCATGCATTAAGACCCGTCACTTCCAGCAAGGATACTCAGTGCCGGATTAACTATGAGGCACTGGCCTCAGGCCCCCTGACTCTAAGGGGCCCCCAAATCCAAACATTCTCGAAGTTGAAGCGTATAAAACATGAACTTCGTTCAACGATGTCCTAGCAACGTCTCAATTTTCTGTCTCTTATGAACATTGAATGTGTTATTTTGCACAATCTTAATATTGATGAAATCATTGATAAATTTGGGGGTGTTTTGTTCTTGCTATATATATATATATATATATACCTTGAGGGTAGGGGGCCCTGTGCCTCAGACCCCTATAAGCTTAATCCAGCCCTGAGGATACTCCAGTCATTATATATTAGGTCGATGGACAGACTGTGACACCATTACAGTACTACTGTAAATAGGATTACTTTTGAAATTTTTTGCCCTAGTGTTCATCTTAAATATAGGCCAGTGTGTAAATGAAGTGCAAGGTATTTGGATTATATTTCAGTAAGTCATTAGTGATAGTGCAAACTTTGCTTGGTAATTAACATTCCTAAAGCATTCCTCAGATTATGATGGTTGTTGTTTTACAACACCTTGTTACATCATAGTCTGCTGACCTGACCCTGTTTAAATATATATATATATATATATATATATATATATATATATATATATATATATATATATATATTATTGCTGGTGTGAAGATTTAACTCGTACAGTAGTATGAGTGGGGAATGGTTCTGTAACAGTAATATATAACTAAGTGTTGGCTTACTCTTTAATGTATATGTATGGTAAGAACTCTCTATAACAAAATACTTAGGGCTGAAGTGAGTACTGTACTTTATATTAAGAAGCAACCACGTACGGTGGTATGAAGAGTCGCATTAAAATCAGGGACACCGCAACTGAAAACAGAAGATAAAAGTTAAGAATATTAAAAAAAATATGAAACAAAAACAGCATTCTGTACTTCACTGTAAAGAATGTACTGTTATGCTATCATCTGTGATATTCAGTGTGAAGGATCTGCATATTATATGATGTTTGACTAAGGGTTGTATGCTACACAGTGTATTTTGTGGTATATATTGTACAGACACTCAAAAAACTATCTAATTGAGGGGTTGATGAATTTCAGAATGAACACTGTTACTCCTGTTGTCTCGGTAGGGTTGTCAAAATCCTTCGTCCATTGTGTCGTATTTTTTCAACACAGTTTTGTGGAGATAGTGTTTTGGGTGACTGTACTTCAACCTTTAATGCACTGTCTTTGTTACTTTGGATGAAGTCACCATTTAGTTCAACTTATTAACTCTGTAATGAACTTTGATGTGTTATATTACAGTAAAATATCTGTCAACTAATAATTTAGGGTTTTTGAGGCTTTCATAAAATGGATAATTATGTAAAGTGGATACTATCATAAGCTTGTGTCCATGGAGAGCATGTACTAAACTATAGTGCAGTACTTGTGTCAGTTTGGTTTTGTTATTAGTTCTGCAAATACTGTACCTGTACACTAACATAACTTCGCTATTCCGGGACACATTCAGTGTTATTAAGTCTACGAGAATCTTTCAGTGCGTTATTCTCCTACAGTTAATATGTAACTTGTACTCCACATCTCACATGAAGACAAGTAGATGCATCACTCACACCACCACACACACAGTCACTGAGGCAGTTTCCTGATTGTGCATTTTTTCCTCCTTTACTCTAGTGTATTATGTAGAAGATTCAAAAATAACCTTAAATATTTTATTAAGGATGGTCAAATCTTGACATAAAATATATAACTGTATTTCACAATACAGTATATATTTTTAGTTGACAGTTACTTTACTATCCTTTAATCTTGATGGTAAAACAAGATATATGGTACAGAGATGTTTGTGTGAAGTTTGTTATAGTGAGGATTTACTATACAGTATATTTATAGATACAGTAGTACTGTATACTGTACATCGAGGCAGGTTCTTGCAACTCATGCTAATGTTGACGAAGACAATGAACTTATCCTTTACATGTGAGTTCACTGTCTGTTGTTACTGGTTTGTGCTGCAACATTCTCCCAAATCATTTAACTTATGAATATGATGTTTGTGGCAGTAATAGCAGCCCGGTGAGAAGGTAAAGAGACAGGCGACTCCATAATGATGTAACCAACCCTTCTAGGATGGAGATAGCATGGTGACATCATGTTTGCATCTCACATACAGAGGTAAAGGTTTGGTCTACCAGGGAAAGTATTTGCTGTATGTAATTCTGTGAAAGTACTTCAGAGATGGTTTGTGGTTGGAACCAGATTTTGTCAATTGCAGTAAAAAAGTTCCCATTTAAAGACATTCAGTGTACTCTGTGTCCATTCCATTCTTTTCTTTGTAAACTGTGATGACATGTGTTTTGTTACATAATAAAGTATTGTTAAGAATGTTTCTTTTACTAAAATTTTGACCATTATATAGTAATGTACACAGTTTGCCACACACAGTACCTTGATCACTGACACATCTGTATGTACACGATGCTGTATCATGAAATATTGAACCCCTCACACATACTCAGGACTTAGTAAGGTTTAAAAGGTTTGTTTGGTGTTCTTTTTAGTATTTTACCCCACTTTTTCCCTCTACTTCAAAGCCCTGCCACTTTGAACTAATATTGTTGGTAATGGGAGAAGGGGGTAATATTGGTTAAAATACAAGGAAAATATAAATTTGCAATGGAAATGTACTAGAATAAAGCTTTTCTTTCTCCCTATATAAATAAAAAATTAAAATCCAAGTTCTACCTAAAACGATGAATAATAATTTCTATAGTGGAGTTTAGTTTATTTAATAGTCCTGAATTAACTACGTGATAATTATTCTGTACATACAGTGGTTAATAACAATAAATTAGTTTATTATTATTATTATTATTATTGGTCTTTAATACAATGGTAACACATTTAAATTCATTCAAAGTCATTTAATTCCCACATTTAATATAATTCAAGTCATTTAAGGCCCTCTTTCAAACATGCATGAAACTGTTTGTTTATTTCCAATTTCTCTTGTGAATAAAGAAAGTTGGTCGATCCTCCTGACACCTTTGTTCCTGCCTGGAGTCGTCATACGTTGAAAAGATCCTTCATCCAGTACTTGATGTCCAGCCGGCCGGCTAAATTGGCGCTGGCACGAGTAAGGAAGGCAGCCAAGAAAATGGAAAAGAGAGTTGGTGCCAGTACACACTCTTGTTTAACCCCCGTTTGGATGGGGTTAGAACTCAGACTGGGTGCCATTGTGCAGGACACTGCCGTTCATGCCATCGAGGAGTTAGTTCACAACGGTTGAGGGTCCACCAGAGGGCTTCCCTGTTGACCGAGTAGAAGGCCTTGGTTAGGTCGATGAAAGCTATGTACAGGTCACGACGCTGTTGGCTGCGCTTTTCCTGTATCTGACGGGCAGCAAAGATCATGTCAGTGGTGCCACGAGATGGTCTAAAGCCACATTGAGTACATCCTTCTTTCCTCACACAGCCAAAACCTTGGAATGCTCTGCCTTCTGTGTTTGTTTCCATACTCATACGATCTGTCTCACTTCAAAAAGCTGGTTTTCAGGCATCTTCGTGGTGTAGATTAATATAATCTTTTTCTCTTCTATTTTTAATTTCTCTTTACTCTTATTCCCCCCCCCCCCCCCCCCAAGGTCCTGTTATGGGTCGAGGACCTGTGCCTGGGTGGGCTAGTCCCCATTATACAAAACAATCATGGAACACCCAAGTTGTTTAATAAGTGTAACTTGTCGTCTCCTAGTAAGTTTACCTTCAGTCTGTACAGGTATAACACATTAGTTCAACATTGAAGTGAATCACAAGTGTATAAGGATAATGCTTTAGTGACATACTTTTATCACGTTACTTTGGTGGTGACGTGTTGATAGTTCTGCCTGGTGACCGTCTTCGAAATATGACTATTTAATATAGTTGTGTTCAATTAGGCATTTTCTTTTTGTTTTATTCAGTTAGTAAACTGGGTTTAACAAAATAAGAAAATTCTCAGAGTTTCTTCACAATTAACTGACACTGAGTACTGAGCGGAGACAGAGTTTGAAGTGGTGTTTCAAATGTTCATGACCAGGGGTGATATTTGGTCGTTACAATGAACTCAGTCATATGGGATAATAGTCTTTATAAGTAAAATAGTAAAAAAAAAAAAATATTTATATATAATATTTTCAGTTGGGAAAAAAACCCGGATAATTGCATGGTTTCTACTTATACTTTTATCCTCTCTGTTACTGCTGGCAAGAACTGAACATGAACTAACTCCTAAATGTATCTGGCAGGTTGTTGTAGATCAGCGAATCAGGTATTTTGTAAATTCAGGAAGAGAGATACGAAGTCTTCTTACAGTAAAATGAGACAAGTTCATTCAGTCCCATGAAGCTCTGACACTTACTTCGTTGATATGTTAATGAGTTGACGGTCAGTTTCGTTGCCGCCGTTGTTGTAACACTCACAGTGATCGGTTCTCGGCCATTTGGTGAAGATGTTACGATGAAGCGTTATGATGTGTCACAGTGAAGTGTTATAAAGTGTCAGTGAAGTGTTATAAAGTGTCAGTGAAGTGTTATGAAGTGCCACAGTGAAGTTTATAAAGTGTCACGGTGAAGTGTTACAGTGAAGTGTTATGAAGTGTCAGTGAAGTGTTATAACATGTCATAGTGAAGTGTTATATAGTGTCACAGTGAAGTGTTATAACATGTCATAGTGAAGTGTTTATGGCGTCTCGGTAGTATCTTCGAAAAAAGAAGCCGTTGCCATTTACATTTTTAAGGCTCATGGTATTCTGCCAGCTTGCGTTAAGTGTGCTAAGTGTCGGTCCAGACTGCCACTATCGTCAAGATAAGAAACTTTGGTTTTATACTTAAAGACGGAACTCGCCAAGACAAAGAAATCTCACTGTGGCATTGCGTTTAAGGGCACTCGGTTGGACAAAGTGCCTACAAATGCTATCACTTTATCCTCCAGCAACTGATAATTAAGGTTAGATTAGGTTTGGTTTTGGTGTAATACTAGGGCAGACTGCTAACACCAGGAGTTGTTTGATATTATTCATTTTCCACAAATGTTCTTTGCATCATACTAAGTATTAAAATCAATAGGACATCTATTTATTTTAATTATAAGAATTTTTTTTTTAGTTTTTCTCTGTCTGATCATAAATAACCTGTAGTGGGCAGAATATGAAGTTAGTACATTTTATTTAATATGACATGGGGTCCTGGGGGCTCTGCCACCCGGCAAGGAAGTTAGGTAGTGTTAGGTAGGTTTCTTTGGTTGGTTCAGTCAGGTCAAGGATTCTAAAACTAGAGAAGGAAAGCCCACTCAATGTTAAATTTTTAATCCTCTGTCACGGTGGCGTTGCCAAACAACTGGGGAGTGGCAAACACATTAAGCCTATTGCGTCTTACATGATATTGTGAGAACACCAGATTAATAAAAAAATATATATAGTCAGTAGGTTATTGACATCCAACCTTGGATATCTTGGGATAATTTCTCAAAGCAACACATCGATTTTTTGCAGTAAAATATAATTATTTGCCTACTTAAGGAATATACTCCTGTCGGTTCTTCAGTAAGAGAGATGGTGGAAGCTGCTGCACAGCTTTACATCAGTTTTACACCACGAAGGTCTTTTCGGTTTCATGTGTTCAGAAGTTCGAGGTACACTGGCATAGCCTGTTGTACCCTTCCTGGACGACAGGTCACCACACCGACCCTCCCACCAACACACAGTGGAACTGGCAACGGAGCAGTGTGAATCGAACGAATTCTCATCAAAAGGAGAGCTGGGAAGGATATTGATATGAATATCCTGCTGACGAGAGAAGAAAGCTGTAGTGATAGGAGTATCCAGTCGGATATCAGAATACAATAGGGAAATTGGTTTCGAATGAACACCATAAGAAGTAGGCGAACAGAGCTCATATATCAAGAGTTCAATGTATTCATTCCTTGAAGTTTATCGTATAATACTCTAGCTATATACACAGTATATATATGTGTGTGTGTGTTCACCGAGGTGGTGTTGTTATTTGCCGCTGATGAGAGTGACCAGAAGCTCCACCAAGCCAACATGAATAGGAGAGACGAGAAGTTGGTGCTCAGAGGTCACATATCACTCTCCGTGATAATGGTCTCTCCTTACGGGGTATGGCACATGAAGTTGGCCTGTCCCCCACAACTGTGATGAAGTGGATAAGGAGATGGTTGGAGAGCGGTAACCTTAACGACTTAGGGACTGTAAGTTATAACTGTCTCGGCAAAGGAGTGGACCATAGCAGCATTGATGAATGAAGGATAGAGAATGAGACACCTGCATCATATTCAAGGTTTAGGTAAAGATTCGGAAAGCTCGAGCACGGAACTTCATATTAATATTTATATAGGTTGATGGAGGAATCCTAACCTAAGTTTATTAACAGCCAAATTCAGCATCACTATGGGTAAGGCTATATTTTGATATTTTTGAAGTTGGTGATCTATCTGGAAATAATAATCACTGCTGTAACCTTCTTTTCATACTGAAAATATTGTGTAGATTCAGTATTAGAGTTACGGAAGCTGGCATATAATTTCTAACCATGTTTATATTTGAAATGTAAATTTACAGTTTCGGTAACGTAGAGTGTCAAAATCATTCTGAATATGGGTGTGTTTTATTGTGTTATATTAGGGAGAGCAGGAGCCCCTCGGAGGACCACCCCGGCAGATGACGCTGCAGTTATTGCGGCGGCCGAGGCAACCCCCTAACCAACGAGGTGGCCATACAAGACAGCCTGCATACATAAGGCGATTGTTGCTATTAATCGTTTTTGCCGTATTGCTGGCGTTAATCATACGTAAGGCGATTGTTGCCATTAATCATTTTCGTCGTAATGTTGCCATTAAAGACATCATGTTTCGGACACCTTGCTTGCAGGCGGCTACTGACTCTCGGCAATGGCAACAACACATACTATGCCTGATAGACTGGGAATGAGCGTGAAGAAGTGATTAGAGTTAAAATACCAAACGTCACAAAACACGGCCAGCAAGGGAATGAATGGGTCATTCAACACAGAAAGCGAGATCCTTCTAATACATAACATGGTGTAAGTGGCGGCATTCTCCTTAACCTTTACCAATATTTTTATAGAAGTAAAGCGAGACGGAAGGTTTATCTGATTGTTGTTGTTTTTTTTCCCAGGGAGGTGAAAGTTAACAGCTCCTGGGGGGACCGTAGCACACCATAACACATCACACTTCAGGTATGTCTTAAAGTCACTTTTATATAATAGTTATTGTTTTTGTACTCGCTCCGGAGTCTTGCGTCTCTGCTGAGTGAGTCGCCGTTACCTCCCGCGTTGAAGGTCGGGATCACGTTTGCTGTATAACATAAGAACATAAGAATGGAGGAAACTGCAGCGGGCCTATTGGCCCATACTGGGCAGTCCCGTTTACACCCAACCCCTATTGCTCATATGAGCATCCAACCTATGTTTGAAGCAATTCAGCGTATTCGAGTTAATGATGATATTTGGTAACTTGTTCCATTCATCCACTACTCTGTTTCCAAACCAGTGTTTACCCATTTCACGCCTAAATCTAAATTTGTCTAATTTAAAACCATTGTTACGAGTTCGCTCCTGGTTGGATAGTTTGAGTACCTTTGTTATGTCCCCTTTGTTTAGCCCTGCCTTCCATTTATACACCTCTATCAGGTCGCCCCTCGCTCTACGACTCTCAAGGGAGTGCAAATTAAGATGCTTTAACCTGTCTCTGTACTCAAGGTTCCTAATGCCCGGGATTAGTCTTGTCATTCTCCTCTGAATTCTTTCCAAGGATTCTATATCCATTCTGTAATACGGTGACCAGAACTGAACTGCGTAATCCAGGTGTGGTCTCACAAGAGCAAGATACAGTTTTAGGATGACCTCGCTAGTCTTGTAACTAACACTCCTTTGTATGAACCCAAGTACTATATTAGCCTTGTTACGAGCAAAAACACATTGTTTACTTGGCTTAAGGTTCCTACTTATCATTACTCCTAAATCTCTCTCGCAGTCGGATTTCTCTATGGCATCGTTGTTCATCTGGTATCACTCGGTAAATTTTCTTGATCCAGCGATGTTCTATAACGGTAGATGGTGACTTGTGTATCTCATTATCTCAAACAGTTTCCGGAACTTTGAATTCCCTTACGCCATTATTACTTGGTCTTTTAAGTCACCTTTCATTGCAGCATCTTGCATCCTCTTATAGAACTGACAAGTCCAATGTTTCTTGCCATTACCAAAACTCTATTCCAGATTGAATCAGATTACATAAAAGATATTTCTCAGTGCACTTCTCGCCATAGAGGATTGAATCTGGATCCAATCAGATCTTGGTGATCCTTGATGAAACGAGGAGGACGTCTCTTAGTTATCTGGTTCTTCCTTTAAGTCATCCCCTCAGTTTGTTATGGTTCTTCCTCTCTCATGAGCTGGTAGTTATTTGAAGAAAACACAATATTCCTTGTTGAATGTTAAGTTTTGCTTTTCAGATAAAATATTTCGTGGTAAAATAAGGTGCTCCTTGACAGGCACGAATTATTCTTGTTCAACATCGGCTCTTCAGTTTTCAGGGCCACATCCGAAGAAAACTTAAAGTGAGTTTTTTTTAGTGGAATTTGGAAGCACATAGCTGCATCCTCTTGAATCTGTCGTTTTTATTGTCCGCCTATGAGAAGAAAAAAATCCTTACTGGGTGAAAAATTCTGGTTATGGCTCCTAGGATCTTTACATTAAATTAGTTTCTGGGAAATTAAAGTGTAAATAAGTTTTTGGATAGTCGCTGTGCAGTTGAAGGAGCATTTTCCCATCTTTGTATTGGGGGGTGGGGGGGGGGGGGGGGGTTACGTTTAATAATTCCCAAATTTCTGATTACTCTCCTCACTGCTGCCCCGCACTTGTTGCATCTCCTCCATAGTAAATGATCTCTCTCACAATGCCTAGATCTTTCTCCTTATCGACAGTATCCAGGGACGTGTTGTAAGCAGTATAGTTGTGATTAGGGTTATTGTATTCTTGCATTTCGTAATGTTAAGGAACACTTGCCCCTTTCAAGACCATTTGGACTGCTCACTCGGGTCTTTTTGCGTTGTTTCGACATAAATTTCACTTACTACCTTCCCTAATGACTCGGCATGTTTTCATTTATTTCGTTTGCATAGATCACAATCAGGGTGGAGTACTGAGAACCCTTTTTTCCCTATCAGAATGTACTCCATTTATTTCCACTTTTTGTTGCCTGTTTTGGGGGTCAGTTGAAGAAATCCTAATATAAAACATCCACATCCTTGGTCCACGTATTGAAGAGTTGAATATAGAATAGTCCTAAATATAGTAGAGAACTAAATATTGGTATCTGTATGGGTGGTAATGTATGGTCCCGTGTGCATTCCTTGTTAAAAGTGATCCAAGGTCAAGAATAACTTTTTAGGCCTATAAATAAAAGAACGTAGATGATAGGCTCGTATTTCCTGGTTATGAAATCGCGGTGGCGTCATATTTTTTTGTCATCCAATTTTAGGCGGCAAAAATTCCTATATTGCGATGTAATGTATGTTGTAACCTCAGAGGGAAATAAACTCCCAATATTTGTTTTATATGTAAATTAAACAAGATTGTAAATTTTAAATGGTGTTTAAGGCGTTTCAGGGTTAATTTACACCACTTGGAAATATCTGATACTGGTCTCAGCTTATCGAATATATTACAGCCATAGATGTATTCTTTTCGTTTTTACATTGCAAAAATCTAGAAAACATTATATCATCCACGCGTAATACAGTACACTCATCCACCTGTAGTAGATTCCAGATGGCGCGAAGATAGTTAGTGTTTACAACTTCCCGGTCGCGTCTCTGTACTGTTGGTGTGTGTGTGTGTGTGTCGAGGTGATGTGGATGTTGACATGACTAAGGATAAAAGTGATAATGAACCTGTTAACCTATTTTGGCCTTGTGTTTTGTTAGACTATATTAATAATGTATCAAATAGAATGGTTAGTTAATAGCCAGTTAGTAGATGGAAGAGTGAGAGACAGGTGGAAGAGTGAGAGACAGATGGGAGAGTGAGAGGCAGGTGGAAGAGTGAGGGACAGGTGGAACGGTGAGAGACAGGTGGAAGATAGAAGAAAGAGACAGAAATAAAGGAGACGGGTGAGAGTGAGGGGAGATGGCTGACGGGAACTCAACAGAATCTTATAAATTGATATCTGAGGAGCCACGTGGAGGAGCCCCGCGACCCTCCTACCTGACACGTGGGTGATGGCCCCGCCTACCTCACCCGCTACCCAATCAAGGAACTCTTCACGTGTTCTTAGATTTTTCGTGGCTGTGATTGGTCGGTGTGATAATGACGTTTAACGATAGCGCGCGTAAGAGGCGTGGTTGTACTATGACGTCATTATCACACCCCCCTACTAGTGATAACGAGATATAATTTACAACGAGTAAAAATAAGGAAATATTGAATTATTATCGTCATATGAGTATCAAACGATGTATCTGTTTTACAATCGTTTGTTAAAACTGTTTTTACGAATTAAACTGATGGTAAAATAGGTAATATAACGTTACTAGAGTTATCTGGCAACACTGCCGGAGTGCGCCTCGGGTGAATATCGTGTGCGAGTATCAGTTGACGTCTCGTGGTCGCGTGTGCCGGACGTGCAGACCAGACCGAGACACGCGACTGGCGCTGCAGACGTGTGCCGTCGCAACACTTCCAGACGCGCGTCACGATTGCACCCATGGACTAGTGCCTTTATTTAAATCAGAATTATTTTACACGAGACAGACATTAACCTGAGGAAGGTATTAAGGGACAGTGGAGTGATAATGTGTACGTCAAGCAACTCCAGCATGGCAGACACCCACAAGACCAGACGAGTAGGTACCTTATGTGTAGTGGACTGACACATGTTTTAGTTACCGTAAACATTATACAGTAAAGTGTTATATTCTTGTAAATAAATTGAATACATTTAATTATTCACTCAAACAACCACTGTTCTTACTGTGTTGTAAATCGAACTAGCATTTTAGTGAATACAGAGTAATGTGTAATTTAGAGGTTGTGTGCGGTTATGTAGGCCTATAATGTACCCCTTCACAGTACAGGGGTGTGTGTATATGTATGTTTGTGTATATGTAAGTATGTATGTATTTCGTTTAGTTTTATCAAGTAAAATATATGCAAGTATAGGTTAAGGGAATGACGTCACTAAATCACAAGCTAATCATTAGAACTGGACCTGAAAATTAGACACCCTAGAGAGTTTGGTTAAGTTAGGTTAGGTTGGTTAGGTTAGGTTAGCGTTAGGTTGGTTAAGCCTTAGATGGGGTGTCTAACATGCAGCTGAACTTTGGAATTGAGAGGTGTTGTTTGCAGGTAATCTCATGCCTCTCCCTCTCTCCCCTCTCCCTCCCTCTCCTTCCCTCTCACTCTCCATTAGTTGTGACACTGACGGGTTATGTTCATGTATCTTGACCTAAGAGACATGATAGATGGAGCAGAGTTAAAGAGAGGAAGAACAATGAATGAAACAGGTGGTGTGACGCGTGCTGGCAGGTGTTCGGTATGTTACGCTGGGAGGGGAGGTGGACCATTCAAGTGTGTCAGTCTGTGCATACTGATTCATACTAGTCTGTCCCGTTTACACCTAACCCCTATTGCTCATATATCCACCCAACCTATGTTTGAAGCTATCCAGCGTATTAGAGTTAATGATGATGTTTGGTAACTTGTTCCACTCGTCCACTACTCTATTTCCTAACCTAACTTAATTCCAGCCTAAATCTAAAAATGTCTAATAAAAAAGAACCATTGCTACGAGTTCGCTCCTGGTTGGATAATTAGTTAAATCACCTTTATGTAAACCCTATATATGATTTATACACTTCGTTCATAAGTCAGGGGCGGGGGGTCATCATCTGTACCACCGTTGCATGAGTCTTAAACTTCCCTCAAAATATATTATATACTGTATGAACGTTTCTATCAATGGTTGAAAGAAAGCTTGGGATTACTTCAGCTTTATTTCACCTTAATACCATAACACAACGTAGGGGGTTGGGTTTGGTTGGGTTTGGTTAGGTTTGGTTAGGTTAGGTTGGGTTTGGTTAGGTTAGGTTGGGTTAGGTTGGGTTTGGTTAGGTTTAATATCGAGTTGAAATACGCTGGGGTGCTAATCTTCAGGTGATCCAAGATGGGCGTCTGTTTTATCAATAGTTATAACAATTTTTGGACTGACAAGTTTTTCATGTTCGAGGGTTTGGTAGTGTGTGTGTGTGTGACTCAGGAGTATACATGTTTAGGCTTCACAGTTTATAGACTTCAGTAATCACTCTCGTGTCTATAGACCTGTACATGAGGCTAAAGTACACACATGAAGGTCTTTCTAAGCATTTTACTGACCGTGTGTGTGTGTGTGTGTGTGTCCCTTCAGAGCAACAAGCCGTTGATGGAACGGCGTAGGAGGGAGAGGATCAACCACTGCCTCAACGAGCTGAAGAACCTCGTCCTTACCGCCCAGAGGAAAGACGTGAGTCACCATCCGTGTCTTTAGTTGACTGTAGTTGTCACCAACAATGAATAATAAATGTAGAAATTCCACTACAATGAATGTAATATTTTCACCACACTTAACGACGAAGGTAATAGTACACCACTTGGGTCATTACGTTTGTTAATGTATTATATCTCACCCACAGCCGACGCGGTACAGCAAACTGGAGAAGGCAGACATTCTGGAGATGACTGTGAGGCACGTGCAGGCTCTCCACCGTCAGGATACCTCTACCTCCCGCCACCAGAGTACGGACTCCACCGCCAAGTATCGTGCAGGCTTCACCCAGTGTGCCGCTGAGGTCAGCAGGTTCCTCGCCGGCCTCAATGGTCTGCCTCCTGACCTCCATGCCCGCGTCCTCTCACACCTTAGTTCCACCACCACACCAGAACCCGCCAACATAAAGTCTGAAGCAGAGATGGACGAAGTTCCAGTATCAAAAGGTTCACCACAGCAGCAGGAGGCGCCCCAGGGGTCGTTGACGGGGGTGCCATTAGTACAGGCGCGCCTCCCATCGGGACAACTGGCGCTGGTATTACCATCCTGGACCGCCATTTCTTCCGGAAACAGCTCCCCGACCAACGCCGCGTCCCCGGAAGCAGCAGGTGCACCCTCCTCCCCTGAGTCAGCCCGGGGCAGCCCACAGGCAGCACCTGACGCACCAGAAGACCTCGCTAGCCCTGAAACTTGCACCAGTAGTGATCATTTAGTTTCCTCTCATTTGGAATCTTCGTTTGGACACTCCAGCTCTCCCGAGGCCACAGTAGGTCACCAGCCCGCCCCCCAGGTTGTCCCACTTGACTTGGCTACACCCCACCGCCGTACTGCACCACAGACAGTGTCCAGACAACGATCCTTCACCGTGTCTGTAAGCTTGACACGCTCACCCCCAACACTTAAACCCAAGGCTGCTGTCCTGCCCAGGCCGGTCGTCACCCCAGCAGTTCAGCGACCAACACAGTGCGTCCCTCCGGCCCCGGCAGCGCCCAGTCAATGTCACGGACTCCGAGAGGGTCGCCACGCCCCCTACCCCGTCCACCGCCACCACCATCACCAGCACCCTCACTGGCGCCCCTGGTGAAGCTGGACTCAGTGGCCAGTTGTTAACAGATTCTATATTTATATATTGAGTAAATTGTGTAAATATTGTGAGACGTGGAAATGAAAATGTTATCTTCCATACCTGTCATGAGTGCCTTGTAATCCTGTACCTGAACCTTGGGCATGTGTGTATGTCTGTCTTACAACACCAAGTACAGTATTGTTTGTATTTCTTCATTCTCTGTCATAAATGGTAGTTTTTTCTTCAGAATCTTTGGACATCTTAAAGTACTACACTGTACTGTTCATAAAATTTCATGTTCCTAATTCCGATGGTGCTGTGATGTGTATAGTGAATACTTGTGTCTGAGAGATTTATATCAGCCACTACTGATGTAACGTGTGCTGACGCGGCTACTACAGGAGGCACACCCAGAGCAGTACCGTCCCCTGGATTACATTTTCAGTTTGCTTATATATCACAACACTGAAGGACGCAACACTGTCTGGGGCTACTTGTGAGCCATCTAGTAACATGTTGATTGTGTGAGCAGATGATGCCTCCCACAGAAGGACTCAGTCTCCCTCCTGCTGCTGCTGACGGCGTTTCTCTCCTCCTCTCCTAAATATACTAATCTCTTCACCAATTTCAACCCCAGAAAAAGACATTTATGTATTCCATTATGTTATTGAGACTAGTACAAATATGAGTATAAATACATGTGTAAGTATATTTCCTAATAAATATATTGTCAACTGAGTATTGGTATTAGTCTTCAACCCAGCCATACAAACACACACCCTCCACACACACACACCCCACACACGAACACCCCACACACGAACACCCCTGCCAACACATGGATTCTCAAAGGTTTCTATTATGTCAGAAGACTTGGCTGTCTCACTCTGACGAAGATACATGGTACCGGGTGTAGATGACTTGGTAATTATTCTGATAATATACTGTGATTAAATGTGTTCTTTCAGCCCTGGTCAGGTTAGGTTAAGGTTAGGAAAAATATAATTCCACATATCTGAGAATCGCGATACAGATGCTCGCCTCGTGATGCTCGCCTCATGATGCCCGCCTCATGATGCCTGCCTCATGATCCCCGCCTCATGATGCCTGCCTCATGATGCTCGCCTCATGATGCCCGCCTCATGATGCTCGCCTCATGATGCCCGCCTCATGATGCTCGCCTCATGATGCCCGCCTCATGATGCCTGCCTCATGATGCTCGCCTCATGATGCCCGTCTCGTGATGCCCGCCTCATGATGCCCGCCTCATGATGCCCGTCTCGTGATGCCCGCCTCATGATGCTCGTCTCGTGATGCCCGCCTCATGATGCCCGCCTCGTGATGCTCGTCTCGTGATGCCCGCCTCATGATGCCCGCCTCATGTACCTTCTAGTAAATTCATCATTCGTCGAGCATCCCAATGACCTTGGACCATCCCCCGGGAGATGTGGAAAACATCATACGTTATTTTAAAAGGAAATTTGTTATGAGTTTACTGGGCCGAGGAACAGGAAATATTCAATTACTTAAGTGAGATCATCCCCAGCAGGCGACTGTCACCTCTATGACCACTGCAAGTAAGCCTTACATTAGCGGGGTCGGGTTCAGAGTAGCGGTGTTGGGTTCGGAGTAGCGGGGTCGGTGAGGCTGAGAGAGGCGGGGATTATAACTGGTGATTATACAAGGACGGTGACTGGTGATCATATAACAGGAAAGGAACTGTCAAGTGACTGTTCTATTAAAATACCTACAGTTACATTTGACTGTTGGAGACTGACACACACACACACACACACATTCTAGCTATCTTTGTTATCGTCTCGTGTCTCTTAATTCTCTCACCGTGTATTGTGTCCTGTCGTCCACTCCCTTCCCACTCCCTTCCCACTTCCTTCCTCCTCCCTCCCTCCTCCCTGCCACCTGACCATACCAGCCTCCGCGACCTCTCCTCCCTCCTCCTTTTCCTCTCCCTCCTCCTCCTTCCTCTGCCGGCAAGTGTAGAGGTAAACTTGAGCTGACTCAACCGTCAACATACCAGCACCGGACACCAAACACAACCGACGGTATCCAAGTACACTCTCTCTCTCTCTCTCTCTCTTCTCTTCTCTTCTCTTCTCTTCTCACATCAGTAGCTCACTATACTCCCTGTCTTCCTTATCCACAACCTTCCTCCAATATTTCTTCCTCCTCTACCAAATACTTGATAATGAGAGAGAGAGAGAGAGAGAGAGAGACACAATGCCATATAAACAGTTAATTGAAGGTGAAGTTACAGGTGTGCTGGGCCTAATCATAAACACGTGTACAGGTGTTCTTACCTTATTGAACGTGACAGGTAGGTTGGTGTCTTAAGGCGGCTGAGAGACGTAGCAGTTTTACAATTGATAAATTACAGTAGGCCTATTGGTCCATCCTATAGGCAGCCTTGGTTTACACCCAGCCTATAACATTCATATATCAGTGCAACTTATATTTGAAGGTACCCAAGCACTCAGGTCGTCCAGCAGGGTTCATTATAGGTCGTCCAGCAGGGTTCAGTATAGGTCGTCCAGCAGGGTGTAGTATAGGTCGTCCAGCAGGGTACAGTATAGGTCGTCCAGCAGGGTTCAGTATAGGCCGTCCAGCAGGGTTCAGTATAGGTCGTCCAGCGAGGTTCAGTATAGGTCGTCTAGCGAGGTTCAGTATAGGTCGTCCAGCAGGGTTCAGGTACCGCGTCTCTAGCACCTGGCAGTTCGGGACGTTTCTTCACTAAATGATCGTTAAATGACAAACTAAACACCGGGTCATATAAGTTGTCCCAGAGGTAAAAAAACACACACACACAAGTTGATCATCTGTTTGTTGTGGTGAATGGGCGGAGGAATGCCACAAAGAAAGGGTAAGGGAAACACACGCGGGAAACTGGAAAGACTACATAGGCCAGGTAGCGTGGGAACTTACTTACCAAAACAGAAACATGGTAAGTTTTTCTAACCTTCTATTAAGTACCAGTGACAACAGGTAACAAAATACTTGATACAATAGGAAACGAATTAATTTTCCCCCGTAACTGGATAACTGGATGGATACAAAAATGTTCAGTTGCCAAGATTTTTGTTTTTTATGTTTTAATGTAAAGTTATTGAAGTTTAATTGTTCGATATTTTTTTTCCTTTGTGTAAGTTAGAGTAAATTTTTTTTTTTTTACATAAAGTTGTTCGTTATTTTTGACGATAGAAACATTTCCTGCTTGTTTTCTCATTAGTTATTACCCCGTTTCTTCTTCTCGTCTCATTCTCATTAAAAAAACCCTATAAAGAATACAAATAAATTCCATCGATTTCATGAAACTTGATAGAAAAATCCCAAACTCGTATGAAAAATCGATTAACTATGCCGGTAGATGATCCATTACGGCGTGTTACCCTAGGTGGACAATAGGTCGACCACACAGTTAATACCCACTGATGGAGTCATTTTGTGATGGACAATTCTTCAACATCAGTAAACCACAATATCCATCATCACCCTAAATTTTGGACCAAAATCTCTCCCCAAAAACCAGACCGAACAAAGACCGCAACATAATGGCCGACTCTCAGTGAAAAAACGCAAAGGGTTACCTGCGGATACTCCAATATCTCTCAATCTTCCACAACCAGAGGAAAGATATCAATATACCACACAGGGGGGGGAGGAGGGGTGGATAAAGGACGGAATGCAGCGTGAGGAGAGGAGAAATGAGAGAAGAATAGACAATAATAAAAGAAGAAAGAAGAGAGAATTATGGAAAGAGTTAGGGGAAGAAAAGGAGGAGGGAAAAAAGTGTCGATTCACGTCGATACATAACAAACTGTGAGGGGGGTAGAATGGAAGAAGGTTTGGAGACGTGGTTTACCTTCTCTCTTACCTGTCCATACCTACCTGTTCATACCTACCTGTATACCTTTCACTACCACCATACTTATTTTTTTTCGATTTTTTTTTTATTCTTTCCCGTTATGTTTTCTCTGGCTGCGTGGATGTAATTTTTTCATATGTTTTTTTATGTATATTTTTTGTATACATATAAATTGTAGTGATTTTATTTGATGTGTCGTACAATAGTTGGCCTCGTGTGCTCTTAATTGCTTGTGGAGGCTGTTGGGTGTGTGTGTTGATTGCCTTCCTTAGTGTTTAGTTATGGTGTTTTTTTTGGGGGGGGCGGGAGGGGGGGAAGTGGTCAACGGAGGAGAGGGAAAGGGAAAATTTTTATGCTGTGTAATATGACTGTACAGTGTGTGTGTGTGTGTGTGTGTGTGTACTATGAGCTGCTCTTCAAGAACATACTCGGACAACATCGGATACCACAACCAGTTAGGTGATGACTAGACCATACTGGTGATGACTAGACCATACTGGTGATGATTAGACCATACTGGTGATGACTCAACTGCGGTAAAAGATAATCTGTATAAGGAAGAGTTAAAATACCTCCTCACCTGATCACTTTTATAAGTGAAAGATGGCGGCCAATACGGTGAGTGACTCGAGAGGATGTGAGCAATATGGCGCCGGTGTTGACAGTGAGTGTTTATGGCACCGGTGTTGACAGTGAGTGTTTATGGCACCGGTGTTGACAGTGAGTGTTTGCCGTGTTGCCCCCTCGTCACCACACACGCTGTTTACCTAGACACAGACACCTCAGTTTTTCTTGATGTTTTACGCATTTCCGTTGTTTAATAATCGTGAATATAAAGATTAATACATAAACAGAGAAACAAGAACGAGAGAAAAACAAAGAAAATTAAAAAAAAAAAGGCGTAATAAATAAAGGGTAATAACAAAACACAAGATAACGAAGATATGTAATAAAAAAAATTACTAGGAAGGGAGTACAATGCAGTATCTTCTTCCTCCGTCATCCTCCACCTGCAAACACTTCCACTCCACAGGTTTAAGATTACCAGTATCATTGTGGCAGGTTCCTCCCCTATCAGAAGGCGGTCAGGGGCGCCACAAAAGAACCCCCAGTAAGCCACTAACAATATCAGAGTGTACTTACAAACATGTCAACAAACTATAAATCATAATACTGCCCTCTGGCTTAGGTTGTTATATACCATTTTTTATATATACTTTATAGGTAACTTAACTAATTTTTAAACTCACTGGATATTATTTTTTCTATGGTATGTATTTATTATAAAATCTATATTGTAATTGTGGAAATAAACTTAAGGTGTAGTAACTAAGTATCATCGGGGGAATGAGGTACTCGGCAACTTAGTCAATAGGGGGGAAAAGAAAAGAGTTGAAAGATAAACATTCCATGGGGTCTATTGATAGGCTATTGAATGCTCTGTAATCGACCGCGAAAGGGTATCAGATCCTAGGGGGTAATAGACGTCTGGCTATCACGGAACTTATTTATTTTCATTTTACGAGATTTCATGACTACTCGGTAGACTAAATGAATATATAGTTTTTATTTTATTACAAGATGTTTCAATATAACTCTTTTAGATAACCGTAATGTTTATTTAGTTAATAATAAAGAGCTCAATATAATGCTCTAGCTGTTGCCACGTTGTTGGAATAATTAATAAACAGTGAAATTATACAGTGGAATTTAATACGTTCTGTTGGCTCTTCTCCCCCTTCTTCCCTCCTTTTTTTCCATCTTCTCTTTTCTTCCTTCTTACGTCTCTCTTTCATCCTTCCCTTTCTTCATTCCTCCTTCCCTTCTTACCAACCCTACCTCCTTCCCTTCTTCCCTCCTTTCCTCCCTCTTTTTAACCCGCCCTCCTTCCTTTCCTATCTTCAACCCCCTCTACCCCTCCTTCCCTTCCTCCCTCCCATCTCTCCCTCCCGTCTCTCCCTCCCCCCTATCTCCCCATACATGCATTGTCCAGGAAGCAGCATCAGACAGGTCCAGGGAGCTATGCAGGTAGACTCTAAAAAACAGTCACTTGGTCCACCTACCTCGGAATGTGGACGGCAGCGGGGCAAAAAATAATGACGCCAGCCTACCGCAATGTGTGTGTGAGAGAGAGAGAGAGAGAGAGAGAGAGAGAGAGTAAAATAAGCGAGCCTGGAGTTAAGTAGATTCCCATTAGTTCATTTTGTGTTGTGCTGGCCCAGTTGTACATGCAAAAGCTGAACAACTGGGCCAGCACAACACAAACTGAACTAATGGGAATCTTTACTTTGCTACAGACTACCTTAAAGAAAATGGAGGTGGGGTGATATTCTGACTCCCAAAGTGCTTTAAATCAATGAACAGTCCGTCAGGTTCCATGTCTAAAGTTGTCTGTGATATTAAAAGAAATGTGATAACTGACAAGGAGAACAACTCTCGTATCGAATTTGTGTGGATTCCGTCCCATGTTGGAATTAGGTATCATGACCGTGCTGATAGACTGGCCAATGAGGCATGTAAGAAAGAAAATGTTGACCGTGACCTTGGTCTGTCCAATGCTGTACTTAAAAACATTCAAGTCAGAATCATGAACTCTGATCGAGAAGAACTGAGAAATGCAGAGAGACCTGACAGTTGTAGCATTAGTAAATATGACAAATTTTGTGACGCGAGGTACCGGTATGGCCAGCATAAGGACAGAACCAGACAATGTGATGTAGTCGTGGCCAGAATTAGGCTAGGATACAGACACATCTGGCAAGTTAGTAACGCTGTACCCATACCGGAACACTCAGCATGTAAACTTTGTGATAAACCTTTGAAGCATACACTTGAACACTATATTATTGAATGTGACACTGTCAAAGACTTCAGGCCACCTGGCTTATTGTATTTTGAACTTTGTAATTATTGCATTGAATCGGGGGTGCTTGAGGACATTCTTGCTGTTTATCCAAAATTTGCTGCTAGCCCACACTGATTAGTCTTCAACTAGAATATGACGTCCAATGTATATGAACCACTGTCCTGCATGGCAGCGAACAGTGACATTACCCACATGAACCACTGACCTATATATACTGTTAATGAATATGATGTATTTCTTTGTGTATGAACCTCTGTCCTGTGTGGCAGTGAACAGTAATACCACCCTCAGTGTCAGGACCTGACTGAATTACTCACAATAGGCAAACTGTACTCCAAGCTTTGTCAATAAATTTGTTAACCGTTAACCGAAAGAAGTGAGACTGTAAATGAAAGCAAGAAAAGTAAAGAGAGAGAGAGAGAGAGAGAGAGAGAGAGAGAGAGAGAGAGACTGCGTGTGTGTGTGTGTGTGTGTGTATTATATCATCAGTGTGGCGAGAGGTCCCGTGTTCGAGCCTCGGTCAGTAAAAAATTATGGACAAGTTTCTTTACGCCATTTGCCTCTGTCTACCCAGCGGTAATTGGGGACATGGATGTTAATGGATTTACAGATCGTGTTCCGGGGTAATGGTTAGCCAGTGCAGTTGGCGAGTTGTCCGGTCTTCTCGGACTATTCCTTGACACTGGGTCATGCAACTCGTTAACTTACTGTATGGTTGTTGTGTTGGCGACAGCTTCTGCACCTTAAACACTGGGTCATGCAGCTTGTTAACTCAGGGTGTGGTTGTTGTGTTGGCGACAGCTTCTACACCTTAAACAAATTCACGCCTAGGTGGCCCTTGGGCCGGCCATCATCGTACACGAGGGGCAACCATTACCACAACCACCACACAGTGTTGACCACCACCACACTGACAGTCGGTCTTTCCCTATCTCGTGGTAACCTCACCTAACCTTACTGTATGACCACTGACCCCGGTTCCTGACCCTCTAACGTCGATGGGAGTAAAAACATGACTTATTGATAGATAATAATGTGTCTACAATAACACCCGGAGATAAGATGATAACAAAGACGACAACTGTGTTTAATACTTACTGATAAGAGCTCATGTCGCCCATCCCTCCGCCCCCACAGCACCGATAATGTGTTAAGTAATGACCTCTAACGCCTAATTTACGACTGAGCACCACGACCTAAGGCGATACATGCACCCCCAAAGAAATACCATCGCCATTGTTGAGAATGTCCTCACAAAACCCTCAAGGAATCCGCGTATCAAAGGAGACGGCGGGAAATCCGTTAAAGGTGAAGAGAGTGAGAAGGTGTGTGTGTGCGTGTACCTGTCGCGTGAGTGTGTAGGGTAGCCGCCTCGTCAGTGTTATACCCTACGCATCCCCCCCCCCCTCTCTCTCTCTCTCCCTCCCTGGTCTCTCACCTACTCGTCTCTAGCTATTGTTATTATCGTCAACAATATCCAAAATTAGTACCATAAATGAAACGTGACAGTCATCCGTTTATAGAAATATGAAGAATTACATTTTATTCACCATATTGTCACCATCTCTGTGTAAGATAAGACGTGGAATAACTATAATTTTTATGATGGTCGTCTTCCAAACAAATCAGTTTTCAGAGTTTAATTATCTGGTGAGAATTGAAGCAAACTGACCAAAAGCATTTAGGCCGTTGTCCCTCGCCCCTTGATGGACGTGCGGGCGGTGGGAACTTCTTGGCGGCCATACCATAGGTGCCACATCCTAAATACTTTCTCTACCCTTGAAAACTCCCTTCCAATGACTCCTAAACTAATTTATAATCAGCAAAGTATAAGGAATCGCTTTAAATGTATTAGTGATATAAAAAGTGTTCGTAGTTATTTTGATGTATTTGTGGATGAAAAAAGTTGTAGGCAGTTAGGTTGTGAGGTGCACTTGGTAACAGTGGTCGACTTCCTCGCCTGAATGGTTCTCTTGTCGTTTAAAGACTAAAGACCCGCATTCTTCGGCTGGACACAAGAGGCTATTGATCTTTAATACTCTTTCCTCAAGTCTTGTTCTTTCTATGTCTTCCCGCAATCATAAAACAGACGCATTTCATTATAAACTTCATCTGATCTTACATTCAACATAAGCAACATGATAAACAGAGAGACAGCAGAATCCAATCCTCTGAAACACATCAACGAGAAAGGTTTCAACTCCTCTATTGTCTCCCTCCGCCATGACCAATAACAAAATAGAATCGTCCGAAGCGGTGTGGAAGGCACATGATGGCCGCTGTCACATCTGGGACCCGTAATCCACAAGTTTACAAATAACGCAACAGTCTCCTCCCAACACAGGTAGTCGGGGGGGTGTCACTGTCCGGGAAGTAGGGCTGAAGGGGCTTAAACAGTATTATACCCAAATGCATATAAGGGCTATATTCCCATTACGTAACAGAAAAAAACTGATATAATATGGTTTTTGTGGCAGATTTTACACACCGCGAATATTACCCAGCCATTGTATATATACTTTCCCGGTGATGGGATATATATCTAGTACCTTCCTGTTGCAGATGTACACGTTTAGGTACTGATCTGTAGCTTCTGCCTTCAAACACACACGGCATACAGTTATCGTATACACCTATGCATGATAAGAGGTTCATTTCCACAAGAGACTAAACTTCTCTGTTGTTTTGACACATTATAACTATACATTGGCCACTACTTGATCTGCTAGTATGGGCCATCTCTCTGCCCCACACACACACATATACTCATCCTCCTGTAACTAAATGTAACTTGTTGACATAAACCATGGCCCTTCAGGCACTTGCGTCCTAATTTGCATGAGTCACAAAGGCAAGCATGAACTCCACAAGCTTCCCTGTTGGACGCTGTAAACGCTTTAGTGCTTCACCGTGTACAGGGTAGAGGGAGGTGTTGGGTCCCGATAAACTAGCTTCCTCGCGAGCCAAATCTGAAAATCTGAATCGGTTATGGTCAGCAAGTAGTTCATACCGTTTAATAATGGCGAATATCACTTATTCGAAAGTACGTTTTATTTTCCCTTTTTTGCATCGAGCACCATACACGTGATGAAGTTATCGATTAAAACATAACTAATAGAAGTTGCCGCCGCCATATCCGTGTATTTCATTTATTAGTTCTTATAACCGAGTAAAATAAAAAGAGATGGAGCGTAATATTGTGGATACACCTAAGTTGACCCTGGCTGTCCCGTCCATGTAAACACTCGCCAGCAAAACCTTACGTGCTGTGGTAAGACTCAACCCCGGCAAGAGTGATTAAACCCTTTGAGGACGATGATTTAACCCTTTGACGACGATGATTTAACCCTTTGAGGATGATTTAACCCTTTGATGACGATGATTTAACCCTTTGATGACGATGATTTAACCCTTTGACGACGATGATTTAACCCTTTGATGACGATGATTTAACCCTTTGATGACGATGATTTAACCCTTTGACGACGATGATTTAACCCTTTGATGACGATGATTTAACCCTTTGATGACGATGATTTAACCCTTTGACGACGATGATTTAACCCTTTGACGACGATGATTTAACCCTTTGATGACGATAATTTAACCCTTTGACGACGATGATTTAACCCTTTGACGACGATGATTTAACCCTTTGACGACGATGATTTAACCCTTTGATGATGATTTAACCCTTTGATGACGATGATTTAACCCTTTGATGATGATTTAACCCTTTGATGACGATGATTTAACCCTTTGATGACGATGATTTAACCCTTTGAGGATGATTTAACCCTTTGATGACGATGATTTAACCCTTTGATGACGATGATTTAACCCTTTGATGATGATTTAACCCTTTGATGACGATGATTTAACCCTTTCATGACGATGATTTAACCCTTTGAGGATGATTTAACCCTTTGATGACGATGATTTAACCCTTTGAGGACGATGATTTAACGCTTTGAGGATGATTTAACCCTTTGATGATGATTTAACCCTTTGACGATGATTTAACCCTTTGAGGACGATGATTTAACCCTTTGAGGATGATTTAACCCTTTGATGACGATGATTTAACCCTTTGAGGACGATGATTTAACGCTTTGAGGATGATTTAACCCTTTGATGATGATTTAACCCTTTGATGACGATGATTTAACCCTTTGATGACGATGATTTAACCCTTTGATGACGATGATTTAACCCTTTGATGACGATGATTTAACCCTTTGATGACGATGATTTAACCCTTTGATGATGATGATTTAACCCTTTGAGGATGATTTAACCCTTTGACGACGATGATTTAACCCTTTGATGACGATGATTTAACCCTTTGAGGACGATGATTTAACCCTTTGATGACGATGATTTAACCCTTTGAGGACGATGATTTAACCCTTTGATGACGATGATTTAACCCTTTGAGGACGATGATTTAACCCTTTGACGACGATGATTTAACCCTTTGATGACGATGATTTAACCCTTTGAGGACGATGATTTAACCCTTTGATGACGATGATTTAACCCTTTGAGGACGATGATTTAACCCTTTGACGACGATGATTTAACCCTTTGATGACGATGATTTAACCCTTTGAGGACGATGATTTAACCCTTTGATGACGATTTAACCCTTTGATGACGATGATTTAACCCTTTGACGACGATGATTTAAACACCCCAATATAGTTACTTGTTTGTGGTATTAATTAGGTGTTGCAAAAGAGATATTTAAACATGATGTAAACACCAGCGGGCAACAGTTTATTGGTGCTGAGGTGTTGTGGTGTTGAGGTGTTGTGGTGTTGAGGTGTTGTGGTGCTGAGGTGCTGAGGTGTTGTGGTGCTGAGGTGTTGTGGTGTTGAGGTGTTGTGGTGTTGTGGTGTTGTGATGAACATAAGAACATAAGAATATAAGGAGTCTGCAATAGGCAGGTTGGCCTGTGCATGGCAGCTCCTGTCGAGAGTTACTACCACTCTCTATCATCCATGAATCTATCCAGTCTCCTTTTGAAACTTTCCAGCGTTCCAGCACTTACTACAAAGTTGCTAAGCTTGTTCCACTCGTCCACCACCCTATTTGTGAACCAGTTCCTTCCTATCTCCCTCCTAAACCTAAACTTATCCAACTTAAATCCGTTGCTACCAGTCCTATCCTGCTCGGATATTATAAGAACTTTATCTATATCCCCTTTAATGAATCCTTTCACCCACTTAAATACTTCTATCATGTCTCCCCGCACTCTTCGTCATTCTAGGGAATGCAAGTTTAGTTTCTTTAACCTATCCTGATATGGAAGGTTTCTAAGTCCCGGAATCATTTTCGTCATTCTTCGCTGCACCGACTCCAGTGAATTGATATCCATTCTATAAGAAGGGCACCAGAACTGGGGTGTTGTGGTGCTGGTGAAGTGTCTCATCCGTCACCCGCCGACATCATCCATCTAATGTCATCCGTTACCGTTTCCCCTCCCCTCCAACCTGTCTCTCACCCCGTCACCCGGCAAACCTCCGTCTGTTCCTCGCTATGGTCACAACTTACGCATTTCCACGTTCATCTATCATGTGGTCAAGGCTGGGTGAAGGAATAAGGGGGGAAGGCAATGAAAGAGAATAAACGAGAGAGAGAGAGCAGGAAGGAAGGAACAGAACAGGTAACTCACCCAGGTAATCAGGGGGTGAGGTGAGGCAGACAGGTATTTTTCCCATACTTGTCACTGCCTCGTCAGGTTATGGGCGGCCGTCATCAGTGGTGGAAAGAAGGCAGGTATGTTACTCGCGTCCTTATTATACGACACAATACTATATACTGTACCTCTCCCCTACTACCACTCATTGTCACCCTCTCGTATTTATATTCACACTAATGCGTATCACCCACTCAGAGGCCGAAAACAACAACAATTATTACCATTTATTATTATTTTCAGATTGTGATATCAATATTTTAGTTATATTAAGTTTGTTTCTTTCGTCTAAATGATATGTTATCTTTATGGTTTATTAACTTTATGATATCGAACTTATTTTTGATGATATTTTGGGGGAATTATTGCTTTTTTATATAGATTTAAATATGTGAATATTTTTTTTTTGGTAGGTTGTTAGGAATGATTAAATAACGTAATACACACACACACACACACACAAATTGGTATTAAATGAAATAAACATCATATTTTTATAACAATTTACAACAGATCAACAACACTGGTTATAATAACACCATCTCGGTTAATTGTGGAAGGTGTTCATGCTTATGAGTCCTTCTGTACCTCAACACGTGAAGTAGTTAAGCATTCACACTCCCTCGAGAGACGTAGAGTGAGGGGCGATATGATAGAGGTGTATAAATGGGAGTCAGGGCTGAACAAAGGTGATATAACAAAGGTACTCAAACTATCCAACCAGGAGCGAACTCGTAACAATGGTTTTAAATTAGACAAATTTAGATTTAGTCGCGAGATAGGTAAACACTGGTTTGGGAATAGAGTAGTGGATGAGTGGAACAAGTTACCAAACATCATCATTAACTCTAATACGCTGGACAGCTTCAAACACAGGTTGGATGGATATATGAGTGATAGGGGTTGGGTGTAAACGGGACAGCGGCCAGGGTCGGCAAGAGACAAGCGCTTGTAGCAACTCATATATTATTCAAAGGCATAACACAATAAACAGTGTGAAAAATTATTATTAGTATTATATACCGCATAATGCTCTAGTAATGAGTAATGTCTCAGGTGATTAAATTATTGGCGATGTTTTTTGTCTTCATCCGCATTTATTCATTTGTTAGTGATGTCACAGACCTTTAGCAGTGTTTACCAGCGTCGTGTAAGTGTGACGACTGATGGATAAGTTTGGAGGACTAGAAAATCACCTGGCATCTAGACGTGACCTTAGAGCAGCACAGTACATGGCTACAGTGCCTAACAGTACATGACCACATTGCAGCACAATACATGGATGGCCATAGTGCAGCACAATACATGGATGGCCATAGTGCAGCACAATACATGGATGGCCATAGTGCAGCACAATACATGGATGGCCATAGTGCAGCACAATACATGACCATGGCCATTTGCCTCAATAATATACCAAAACAGACGGAGGAAATAATATTATCACTTATTATGGTGAATTATTTTTGGTTGCTGGCCAGCCGGTGGGGGGGGGGGGGGGGTGTAGAGGAGGGTTTCTACCATCTCCTTAACCTTTAATTGACCGTAGAAATGAATCGATTATTTCTTTGATATATTTAAAGAACATTACTGTATTAATCGTCATAATATCTTGTAAACAGTTGGTGGTTGAGAGATAGAAGTTGTACAGTAGTATAGTAATGTAGGGCAGGTGTGTTGTTGGTAAATGAACCTGCCTTACCTGTACACCTGCTGTAGGTAGGTTACAGGGTGAAACCTCATTACACCTGTGCTCGTGCCGATGGTCTTTACCTTCTACAACTACCGACGCGCCGGTCCGACTAATTTCAGGAATGAATCTCAATGTTTACATGTGCTTCTTGCTCTGGGGGTCGGTGGCTCGGTCTCGGGCACCCCCAGTCCACCCAGCCGTGAATGAGTACCTAAATTTATAACCTAACCTAACCTAATCAAATTATTTTCAACTTGTAGCTAAGATCAAATTTGATTTTTATAAAAATGGACAGAGTGTTATTGTCTAAGCTCTGGTCTTTGTGTAGGGTTAGGCAGAGGCGCCGCGGAGGAGCCCCTGAGCTCATCATCTCCGCCAACAATGGAGGAGAGGTGGGGGGAGGTCTACTACAAATTTTTAAGACATTTAAACCGGCTGGTTAGTCGGATTTAAATGGAGGCAGTAGCCTATGAATCCCCTTATTGATATCATGCAATTTTTCACGCCAGGCCAACAACAGTAGGCTTAGACAGGGGGCTTAAACGTTGCCCTCACCCGTTCCCTCATTTAGACCTAATAGTGTAGTTTTAGGTCAACTATTAGGCTGTGACTGAGTAATAATATCTATAATTTATATTCAAGCTATAATTGGAGAGCAAAAAGAAGGATATTTGTGCTTAAGATTTTTAGAAGCTTTTGAAATTAGTGAGTGGCTCGTTTGGCAAGATGTGATCCAAGCCGTAGGGGGTACGGTGGCGGCGTGACGGAGGCAAGAGAGGATGGGCCTAACTGTATTTCACGCACTTTTAACTATCAATCATAGGATGAGCGTGGCTACGGCCCCCAATGGTCATCTCTGAGGGATATTGTTCTTTCTCTCACCTGAGTTAAAGGATGTATGCAGATATTCAAATAAGCATATCAAGGGGTAGAGCTGAGTAAATGGTAAGTGTCAGTGGGACTCGGTGGAATCCAAGCCATTTATCCTAGCGTATTCTCCTTCCTCCTCCCACCCCCCAACTACTAAAGCGTATATCCAGATCAAACTAATTTATTACTAATTTTCTTCATAATATCATTTGTAATCAATATAACTGTAAATATTGTTGTATACATTCCATAGTATCACAAAAAAGTTAATAATAATAAATGATTTCCTTATGTAACTCCCTCTGTGAGTGAGATTGCCTGTTGCTGCGTCATTTATCTGGCTATGTCAGTCATTCCACTACTTGATATGCGCCAGGAAGACTTACCAACACCACCACCTTATTACAAGTTTCCCACGTACGAGACAGGTAAATGAGAATGATTTATTATTGATTATTATTATCAGGAGAGTTAAAATGGGGTGTGAGGATATATTTTGGTGGTGGAAATGAGTTTAAGTTATGGACATGTAGATGACTTTATCGCGCTGTGGTTTACTGATGGACGGTACTTGACGGTGTAGCCAGCTGTGACGACTGAGGAAAATGAATGATGATGGTGATTACGAAGATGAATGTGAAGAATGATGATGATAAAGATGAGTAAATGATGTACACTGGCAATGATGATGATGATGTGTGTGTGTGTGTGTGTGTGTGTGTGTGTGTGTAAAAGTACCAGCAGGTGATGGCACAGGTTCCTCAGAGGAGCTCTCAAGGCAGCCCAGTCGTGTGAAAATAGGAAATGAATATGGTTATGGTGCTGACCTGTGAGGCTGGGTGTAGTGGTGTAGTGGTGGGTGTAGAGGTGTAGTGGTGGGTGTAGTGGTGTAGTGGTGGCCCGTGTTGGGTGTAGAGGTGTAGTGGTAGCCCGTGGTGGGTGTAGAGGTATAGTGGTGGCCCGTGGTGGGTGTAGTGGTGGGTGTAGTGGTGGCCCGTGGTGGGTGTAGTGAAGATATGGAATACAAAAAACAGAGATATATATATATATATGTGTCAACAGGTGTACAATAACAAAAGAACCAGGTGTGTTGTTGCTTCACTGTCGACATATTTAAGACCATACAGTATATGCTAAGGTTAGGTTAGGTTAGGTTAGGTCCTGGAGGTTGACATCACGTTAAGGGCAGCGTGTTTACTCTGCCTCTGGTCGGCACTGCACTTGACTGTTCTCACTTCATCAGCGGTAATGTTCGGGACCCATCTACAGCTGGGTGGACCTGGATGACCCCAGAATCGAACCAACGCTCTTTAGGACAGAAAGCGAGCTCTGTATCCATATATAGTGGGGTGGGGGGGAGGGGAGGGGGGATGCTTAGCTGACCTCCACCCACACACCCACCTCCTCCACCCACTACCACTTGACGACAGCTGTCTCAACACAGGCCACTAAGCCAGCCTCTCTCTCTCTCTCTCTCTCTCTCTCTCTCTCTCTCTCACAACCACCCTCCCTTCCTTCCTCTTCCACCACCCCCTCCTCTTCCACCACCCCTCCCCCCTTCCACCCCTCCCCATTCCACCACCCCTCCCCTTCCACCACCCCCCCTTCCCCCTCGACCACCGGGCTGACAGACAGGTAAGGGGCATAATAGTACCTTTTATTATTCATAATTTGACGCTTAAGGTGACGTACAGTGTGGCGACAGTCGTAAGCCTCATAGTTAGCATACCATTGACTTGACTTATAAGGCGGTGGGGGGAGCCTTTGAGGGGAGGAAGATGGGGAGGTTAGTGGTGGGGGGGGAGAATGATGGGGAGGGTGGGGGTGGAGGGGAGGATGATGGGGAGAGTGGGGATGCTAAGGCAGGCTGCTGTTGTCGTGATGTCATACACTGTGGGTTAATGTGGGTGAGTACTGTGGGTGTGGGCGGTGTAGGGCGGAAGTGGTGGGCGGTGTTAGGGCGGTTAAACCAACATGACAAACACAGGCACCAGGAAACACCAGATGACTGATAGTTTTTGTGTTCGTGTGTAGCTTGTGATCCAGGGAATTACCGACCCGACCTGCACCCGAACAACACCCGAACAGCACCTGACCAGCACCCGAACAGCACCCGACCAGCACCCTAACAGCACCCGACCAACACCCGAACAGCACCCGACCCGATCAATTTTACCACCTCCACCTTAAATGATCCTCCCAAAACACTGTAGAATTTCTTATGGTGTGTGTGTGTGTGTGTGTGTGTGTGTGTGTGTGTGTGTGTGTGTGTGTCCCCGGAAAGGTCTCTCAGCCTCCGGAACTAATTTGTTGACATATATGAGTCGCTCTTGACAGACTTTTAGCCAAGCACCACCATACACACTGTCGGTGATGGTGAGGGTACTGTCGGTGATGGTGAGAGTACTGTCGGTGATGGTGAGGGTACTGTCGGTGATGGTGAGGGTACTGTCGGTGATGGTGATTTTGTTGTGATGATGCCAGAGGAGCAGATGGTGTTGGTATTAGTCGTAGTGATGATGATGATGATGATGATGATGATAGTGAAAATAAATGGAAGTAATGGTATAAAATTATTGATGAATATTTACACACCAGCACGGACCTCACCTCCTCCCTCCCACCGCACACGCACTTATCCATGCACGCAACAAATGCCCTCCACGCGCACACGCACTTATCCATGCACGCAACAAATGCCCTCCACGCACGCACGCACGCACTCACTCATACCCTTTCCGCCCTGACCTCCACAACCCTTCCAACACCCATCAGTCAATGTCAGGAGACAAGTGGCAGTAGCTGGTGCCGGAACGTAGGTCACACAGGGTCAAGGGTGAGAGGTGCCTGGGGTCAACACCTACCGAACTACCACTGTTACCAATACAAGACCACTGTTACCAATACAAGACCACTGTTACCAATATGATTATTACACACACACACGCACACTCAGGTTATAAGGTGCTCTCTTACATAGGCCAATTGATATCTGTAAGTCAAATCACCTGAAAATTAACTACCCCAGATTAATTTCACCTGATTATTAAACACTAACCTAACCTAACCTAAACCTAACCTAACCTAACCTAACCTAACCTAACCTAACCTAACCTAACCTAACCTAACCTAAACCTAACCTAGACTTTACCTCCCAAAGTTGTTGTTGTCAAGTCACACGCGCTGGACCTAACTCACAGACTCTCACGCGTGACCTGACCTGACCTGACCTCGACTTTGACGCAATGTTACGACATTCTGGACGAGGTTCATACATCCGGCTTATCCCTAACCTAACTTAACCTAACCCAACCCAATCTTAAATGACCTAGCCTAACCTAATCTAACCTGACTTGACCTAACCTAACCTAATCTAACCTGACCTAACCTAATCTAACCTAACCTGGCGGCCTGTTTCACACAATGTTAACGCAGCTCCAGTCAGCAAGTGTGATGTTCAGTTATAAACTTACGTATTTGTCTATTCACAGCTGAGGGAGGAGAGGGAGGGGGGGGAGAGGGGGGGGAGGGGGGAAGAGGGAAGGGAAGGGGCAAGCACTGGGTACGAATCAGTGACAATCCAACACCATCAGCTTGTGTTAACAGGTGTTTGTGTAGGGGTGTTAGTAAAGGAGAGATGTGTATGTCAGACCTCACCTGTATAAAGTATAGCTTATAGTCGCTGTACTGTAGAGCATTTACCGAGTCACTAGAGAGTATTATGAAACTGCTGTCAAAGTGTGTGTGTGTGTGTGTTTAGCATGAGTTAGGTGAGATATCTGCCAATCTTCTATCCATTACTCTACCCAGTTCGTCCATGTTCGTCACACGTATGCTCATATTTTCCAGTCCTATGCAACCCTTAAACCACACTACAGTCGCTGGGGTGCTCTTGGTAGAGTGGTACCGCTCTTTCCTTCGCAAGCGAGATGTCACGGGTTCGATTCCCGGGCCGGTGGAAGTTGTCTGGACATACTTCCTAGCCCCCATTAGTCCCTGTTCACCTTTCAGTAAAGTAGGTACCTGGTGTAAGTCGGAAGTTGCGAATTCGTATTCAGGGGCAAGTTGTTGGAGCTTCCAATAACTTGATGACATAAACCACTGACTCTTCAGGCTTCTACGCCCTTGACTCATGAGATGTAAAGGCAAGCATGAACTTAGCATGCTTCCCTGTTGGGCACTGTAAACGCTTCTGCGCTTCACCTTACACAAGGATGTAGGGGAGTGCTCAATAAAAAAAAAAAAAAAAAACTAGAGTCGCTGCTGTCGTGCTGCAAGTGGTGGTGGTGTGTCATGTAGGGCAGGTGTGTCATCCACAGCTGTGGTGGTAGCAGGTGTGGTGTATCTCAGAGAGTGTGTGTGCTATACGTGTGTGTGTGTGTGTATTGATGGTGTAACGTTTATTATCAATAATAAAAATATTATACTAAAATAATAATAATATTGCTTTGATAATATTGTCGTCCAGGTGTTGGTGAACAGTAAGGCAACTTGACCAAGGATAACTGTCAAGCTCTCTCTCTCTCTCTCTCTCTCTCTCTCTCTCTCTCTCTCTCTCTCTCTCTCTCCCCTACACTTCCCTCCCTCCCCCCCCCCCGCTGACACAGTGCCTCGGGTAGTGCCAGAGAGGGCCAGGATGTGGTGGGCTTGTGGCTCTGTCCCAACGGTCTCATATAATGTGACCCAAGGACCCCTCTTGTTCTCCTCACTACTCTACTTTCCTCACTTACTTCCCTCACTTCTCTACTGTGCAGGGGAGGGAGGGAGGGAGGGAGGTGTGGTGGAAGGGGAGGGAGGGTCGAATCAAGGGAAGGGAGAGGAATGGGATGGGAGGGGAGGAAGGACGAGTGATGGGAGGAGAGGGGCGAGTCAGGTGCAGGACTTAGAAAAAAAATTGAAGTTGTTTTCAGATGTTGTGTTAACGGCTGGCCAGAGTAGCGGCTCCCACAATAACCTCTGCTACTTGTAGAGGTGTAGTCGTTAGGTTAGGTTAGGTTTTGGTTAGGTTAGGTTAGTAGACACACATACACTATTATTCTGACTATTATTACTGTAGTAATCTACAACACCCTTACGCTTTATTAGTGTAAGAATGAGTTAATAAAAGCCTAACGCTATCTAACCTAACCTAAACCTAACCTAACCTAACCTAAACCTAACCTAACCTAACCTAACCTACCCTACCCTACCCTAACCTAACCTGAACCTAACCTAACCTAACCTAACCTACCCTAACCTAACCTAAACCTACCCTAACCTAACCTAAACCTAAACCTACCCTAAACCTAACCTAACCTAAACCTAACCTACCCTAACCTAAACCTAACCTAAACCTAAACCTAACCTAATCTAACGCTATGTAAACTTGGTGTGTAGGGGACAATAGGCAACATAAACTGTCTTAAATGGTTTAGTGGGGGAGGGGGTGGGGGAGGGGGAGGGGGTGGGAGGGGGGTGGGGGAGGGGGGGGGAGAGGCTCTGTAATAAAACAATAAATAAACATATGGTGTCATCCTCAACCAAACTGCCACCTCTCCCATCACCCATCTCTCCCATTACCCACCTCTCCCATCACCCACCTCTCCCATCACTCATTCTCTCCATATACCACCTATCTACCCATCACCCACCTCTTCCTCATTCACCCTATACCTCTCCCATACCCACACTATCCATCACCCACCTCTCCCATCACCCACCTCTCCCATCACCCACCTCTCCCATTACCCACCTCTCCCATCACCCACCTCTCCCATCACCCACCTCTCCCATCACCCACCACCCATCACCATCCACCATCACCCATCACCACCCCGTCCCACCACCACCTACATCACCTCCGACTGTGTAGAAATGTCGTGGACACCTGTGTAGCTAGAGCCTTAGTTAATGACGCCTCTCTCACACACACACACACACACACACACACACACACACACACACACACACACACACACACACACACACACACACACACACACACAATATCCTCTTCCGGTCGTGAGCGGAAGATACCTGTGCTCCTAATATGGTTGATGACTTGGCAGTTATCATTGTTCACTATTATTGTATAAATGACATGAAAGATGACTACCTAACCTAACCTAACCTAACCTAACCTAACCCACTGACCCGCCACCTTGTCTTATGGGAGCTAGACTAACCTAACCTAACCTAACCTAACCCACTGACCCGCCACCTTGTCCTATGGGAGCTAGACTAACCTAACCTAACCTAACCTAACCCACTGACCCGCCACCTTGTCTTATGGGAGCTAGACTAACCTAACCTAACCTAACCTAACCCACTGACCCGCCACCTTCTCTTATGGGAGCTAGACTAACCTAACCTAACCTAACCTAACCCACTGACCCGCCACCTTGTCTTATGGGAGCTAGACTAACCTAACCTAACCTAACCCACTGACCCGCCACCTTGTCTTATGGGAGCTAGACTAACCTAACCTAACCTAACCTAACCCACTGACCCGCCACCTTCTCTTATGGGAGCTAGACTAACCTAACCTAACCTAACCTACCAGGTTTAGAAAAAATAAATAAATACGTAAATACTAAATTATGCAGACATGTGTGTGTATGTGGGGGGGGGGGGGGGTTAGGTACACACACACACACGGTAGCTACCAAGTGACGCACACACAAACACTTTCCCACGCCCCGCCCACGCCCACGCCCGTGACTGACCTCAGCTGGGCGCGTCCCCCCCATTCATTCACCAAACACCCATTACTTCATTCATTCATTTTTTTTTTAGCATTTTTTAACCTTAATACATAAATATTCTTTACTATTGTCATTCATTATTTTGCGATAGCCAGTTCCTTCATCCAGAGAGAGAGAGAGAGAGAGAGAGAGAGAGAGAGAGAGAGAGAGAGAGAGAGAGATTTAAGTTCATTCCTCCATCTTTCCTTTGGTGTGGTGGGAGTTCAACCTACACACATACATACGCACATGTTGACAGCCTGACACATGTTGACAGTGTGACATGTTGACAGTGTGACACATGTTGACAGTCTGACACATGTTGACAGCCTGACACATGTTGACAGCCTGACACATGTTGACAGCCTGACACATGTTGACAGTGTGACATGTTGACAGCCTGACACATGTTGACAGTGTGACATGTTGACAGCCTGACAGTGAGTGTAGCGTCCCCTGAGGAATGATGAGAGGAGAGGAGAGGAGGATGAAGAAGGTGAGAGAGGGAATGGGAGAAGGAAGAAGAGAGGAAGAGGAGGAAGAAGAGAGGATGGGGGGGGGGGAGAGGGGAGGAGGAACCACATGGAAGTGACGGTTACTTTCCTTCCCCTCACCCCTCCCCCCCTCCCCCCCCAGGGCCAACCCACACCCGAAGAACCGCGGCACCTCATCTTGTTCTGCCCAGTGCTTGTCCAGTGTTTTTAAGCCTAACCTGACCTGTGTGTGTGTGTGTACCGGACCTGACTCACCCCGCGGCGACAAGTGTATTGTGAGGGGTGAGGGGGGTGGTGAGGGGTACAGTGGGGGGAGACTATCCTTCTCCATCATCATCATCATCATCATCGTCGGTGTTATGGTTTTAAGAAATATTGTCTTTCCTTCTCTTCCTTCCTTTTACCTCCCTTCCTTCCCTCCCTCCTTCCTTCCTTCCCTCTCTCCTTCCCTCCCTCCCTCCTTCCTTCCCTCCCTCCCTCCCTCCCTCCTTCCTTCCTTCCCTCTCTCCTTCCCTCCCTCCCTCCTTCCTTCCTTCCCCCTCCTTCCTTCCCTCTCTGGAGTATTCTGGCCAAAGGAGGGAACAAGTAACTCACTCGACACAGGCATCTATAGGTCCGTGTAGAGGTGAATGACATCTTAAGCTGCCCAGTGTCTGTCCACAGTGTGATTCATAACGTAAACAGTGGAGAGAGAGAGAGAGAGAGAGAGAGAGAGAGAGGACGCCCTGTGACCCAGCATGGCCCTCCAGGTCAGCCACTCTCACAGGACCGGAAGTTTCGACACCTTACCACGTAACGGGCCAGACCAAGGCACTACTGTTTGTTAGTTTAGTGCCCCTCCTATAGTGCCACCCTCTTCCACCCATCCCATAGTGCCCCTCTCATAGTGCCACCCTCTTCCACCCATCCCATAGTGCCACCGTCCTACCCATCCCATAGTGCTACCCTCTTCCACCCACCCCATGGTGCCACCGTCCCACCCCTCCCATAGTGCCACCGTCCCACCCCTCCCATAGTGCCACTCTCCCACCCTCATAGTGCCACCCTCTTCCACCCATCCCATAGTGCCACCGTCCCCCCCTCCCATAGTGCCACCCTCCCACCCCTCCCATAGTGCCACCCTCCCACAGTTATCTCCCATATTGTCCACGGAGTTTGGTAATTACTTAACTGTGGTATAATTAAGGAGACCCGTTTGTTTATCGTAGTTACTGGCTGACGGGGGGGGGGGGGGGGAGGAAGAGGAAAGGGAGGAGGGAGGATGGGAGAGGGAGGAAGGGAAGGGAAGGGAAGGGGGGGGGGCTGCACCTGCCACCCGCCACGGCTCGGGACCACCCATGGATACACGTGACCCTCACTCACCCCTAGTGCCGACCCTCTCCCCTCACTCCTCCCTCTCCCACTCCACCCTTTACTCCCCCTCCTCCACCCTTTACTCCACCCTTCCACCATTATTATTCCACCTCAACCCTCCCACTCCACCCTCCTCCACCCAACTCTATTTTCCTCCTCCACACCCCTTGTTACATCTCTGCCACTAGACAGAACTGACCACCTACCGTCTGCCACTAGACACAACTGACCACCTACCGTCTGCCACTAGACACAACTGACCACCTACCGTCTGCCACTCCCTCATTAACACCATCTCAGGTGGCAGCAGGTGGCACCATCTACCCGTCAACATCATTATCATCACTTGACGTCACTTCCGTCCATCTGTCCATCCGCCCGTCACCTCTCCACCGTCACCTAACTCACTAATTCCTCGCGAGACGTGACGGGTGCTCCCCCCCCCCCCCCCGTCTCTGGCTCTCCTGTCTCACCATACTGCCCTGAGTGGCTCCTCACACTCCCCTTCTGTCCTTGGGGTAAATGGCTCCATTCCGGGGTGGTGTACCGAGGGCTTAGGTTAGGTTAGGTTAGGTTTTAATCCCTTGACTTGCAGGGATTACTCTGGGCCTAAGTACGACACTACTCCTTAACGGATTAACTTCATGACCCCGTGCTGGTGCTGTGAGTGACGGCCGACGTACACACCTGCTTAATGAGTAACGCCCACAACGACCCACGCCCACTACACCGATATAGATCACAGTGTCTCCGTCTTGACCACCCCATAATCAACAGCCTCTGAGTGCCTGTTCTTTGCCTTCCCTCTAATAAAATTATTCATGTGATTCCAGTGTATAATTGAACTAACTCTCAGGTGTGGCGGCAGCTTGATGGAAGGAAGGTATCATTATCACCTTGCTTGCTGGGGTAGGGAGGTGACGGGTGAGAGGTGACGGGTTAGGGGTGACGGGTGAGAAGTGACGGGTGAGGGGTGACGGGTGAGTGGTGACGGGTGAGAGGTAATGAGCTTAATGATAAGAAGTCCGTAGTTCACACACATACATACATATACATACATACATACATACATACATACATACCGTGCGTGTCACAGTTTTGCTAGCATGTTTTTTTTTTTTTTACCAGACATGATATTTTGGTCCACCTCTCTCTCTCTCTCTCTCTCTCTCTCTCTCTCTCTCTCTCTCTCTCTCTCTCTCTCTCTCTCTCTCTCTCTCTCTCCACAAAACTGCTGCTGCTTCTTATTCCCATCCCCTTCTTCCTCATTTCTTGTTCCTTCCCATTCTCTTCCTCATCGGGTCCTCTCCGTTCTTTTTGTTTTATCCACTTTCCTTTCTCCTTAATCTTCCTTTCTCTTACCTCTCTTTTCTTACCCCTTCTTTCACCCTTCCTTTCCGTTCTTCCCTCTCATTTTCCACCCCCCCCCCTCTCTCCATCCTCTCTTACTCTCCTCCCATCCCCTTCCCTTCCTCCTCCCTTCCGCCTTCTTCTCCCCTCACACTACCCCTCCCGCTCTTCCTACTCACCCCCCCTCCGATGACCCGGCGTGGGAAAATGTGTCAGGTAGGCAGAGTGTCATTGAAGCGACAGGTAGACCATGTCATCCTCAATCAAAATTCTGGAATGATAGTGCAGGCTTGGCTGGGCAGCTGGGAAAAGGGGCGAGGCGAGGAGGGGGGGAGGGGAAGAGAATGATGCTCAGGGGGTCTAGGGGTAGTTTAGGGGGTCCCAGGGGTAGTTTAGGGGGTCCCAGGGGTTTTAGTCCAGGGGGTCCAGGGGTAGTTCAGGGGAGCTGGTGACGGTCTAGGGGCCACTGGGAACACACATGATAACTGGACGTCAATAGTAGACCATCTCAACGAATTCCTTCACTACTGGGATGCCACTTGTAATATTTTCTTTGGCCAACAGAGAGAGACTCCCATACACAACATTCACCTGGTTGGATGGATGAGCTTGCCTGACTCTTGAGCTTTACTCCAGGCAGGGAAATTCACAAATAGTTAGTCGTCATTAATGTATGTCAGTTGATAATTACGTAATATTGTGTCACTTTTTCTAAAACTTAACAAATGGTATCTCTGGTGAGCTTACAAACTTTGTTGAGGAGAATCTTTTTGTGTAACTTGAGCCGTGAGTGACCACAGGGTGTATTACGGTAATGTTTCCCTACCTTCCTCTTCGTCCCCTCCCTCCTTCTCTCTCCCCGTAACACAAGACCCTTCTTTACCTCCCCTCCCAGAGAAAAATAATATAAGCTGTCCTCTTCAGCATTATATCGACGATCATGATTCGCCTCAAAAGTGTATCAGTTCATTATTACACCGCCGCAACCTTCCCTGGGTCCTCACACAAGAGCGAAATGCCGCCGCCTTTATATTAGATTTCCTGCTTAACGGGTGAGCCCCACTGATGCCCTCGTTACCCCGAGACCCGGATGATCGCTTGACTGTAATCGTTTCATATGTGGCCTCAGATACTGACAATATGTGGGAACTTGGGCCCAGATTTTGGTGTGGAGCAGGCGAGGCGGCGAGGCCCGGGGGGTCACCGCAGTGTAACCTGTTTGACAGCACAATGATCACTCTAAAACATGATTCCTTTGAGCAAATTTGGACAGGTGTTGGGGAAGGCCGGCGACACTGACGCACTCACCCCTCATGTTAGGTCTGTTGCTTGAAGACTCTTGACTTTATTAGACATCTTGGATAATATTCCTATTGACTGTGACCAAGATGCGTCTGTCTGTCAGGTGATGAATTCTCCCTATGTTTACCTGTACATAAAGCACAAGCGGTGGTGCACGTGCACACAGCTGAAGGAACGACGCCAGAGTCAGGTTGTCAGGCGGGATTCTGCCACAGTTGTTAACATCGTCTGGTCTCAAACTTTTTACGTTTTTCGATAATGCGATTCTTCCGCACTTATAGAAAATGCAGCGAGTGTTTTTATTGCGTGTGAGAACATCTGGCGCCGCCAAGCTTGAAGGCTCTCGGTTAAGTGATGCTGGGATGTTAATGGCCTGGAATGGTAAGGTAAGAAATGGTGCTATGATCCCGACGTTAATTGCGACAAATACCTGGGTGTGTTGAGCACACCTGATGAGGCTGCCAATCAAGGGTGGAAGAGAGTGTAACATTAGCTGTTGTCTCCCGTCTGAGGGGGTACGGCGGAGCCCTCAGTAGCGTGCAGCCCCAGTCAAGCTCCTGGAGGATGTAGGGTACTGCTGTCACCCATCTGCTGCTACTGCTGTAGTCTTGCCACCAGGCTACTACTACTACTAGTAGTAGTAGTTAGCTGTAGCCAGTAGACGTAATGTTACACCAGTAAGAAGGTGGTTGTAGTGAGCTGCCCGTCTTGTATATTATTGGATGTGTTTACTTATCACAGTGAGCTCCTTCCTTGGCCGCCATAACTGATGGAATATTCTCGCGCGAGGGATGTTTTATCGAGTACGGCTTAACGCATGACTAACCCACCAACTCTTAGTCGTACTTATTTTATGAACACTCGACAATCAATTATGTTTTTGTTTAGTTCATCAAGGCTCAGCTCCCCACCCACACTCCTTAATACGAGTTTTAATTCCTTTACTTGACATTTAAATTACCGTGAGAGTCACCGAATCTTATACCTCATGTCTTTGTGGTTTATTGTGCTCGTTAATATCCTAAAATAACATATTAGATTGGGTTAACTCATTACTGGACTTACCTGACTCTGTAACTTGTAAAATAGCATCATCCGGGATATTACAACAGCATTAACTTCCATGTTCTGAGTTATCATGATTTAAACTGATTTAACCATAGGTGATCATCAGCCAGTATCCCCTCTATCATCTGACCTATTTCATTATCCATAAATAGACACCAAACACCCTCTCTCACGCCTATGTTGTTGAAATTTTGTACTGACTTTCATGTATGTTTTCACTCTGTCTCTTCTTCGTTCTCTCTTCTTTCTCTTCTCTCTTCTTCCTCTTCTCTCTTCTTCGTAGCGCAAAAAAGGATTACAGAGTAGAGGCCACAAAAGGTGTTTATCAGACCCCAGTGATTTTAATATTATGGCGGTTTTGTACATGTTTAGGTTAAGTGAGGGGAGTGAAGCAAGTGTGAGGAGAGGGGTGAAGGGAGTGAAGCTAGTGTGAGGAGAGGGGTGAGGGGGGTGAAGCTAGTGTGAGGAGAGGGGTGAGGGGAGTGAAGCTAGTGTGAGGAGAGGGGTGAGGGGGAGTGAAGCTAGTGTGAGGAGAGGGGTGAGGGGGACTGAGTGTTGTGGTGAAAGTGAGAGATAGATTACCGGTAGGTGAAGCTAGGTGTACCGGTAGGTGAAGCTAGGTGTACCGGTAGGTGAAGCTAGGTGTACCGGTAGGTGAAGCTAGGTGTACCGGTAGTTGAGGCTAGGTGTACCGGTAGGTGAGGCAGTAACGCCGCCCCAGTTCACACGGTTCAACCCGCCCTGCCATTATTTCGACTTGTTGTGGCGGTGGTGGTTGTTGATAGTTTGGAAAGTAACGCAGAGGACAATGGAAACATTTCTCATACTGTGTAAATTATTTTAACTCAGATGATATGTTACCGTGTGTGTGTGTGTGTGTGTGTGGGAGGAGTGCACTACGACACGCCCCTCAAGCATGAAACACCTTAGTCTTCACGAGATATATTTTTTAACTAGATTAATATAATGGTTGAGTTAGGTTAGGTTAGGTTGTTGGAGGAAGAGATTGTTGGAGGAGGAGGTTGTTGGAGGAGGAGGTTCTAAGGAAAATCTTAACCTTCTCTCAGTCTCTCTCGGGTCACAGATGCCATTAACCCAACAGGTAGTTATGAGTGGAAAGGTTATGCCTGGGTGACCTTAGTTTGGGTATCGTCATGCATGGATCGGGATGAATGTTGACGGGAGGACCATCGCTCCTCCCTAACACTACTGCGGGGTGTGCGGGAGGTCAGGGGTAGGTGTGGGTGAACATGCTAGGAGGAGCCGCCTTTACACTCATAGTTGATTCACCACACACGATCACGTCATATATTGCGTTTCTGCTGGTGATAATGGTGTGGGTGATGGTGGTAGTGGTGATAATGGTGTGGGTGATGGTGGTAGTGGTGATAATGGTGTGGGTGGTGGTGGTGGTGGTGATAATGGTGTGGGTGATGGTGGTGATAATGGTGTGGGTGATGGTGGTAGTGATGATAATGGTGTGGGTGATGGTGGTGATAATGGTGTGGGTGATGGTGGTGATAATGGTGTGGGTGATGGTGGTAGTAGTAGTGGTGGTGGTGCTAAGGGACGGAAGGGGTAAGGGGGAGGGACTGCAAACTAAGGTAAAGGGGGAGGGGGGAGGGGATGACTAAGGGAGGGGAAGGGGAGGGGTCGTGCAGGTAAGGGAGGGAGGCAGGGAGAGAAGGAGGGAGGTGGTGACGTATCCAGATGAATGGTTGCATCTCAATTCTCTTTTTTTACAAAGCGGAACTTTTTTGTGTCAGAGAACTAAAGGTCCGCACCGAGACCTGAATACTGGGTGTTGTACGGCAGCCAGTCAGTCTACCAGTTAGCTAGCTAGTCAGTCTACCAGTAAGCTAGCCAGTCAGTCTACCAGTTAGCTAGCCAGTCAGTCTACCAGTTAGCTAGCTAGTCAGTCTACCAGTTAGCTAGCCAGTCAGTCTACCTGTTAGCTAGCCAAACAGTCTACCAGTTAGCTAGCCAGTCAGTCTACCAGTTAGCTAACTAGTCAGTCTACCAGTTAGCTAGCCAGACAGTCTACCAGTTAGCTAACTAGTCAGTCTACCAGTTAGCTAGCCAGTCAGTCTACCTGTTAGCTAGCCAGACAGTCTACCAGTTAGCTAGCCAGTCAGTCTACCAGTTAGCTAGCCAGTCAGTCTACCTGTTAGCTAGCCAGACAGTCTACCAGTTAACTAGCTAGTCAGTCTACCAGTTAGCTAGCCAGACAGTCTACCAGTTAACTATCACTTAACCACGGGATCTCTCTAGTTCACACTCCCTTCCGTCTCTCCCCCTCCCTTCCCATCTCTCCCTTTTCCTTCCCCGTCTCTCCCTCTTCCTTCCCTGTCTCTACTTGAGGTCAGGTAGATTAGGTGACATCATCTACTAGAGGTCAGGTAGATTAGGTGACATCAAATACTAGCGGTCAGGTAGATTAGGTGACATCATCTACTAGAGGTCAGGTAGATTAGGTGACATCATCTACTAGAGGTCAGGTAGATTAGGTGACATCATCTACTAGAGGCTATATGACCCGATAATAGATACCATATATTATGAAGTGTCTTGGGAATTTTGACTGAAACTGTACATATTATTATTATTATTATTATTATTATTATTATTATTATTGTTATTATTATTATTATTATTATTGTTGTTGTTGTTGTTGTTGTTGTTGTTGTTGTTGTCCCGTGATGGAAGTTAGGAGAAGCTACAAAAAAAAAATTACTTATTATTATGACATTATTCTCCCTCCCTTTCTTACTTATCTTTTGGTGTTAAATTAAGCGTGAAAAAAAATCCTCTTCCTTCCCCTTCTCCCCCCTCTTCCCCCTCCTCCTTCCCCCCCTCCACACCCCCTTGTCCTCGGTTCATTAGGCAGGGTGCAACAGGTCTCAGGAGGGGAGGTGTTGCAGAAGGTTTTAGTTGCAATATATCACAGTCACCCTTATGTTGCTCGTGCCAGGTGACGCTAAGACCAGCCAACCTTCCCAGCTGATGATATAAGGAATTATAATTATTTTTTTTTGTGAGTTACGCAATTGATGAGATTTTAATTATAGTGTTTGATAAAGAATTGAATTATGTGGGGATTGGTGGTCGCTTTATTTATATATTAATTACGACATTAACTTTAATAATATATTTTTGGGGGACATTTGAGAGTTACGAAATAATTTACCCATCCGAACACTTTTTCTGATGGCGAATTCACAAATGATTAAATATTAAATTCCAATGGTCTGTTATTTAAGATTTCGTTAATTATTAAACAAAATGTACAAAATATATACGTTTCCTGTCTTTACTTAATAGATTACCTCAAATTATAACGTAAGGTGGACCAAGTTCTATATTGTTTGTGGAGGAAATGGAAGAATCTGTTTGTACGATCGTGTAGTGTTGACCAAACTATTTACGGGTTACAAGCGTTCATTTACTCCGTAGGGGGAAGTGAGAGACGGAGAAGGGAGAGGAAAGGACAAGGAAGGAAGGGAAAGAGGAATGGGACGGGGGAAGGGAAAGGACGAGAGACAGAGAGGGAAAGAGGAAGAGAGACAGAGAAGGAAGGGATTAGGGAAATTCAGTGTTGGAGAGAGGAGAAGAGATGGGGGAGAGCAGAGGGGTGAACAGGTGGAGGAGGGGTGAAAGGAAGGAAGGGGGAGGGTGAGCAGGAGGAGAAGGTGAGGGAGGAGGGAAAAGGGGGAGGGGGTGAGTAGGAAGGGAAGGGGAGGGGAACAGGAGGAGAAGAGGAGGGAAATGGGGAGGTGAGCAAGGATGGGGGATTGAGTAGGAGCAGAAAGGGAGAAGGGGAGGGAGGAGATGGAGAAGGGGCAGCAAGAGAGGGAAGCATAAGCAGGAAAAGAAGGAAGGAGGGAGGGGAGGGTACCAGAGCATCATTATAAGCGTATTAACAAGCCATCGATCACCTCCAGCCCTTGCACCATCACCAGAAAGAACACGGTGTAAAAATGTCTACAAATGGTCGTGTTGCTGGTGTCATAAATAATTGCAACAAAGCGTGAGATGTCCGCCCTGCTCCCCGCTTCACCCTGCTAAACGGTACACGAACGACAAAAACCACGGCGGCGTCTTCTCCTTGTAATGCTTCCCAGACTGCATAGATTCTTTTCAATGTGTGATATTTTTTTTTACATATAGTTTTTTCCCCCTGGTGTAATATTTATCATTTTGACATTAAGTGAATTTATTGTGATTTGGTTTATAATGTACATGGGTGTGTGTTGTGGTGTTCTTATGACTTAATTTACGTTCAATTTCAATTTCAATTGTTTATTCCTTGATAGAGGAAGCGGGATCCTAGTGCTGTCACTAGGTACCCCTGTACAATAACACCAGAAGCATCTGGCAAGTGTCACAAGTATATACAGTATAAATATTATAAAGGGGCTAACTAAAGCCTAAGGAAGGAAGGATATTCCTTTAACACATAATCAATGTTATTTACATAATATCTGGCCAGTATGGGGAGGATCATCGTGTCTCCGTCAGGGGGTCGAGGAGTGGTGGTCCAGCAGGCGTCACGGAAGCGTTGTGTGTGGGGACATCTTAGGAGGTAGTGGATAAGGGTGCGGCTGTCGGGTCTTCTGCATAACGCACAAGAGCGTTGCTCAGGGGAGGCGGGGATACCAATCTCCCAAGCAAAGTCATACCCAATGATGATACGGGCAGCAATCACGTCCCCTTTCAGCGACCCTTTCCCATAGACGTACGAGAGGTCAGGAAGTTTACGGAGGACATCGTACCAGGTGGGCGGGGAGTCCAGGGGGGTGGTTGCTTCCCGAGCTTCTCCCTGTTTTCGAATTTACGTTGTATTCTACTTGTTTTTGTGCTTGTTGTTGTTGTTCTTCTTCTTCTTCGATAAACACCCTTTGTGGCCTCTACACTGTAATCCTTTATGCGCTACCGCTTACAGGATGAGTGTGGGGTGCACAATAAACTAGCTGCTGTTCGCTGCAAAATAAAACAAAAATCAATTCCCCATTCCATTCTCCCTCCCCACCCCTCCTTCCTTCCCCTCCTTCCTTCCCTCTCCCCCTTCCCTTGCCCCTTCCTTGCCCCTCTCCCCCTCCCACTAAACTTTCTCAGGCTGTTGTTACCAATCCTCTAAGGTTTTGTATCTCTCTGAGGACTCAATTTTTAATTTAATTCACCCTGCCAGTGTCTGCCCTCCCCTGGCCCTCCTACCATCAACGTTGTCCATTAATATTTCTGTTATCTCCTCCTCCTTAATTATAAGACCAAAGTATCTCATTTGTCTTTTTCTGTACATTTCAATTATTTCTCCTCAAGTTTTTGTTAATCTTTGTAGTTCTTCATTTGTTTTCGTGTCAGTGTAGCTTATTCTTAACATTCGTCTATAACACCACATATCATAGGCCTCCAACCTCCTCCTGGTGTCTGTCCACGCTTCTCACCCACACATCAGTCCTGGCCACATAAAGCCTTTCAGCTGCCCCTTTTTCTTAAATTAAAGTTAATGTCCCTTTTCATCAGGTCTTTTAGATTATTAAATGCTGTTTTTGGATGATCTATTCTTGTTATGGTTTCTTCCACACATCTCCCATCACAGCTGATGTTACTTCTCAAATACACCAAATTTTCCACATGTTTACGTTTCCTGTTGCCTATATAGAAGCAACCATTACTTTAGTCTTTACAGCATTAACCTAACCTAACCTAACCTAACCTAAGGAGTACGGGGTAGGGAGGGGGAGGAGGAGGAGGGGGGAGGGGGGCAATACTCCATCATACACTCCACCACCAAGGTTTTTCCTAGCCATTGCACGATCACATCATAATGCAACTGTGGCCAGGACTCACCACTACCAGCGCCAGGCCCTTACCCACTCTCCTACCTCACGTCTCACCACCCCCCCCTCACACCTACCTACATAAATTATCCTCCCACAAACCTCAAATAATAAGAACCATTTAATGTATTCGTTAATATATAAAGACGGGAGAAAATAATCAAGGAATATATAAAACAAGGGAGGAAGATGAGGGTTGCAGGTGACGATGGTAACTGTGTCTCATTATTCAAGTTTCATTGGGTGCATTCTGATCGCTCCTTGACGCGGCGTGGGGCGGTGCTCAGAGCGATCACTCACACGGCGTAATGGTTGTTAGTCGGGGTTGTTACGCTGGCTCACACTAGTACGCTGGTATATATACGGTGATGGTTTTAAGTCGTCTGTATTTTTAAATGTTACTTCTTTGTTGTTATTTTTAAGACAGTGTTGTATTGAAGTGGACATTGTTGTTGTTATTGTTTTAACTTTTAACATCACAACAGATCTGAGGACGGGTAAGACGGCAACATTAACCTTTAAGATTGAAACCTAAATCATTAGTAGTGTGACTGTCACTATTGCCCACTCACGTGTCTCTCTAACTAACGACCGAACTACTCACACACCTTAACGTTAATCTAGAAATTATTATATATTTATATCGTATATCGTCAGTCATTAACGCCACCTACCAACCACAAGAGATGATCCAAACGTCTAGATAAATCACAGTAAATAACGCAACAGGAGACTCAGTGTGCAATTGAGCGTAGGGCGCCTCAAGTTTCCCTGACGGTGGGGTGGTGGTGCTGGGGGAGGGGGTCGGGGGGGGGGGGGGGTCGGCAATGCAGGCGCCTATAAATCAGTTCAACCTGGCATTCAGCCGCGATCTTTTCACTGCGACTCTATACATGTGTCCTAATTGTTCGCTGAGGTAGTTTTGTGGCGAGATGGACGGCCTCTACCACCGCCACTGAGAGAGACACTGCCTATGCACCTCTGACCGTCTCACACTGACACCAGATCTGACGCGCATTTCATGATGCTAACATGTGTGTGTGTGTGTGTGGGGAGGGGGGAGGGGTGATATATTAATTTATGTATTATTATATGTATTGGCCAACATATATTGTACATTAAGATTCAAATGATACACCTGTCTTGCTCAGGTGTGAAGCTGGTGAATGGGGGTACCAGGTGTGAGTGTGGGGAGGACCAGGTGTGAAGGTGGTGAGTGTGGGGAGGACCAGGTGTGAAGGTGGTGAGTGTGGGGAGGACCAGGTGTGAGGGTGGTGAGTGTGGGGAGGACCAGGTGTGAAGGTGGTGAGTGTGGGGAGGACCAGGTGTGAGGGTGGTGAGTGTGGGGAGGACCAGGTGTGAGGGTGGTGAGTGTGGGGAGGACCAGGTGTGAGGGTGGTGAGTGTGGGGAGGACCAGGTGTGAGTGTGGGAGGACCAGGTGTGAGTGTGGGAGGACCAGGTGTGAGGGTGGTGAGTGTGGGGAGGACCAGGTGTGAGGGTGGTGAGTGTGGGGAGGACCAGGTGTGAGGGTGGTGAGTGTGGGGAGGACCAGGTGTGAGTGTGGGAGGACCAGGTGTGAGGGTGGTGAGTGTGGGGAGGACCAGGTGTGAGGGTGGTGAGTGTGGGGAGGACCAGGTGTGAGTGTGGGGGGACCAGGTGTGAGTGTGGGGGGACCAGGTGTGAAGGTGGTGAGTGTGGGGAGGACCAGGTGTGAGGGTGGTGAGTGTGGGGAGGACCAGGTGTGAGGGTGGTGAGTGTGGGGAGGACCAGGTGTGAGGGTGGTGAGTGTGGGGAGGACCAGGTGTGAAGGTGGTGAGTGTGGGGAGGACCAGGTGTGAGGGTGGTGAGTGTGGGGAGGACCAGGTGTGAAGGTGGTGAGTGTGGGGAGGACCAGGTGTGAGGGTGTGAGGTGGGGAGGACCAGGTGTGAGGGGGGGCCGGTGAGTGTGGGGGGACCAGGTGTGAGTGTGGGGGGACAGGTGTGAGGTGTGAGTGTGGGAGGACCAGGTGTGAAGGTGGTGAGTGTGGGAGGACCAGGTGTGAGGGTGGTGAGTGTGGGGAGGACCAGGTGTGAGGGGTGAGTGGGGAGGACAGTGTGAGTGGGGGGACAGGTGGATGGGGCCAGGTGTGAAGGGGTGAGTGTGGGGAGGACCAGGTGTGAAGGTGGGAGTGTGGGGAGGACCAGTGTGAGGGTGGTGTGGGGTGGACCAGGTGTGAGTGTGGGGGGACGTGTGAGTGGGGGGACCATGTGAGTGGGGGACAGGTGAGTGGGGGGACTTATATGTAGCTTTGTGGTCCTTCACGTCACCCCCCCCCCCCCTCTTCACCCCGCTGCAGAAGATTAAGCTGTTTAAGGTTTGTCTCAGCTTCTTACATAAAAGCTTTCTTGGTTAGTTTGACAGGTGCAAGCTTTCTCTCCTAGTTAGTCGCTCCCGGTGTGTTATTTTAGCTCATATATCCCTGTACACTCTAGGACCAAGGCAGGACCTGGAGATTTAGACGTTATCATACATTATATAAGAGACGCGCCGCCGGACCTGACCAGATGGGGTGAAGGTTCGTCCAGCTGAAGGTCCCTCATAGATGGTTGAGCCTCGCGCCGCCTTGACCATGGTGGGCTGTTGGTCAGACGCGTGGCGTGTGAGGAAACTTCACCGAAAACTTTTATTCCGTAGAGTCTTATAATGGCCTCAAGTGGCGGTCATGGAAGGCACAGTACCTAAGTTCAATTCTAAGTGTTATAAAACATCAAAACCTGTGTGTGTGTGTGTGTGTGTGTGTGTGTGTGTGTGTAGAGAAATGTGATAACTCTTCTGAAACCATCTTGACCCAACTGATGGTATGAGGGATAATAATGGCGACCTGTGGTGTAATGGTCAGCATGCTCGCCTCGCAAGCGAGCGGACCTGGGTTCGATCTCCGGCAGGGTGAAACCCTGGGCAAGTTTTTTTACGCCATTTACCTCTGTCTACCCAGCAGTAACTGGGAACCTGGATGTTAATCGATTCGCGGATCGCATTCCGGGGTAATGGTTAGCCAGTGCAGTTGGCGAGTTGTCCGGTCTTCTCGGACTATTCCTTGATACTGGGTCATGCAACTCGTTAACTCAGGGTGTGGTTGTTGTGTTGGCGACAGCTTCTACACCTTAAACACTGGGTCATGCAGCTCGTTAACTCAGGGTGTGGTTGTTGTGTTGGCGACAGCTTCTACACCTGAAACACTGGGTCATGCAGCTCGTTTACTTAGGGTGTGGTTGGCAACAGCTTTTACACCTTAAACACTGGGTCATGCAACCCGTTAACTAAGGGTGTGGTTGTTGTGTTGGCGACAGCTTCCACACCTTAAACACTGGGTCATGCAGCTCGTTAACTCAGGGTGTGGTTGTTGTGTTGGCGACAGCTTCTACACCTTGTGCCAGCCGTTATCATTATTTAATGTTCTTAGATCTATTGAAAAGGCAAAACAAAGATAAACCCTGGCCTCCTTCTCTCCCCTCCCCCCTCGACCGACATCCTCCTCCTGTTCCTGTCCTTCCTTCCCCCGTTTTTTCTCCTCCTCCCATCCTCCATCCTTCCTTTCTTCCCTCTTCCACCTTCCCCCTCCCCCACCCCGTCCGTCATCCTCTTCCTCCTATCCCCCGTCCTTCCTCCTTCCCCTTTCCTCCTCTTTCTCTCCCTTCCCGAACATCTCACCCAAGCAGCCTACAGAAGTTCACCCTCGGCCAATACCTTAACGAGCATCTACTTATAATCTTCGTTCAGGTCGTGAGGAAAGGACCTTGCAGTCATACCAGATACATTACATCGTAGGTTTGATAATGTATCACAGTGGCCCCTCGAGTGATCACTACTAGAGGCCTCCTACTCTGATCTGGTCATAAAACTTGCCTAATCACCGTGACTCAGCAACATTACACTGACACGAATGAATTGCCATTTCGTCATTTTTTTTTTCTCGTAAATTTGACAAATAAATTATATCTGAGTAATATAATTAGATAAAAGAGTAAGAATTGAAAGAAAGATATTGGTGACTGGCCACTTCGGAAGAGGGGGGGGGGGGGGGGAGCATCTATTGAGCTAACTGACTCAACCAATAAAATATTTTCTGTTCTCGTTACAACTCACCATCCTTCTTGTTCACCGTCACCATCATCCTGTTTCACCATCACCGTTCTAATATATATGTGTACTCTGACTCCTTCTACACATACATACATACATACATACCCTTAACCCTACCGCCCTCTATAGTCAGCGTCCGCGTCAGTCATTCATCATTGGGTTCTGCAGGGAGAGGTGTTTATTTCCCAGGATGAACAGAGCCATACTGAAATAGCCTCTGACTATTCGGTATAAAACTGTCTTATCACATCCATTACTAGACAGAGATTAGTTTAAGTTAGATTTTACATACGAAAGATTAGGAATATATAGATTAATTTAAAGTGAATATATTCGTCCAGGCTTAAAAATAGATTTATGGACCTACTTTTGTCGAGGTTTAATTTCGTGACTTTGTTCGTCCTGGGGAGAAAAATACACAGGGTTAGGGGTGGCTTGTATTAAGGTCACATCACGACCACCGTCATTAATAACGCTCAGCCTAATATTATGACGCGCTCTGTACACCTGGCCGCTCAGGGAGGCTCTACCCACCTGTTTCACCTGAACCCTTACCTTACCGTGATTGTAATGGGTAATATGAGTGTTTTGTTATATAAAGGTGGAACGTATTAGAGTGTGGAGCAGTGGTACCTAGAGTGTAGATGAACGGGTTGGTGAGTTACTGTAGGTAGGTCGGGAGGCCTCCATGAACGGGTTGGTGAGTTACTGTAGGTAGGTCAGGAGGCCTCCATGAACGGGTTGGTGGATGAGGAGGAGCAAGTCACCACCCCTTCATAAGTCAGGAGATAAAAGAACCGTCCAATTAGTGTCGGGGCTCGCCTGGCCGCCCTCGGTATTGCCTGACACACACACACAGACACAGTAACACACACACAGGGGATAAGAAAGACGAGCATTAGCTCAGTGGAAGGAGTTTGCGTGAGAAACAGACAGAGAAAGTCGTCCTGATCGCCTAGTTCTCAATAGCGCCCCAAGGCCTCACGGTAAATGTCTGATGAATGAATGTCTGAATAATTTCCTTTGAGCGTCGTATATTTTAGTTCCTATAGCCTCTGAGGTGTGGCAGTAGTGACCAGTTCCCACCTCTGGCTCGCCCTCCAGGTGAAGTAAAACACTGTATTGATTACCTCTTACCTGCCGCTCACCTGTAATAAAGTTTATGATTATTGTCTTCCGTAAAATAGCCTTGCTCTTAACACAGGTACCAAGATGCTTAAACCTCCACCCATCCAACACACCACTCATCCAACATACCACTCATCCAACTCACCACTCATCCACCACACCACTCATCCATCACACCATTCATTCACCACACCACTCATCCAACATACCACTCATCCATCACACCACCCATCCAACACACCACTCATCCAACATACCACTCATCCATCACACCACTCATCCAACACACCACTCATCCAACATACCACTCATCCATCACACCACTCATCCAACACACCACTCATCCAACATACCACTCATCCAACACACCACTCATCCAACACACCACTCATCCAACACACCACTCATCCAACATACCACTCATCCACCACACCACTCATCCAACACACCACTCATCCAACATACCACTCATCCATCACACCACTCATCCAACACACCACTCATCCAACATACCACTCATCCAACATACCACTCATCCACCACACCACTCATCCAACACACCACTCATCCACCACACCACTCATCCAACACACCACTCATCCAACATACCACTCATCCAACATACCACTCATCCACCACACCACTCATCCAACACACCACTCATCCATCACACCACTCATCCAACACACCACTCATCCAACATACCACTCATCCATCACACCACTCATCCAACACACCACTCATCCAACATACCACTCATCCAACATACCACTCATCCACCACACCACTCATCCAACACACCACTCATCCACCACACCACTCATCCAACACACCACTCCTCCATCACACCACTCATCCAACACACCACTCATCCACCGCACCACTCATCCAACACACCACTCATCCAACTCACCACTCATCCATCACACCATTCATTCACCACACCACTCATCCACCACACCACTCATCCAACTCACCACTCATCCACCACACCACTCATCCATCACACCATTCATTCACCACACCACTCATCCACCACACCACTCATCCAACTCACCACTCATCCACCACACCACTCATCCAACTCACCACTCATCCCACTCACGACCCTTCCCTTTCATCTCTCGTCTCCCTCTCACTCCTAATCCCACTCACTCCTAATCCCTCTCACCATAATCCCTTCCATTCCTAAACCCTTTCCCTTCTCACATCTAATCCCTCTGATACTTACCCTCACCTAATCCCTCACCTAATCCCTCTCACCATAATCCCTCCACCATAATACCTCTCACCTCTAATCCCTCTCACCCATAATCCCTCTCACCCATAATCCCTCTCACCTCTAATCCCTCTCACCCATAATCCCTCTCACTCATAATCCCTCTCACCTCTAATCCCTCTCACCCATAATCCCTCTCACTCATAATCCCTCTCACCTCTAATCCCTCTCACCCATAATCCCTCTCACCTCTAATCCCTCTCACTCATAATCCCTCTCATCTCTAATCACTCTCACCTCTAATCCCTCTCACTCATAATCCGTCTCACCCATAATCCCTCTCACCTATAATCCCTCTCACTCATAATCCCTCTCACCCATAATCCCTCTCACTCATAATCCCTCTCACTCATAATCCCTCTCACCTCTAATCCCTCTCACCCATAATCCCTCTCACCCATAATCCCTCTCACTCATAATCCCTCTCACTCATAATCCATCTCACTCATAACCCCTCTCACCCATAATCCCTCTCACCCATAATCCCTCTCACTCATAATCCTTCTCACCTCTAATCCCTCTCACCTCTAATCCCTCTCACCCATAATCCCTATCACTCATAATCCCTCTCACCTCTAATCCATCTCACCTCTAATCCCTCTCACCCATAATCCCTCTCACCTCTAATCCCTCTCACCCATAATCCCTCTCACACATAATCCCTCTCACCTCAATCCCTCTCACCATAATCCCTCTCACCCATAATCCCTCTCACTCATATCCCTCACTCATAATCCCTCTCACCTCTAATCCCTCTCACCTCTAATCCCTCTCACCCATAATCCCTCTCACCCATAATACCTCTCACCTCTAATCCCTCTCACCCATAATCCCTCTCACCCATAATTCCTCTCACCCATAATCCCTCTCACCCATAATCCCTCTCACCTCTAATCCCTCTCACCCATAATCCCTCTCACCTCTAATCCCTCTCACCCATAATCCCTCTCACCCATAATACCTCTCACCTCTAATCCCTCTCACCCATAATCCCTCTCACCCATAATTCCTCTCACCCATAATCCCTCTCACCCATAATCCCCCTCACCTCTAATCCCTCTCACCCATAATCCCTCTCACCTCTAATCCCTCTCACCCATAATCCCTCTCACCCATAATCCCTCTCACCCATAATCCCTCTCACCTCTAATCCCTCTCACCCATAATCCCTCTCACCCATAATTTCTCTCACCCATAATCCCTCTCACTCAATCCCCCTCACCTCTAATCCCTCTCACCCATAATCCCTCTCACCTCTAATCCCTCTCACCCATAATCCCTCTCACCCATAATCCCTCTCACCCATAATCCCTACTTGGTGTCCGGAAAGATGTTGAACTGAGAATTATTTCCATTACCTATTCCCACGTAGGGTCAAGGGCTAGTTTATTGTGCACCCCCTTGTAACCTGTGGAGGGCGAAGTACCTGAAGGTGACCTGTAAGAGGACGAGGTGATGTTGACCAAAACAAACCACGTGTGTTTAACCAGCGTGTATGGTCGTTAGAGGTACACGCAGTTGCCTCGACCCCAGCAACGCCGTGAATTACTCTACGTTATTAGGGAGAAAAAAATAACTGGTGAGGTGTATTAAGGCAGGACAATATGGTGGTGCGTAGTTTACCATGATAATTCTGCCGGTGTTGCCTGGAGGAGGGGGGGAAGGAGCGGCATCAATGCTACTCAACACGACACGATTCAACACTTGCCCGTGACTCAATCTCAAGTTCAATTGCTACTCGACTTTTCATGACGGGGGATCTCATTTCTCACTGGGTAATTTATTGACCCTCCTCTAGTCCCTCCTTTAGTCTACCCTGTGCCATTCCTCCTGTCCTTTGTGTTTAATTGACTCTTGTTTATCAACGTCTCTGTGTCTTTTACTTCAAGTGAGGGGACGATGAATCATAACCAAACGGGTCCGATTCCTTGAGTATATTTTTCCCTACTTTTTTTTTTTACAATTATATTACCTACCTGAGGATGTCTTCTCTTTGGTATTTTTTCAGTAATAATATATGATACTAAACCTTTAAGTAAATAACATAAATAATATATATTTTTAAAAGTATTAATGGCATTTATGTGTGGAAAACTTATTCTGGTTCTTGCCGCTGAGGGATTCGAACGTTGTGGGAAGGGACGGGGACACTGAAGCCATCTTTCTCACAGCGGTTTGTTTCAGTTACCAGATGAGTTATTGATGTATTTGGATACGTAGTTAGTGAAGATATAAGTAATAATAATATATCGAAAGTAAGATAAACTTCATTATTGGAAGCTTACAATATAAATTATATATACGGGATAATGCAGAATAGTAATGAAGTTAAATGATTACTGGCAACTGTAGAGGGCATCGTCTCACCTGTGGTTAAAACATTCATAACAAGTGCTGATTTATTGCCCTGATCTGGCACGGGATACCTAGACCTGGACGCACATGGTCGCCTTCCTACACCACCACCACTACTACACTGTGAAATTTTAATAATAAACACCTAACAGTTGTATTCTCTCCTTGGTAAGATGAGTGGACGCCTGGAGAGGGAGGCCCAGTGTTCAATATTTCTAGTTAACCTGCAGGAGCCGCTGCCGCCACACTACACATGGAATAAAGCGTGGCCAGCCAGTCTGATATACTGATCTCACCGCTATTGATCACGGCCCTTAGGGATATGTATGGCTGAGGTTAAATGAATGTTGAATGGGGTGATGGATGAGGCTAAATGAATGTTGAATGAGGTGATTACAGATGTAGGCGAGCGTTGCAGGTCTGACCACAGCGGCGGGGCAGCTGGCGGCGGCGTAATGGTAGCTAAAGGTCTGCTAGGCTCTGTGTAACTGAGCTCTTTATGTGGTGCTCTGAATGTCCACACTGAATTATCGCCTTGCAACTCACTACTGGAGAACACCGTAGCTCACGGGCCTTCCTTCACCATGGATTTGTTCAGGTAATGAAACGAGTAGCGTTCTTCAGCACCGGCCACATGAATCCGGATTTATGTTGACGTTCTTAAGCATTGATTCTGCACTTAATAAATTTGTGGTGTTTATCTGTTGGTGTTGCTATTGACTCTACAGTAGTGTGGAAGAAAGATCTACCTCAATACACCCGGACACGTTACTAGTGTCATTGGGCGTCCAGATAAGTTGTTGTTTTTATATAGAAGTTAAGACGCGGTGTTTCATCTACTTCAAGAACAATGAGGGTAACACACACACTAACGTCGGCTCCTGTGTCGTGGTATATAATGTTCATGTACGTCTGAAGAACTTTTACGTGTGTGTGTGTGTGTCGTCACCACCACCGTTAACCCTTGTATCCTTATAGATATTTAAAGCTGATTCTTGTAGTATTTCTGTTGCTGCTATAAGTGCTTCTGTTCGCCTGCTACTTACCGTGTTGTGATGTTGCCCTCGCTACTGGACACGTTGTTGGAGGTAGTAGTGAAGATGGTGGTAGTGTGTGTAGGAGGTGTTCAGGACCAGTCACCTCACCCAGGGCACTAGCGTCCACTTTTTCTCACAGGAGCCACGAGTCGGCCACCAGATGCTGTCCACTTACTGTTCCTCTATTTTTTTTTGGCTACTGTTCACATCCCCCCAGACTGACCACCCCCAGGAGCTGTGTAGGTGACTGGAGGAATTGTATATGCTGTTCTTTTATGAGATTAGTGATTCATCTTCCCTTGTTGACGGAGGGTGAATCTAGTTGTCACAGTATTTTGTTTCTTGGAGGGGAAAAATGGATGGTAATTGGCGAGATTTTCCCCCTCATAAGTGAACACTGAGACGTTTTTACTGCCCCAACAGCTACCAGTTTTTTTGGGGAGGTCCTCAGGTAACTTACTGTAGCTGCTGGAGATGATAATTTGGTATATATTTTCTTCTCTGTCTGTCTGTCTGTCTGTCTCTTTCTTTGACTATCATTGCCCTGTCTCTTATTCTTCCTCCTCCCCCTCTCACGTCCCTCTGTTCACCGTCCGTGGTGGCCCTGCCCGTCCGTATGGCTGACCCACCCATCCGCCACAACAAAGCGAGGCGCCTCACACCACCGCCCAGACGCAACCATGCAAATTGTCCCCAGGCAGTCAATGCAGCCGCCGCTCGTAACTGCAGCGCCCACATACAACCTACCAGTATTCCACGGTTATAAAATGAAATTGCCATTGATGAGGCGTCGACCAGAAGCCACGCCCATCATCCCAGCTTCCCACATTAGTAGTCAAATTAACCCATAATGTGTAATCAGGTGTAAGAGTCGGGCTTCTTGAGGGCGCAGCGGGAATGGAGGTCGCCGAGCTGCACAATTTTATAGTCCAGGGTGAATATTGTCCACCAGTGTGACCATTGATCTCCCGGGGCGGCCATTGTGCTGCCGTGCAATACCTTCCTGCACTGACTCTTGTCCTGATTGCAGGGACGTCCACTAAAGTGTCACATACGACCCAACCAGGATCACTGAAGGTGTGTGTGTGTGTGTGTGTGTGTGTGTGTGTGTGTGTGTAAAGGTCTCTAGAGTACGTATAGTCTATAGATCCGGGAGGCGAGGCGAGTCCTGTTACAGTTCTTCATCTGAGGCCAAGATGTACTCAGTATGTCCGTTGTACTCTAGTAACAAAAGACATCTTGTGGTTATATGCTGTTTGTCCTAATCTTTCTTTGTTTATATATTTCCACTGATCGATTTGGGTTCACGTCTCAAAAACACCTTCAAATGATTCCCTTCAAATTTCACACACAGACACACAATGGTCTGATGTGATGTGTTAGGCTATTTCCGGGTCATGGTGTACTGACGGTGGTTGTGGATAGATCTTGATGGTGGTGGTGGTAATCGTCTTCGTGTGGGTCGATGTTGATGGAGGCGTCGGCAGTGTCCCGCACAATGGCACCCAGTCTGAGTTCTTCCCCATCCAAACAGGGGTTAAACAAGGGTGTGTACTGGCACTAATTCTTTTTTCCATTTTCTTGGCTGCCTTCCTTACTCGTGCCCCTGGTTCAGCCACACCTCCACCATCCATCCAGCTTAACGGTACTACCATCTCTAATGTTACCCACTTTCAGTATCTCGGCTCCCACCTGTCCACCACCGCGAACATCGATGAATAGATTCAGCATCGGATCAGATGTGCATCTCAAGCCTTTGGCAGACACCGCACCCGTGTCCTCAGCTGTAGGGAGCTGAAATTATCTACAAAGTTACACATATATCGAGCAGAGGTCCTCCCCACCCTGCTATATGGCAGCGAGACATGGGTCACATACAGGAGGCACCTCAAAGCACTTGAGAACTTTCACCAACGTAGTCTACGTTCCATCCTCAGAGTTCGCTGGGAAGACAAGAGAACAAATGCCAGTATTCTCGCTGACACCAACTGTAGGAGCATCGAGGCTACCATTATCCATGAACAACTACGTTGGACTGGCCATGTTACCCGCTACTTTACAGTCACCTAATGAATAGTAAATGTAACGCTGGCGGGCAACTGAAAAGGTATAAGGATAGTCTTGAGACAAACCTGAAAAAGTGCCAAATCGACCCCCTTACCCGGGAGACGATCACTCCACACCGTAACGCTTGGAGGAGCACCACACAAGAAGGTGTCAATACTTTCGAATTAGCCCGACTGCATACCGAGGCAGACAAGCGCCAACGCCGAAAAGACGATGCCGCCGCCCCTCCCGCATTAGATGTAGCCCCCCACATGTACAACATTTTGTGAACGACTCTACCGGTTCCGTATCGGCCTCTTTAGACACCTCAGAACTCACCAACAAAGGTGACATCCTTAATAACTCATACCATCGTATCATAGCTGGAGGATCCGAGTGACAGCAAAGTAGTGGTAGGTAGTCGTCATGTGGGTAGGTACAAATGGTGGTTGTGGTAGTTATCTTCATGTGGGTAGATACAGATGGTGGTTGTGGTAGTTGTCGTCATGTGGGTAGGTACAGATGGTGGTTGTGGTAGTTGTCTTCATGTGGGTAGGTACAGATGGTGGTTGTGGTAGTTGTCTTCATGTGGGTAGGTACAGATGGTGGTTGTGGTAGTTGTCTTAATGCGAGTAGCTCTAGGTGATGATGGTGGTGGTAGTTATGGAGGTGAGGTGCGAGGTAGAGTGTAAAGGAGGTAGACCTCAAGATGCCTTGACCTCCTCTACCTATGCTACTCCTCCCTCCTCACTTTCCAGGTCGTAAGAGGGGTGAGAGGGATGAATGGCGTGGGGAATTATGGGAATGAGAGGTAAAGGTTAAAAATAATAGGGGTGAGTTGGTGAGAGGGACGAGTAGTGAGAGGGACGAGTTGTGAGAGGGGCGAGGAGTGAGAGAGAAGAGTAGTGAGAGGGACGAGTAGTGAGAGAGACGAGTTGTGAGAGGGGCGAGTAGTGAGAGGTACGAGTAGTGAGAGGGACAATAAGTGAGAGGGACGAGTAGTGAGAGGGAAGTTGTTATGAGAGGGACGAGTAAGATAAACACTTAAATTAGCTTCATCTTGTTGATAATATTTCTTTGTAACACACACACACACACACACACACACACATATATTCATTTAATTTTTTCTATTTCGATGAAGAGATATTGCTATTAATAATTCAAGTAATAGAAAGAGTATTTATATTTTTTATTTATTTATTTTTTTATTTAGAGTATGTGAGCGTCATCTTCCCGTACACCAGCTGGACCGGGCTGCCTTATGACGATATTTTATGATTTGGGGGAAAGTGCTCGCGTGAATCTGTTGTGAATCTCCCATCTCCCTGGTTCAATGGTGGCTCGTGTAATCCTTTTAGGCCTACACTCGCTTTTTGCCATTTTTTCCACACTTGTGTATCGTAATGTGACAAGCTGGGGGGAAGAACGTCAATGCAGGTCGCTGAATAGGGTGTTTTTTTTTTCTTCTCATTCACGTCTTAGTTGTGGAGGCAAGAAAGACAGGGTGGGGAGGGGAATGGTGGGGGAGTGGGTGGGGGGGGGGGGTGTAAGGAGGTGGGGGGGGGGAGACATCTGGTGACGTCTTTATCAACTTTAGGCTTGGAAAACATGGTGGTAGTGAATTGATGCACACACACACACACACACACACACACACACACACACACACACACGTATCTCAAGATTTCTCCTCGTTTTTATCACAAACGGGGATTAAACTAACCTGAAAGATTAAGAGATAAGAATTCTCTGAGGTAAATTTTTTTTTAAAGAGAGTTATGAAGTGTTGGTGGGGAAAAAAAAAAGGGGGCAATTTTCAGGGGATTGGAAGGCGGGCCTATAGATGTCTGGCACAGTGAAGGCCTATTATACCCCCCTCCCTCACCTCCCCCACCCCTTACCCCACAACCCCCCTTCACCTCCCCCCCCCACCCCCACCCCCCAGCTCTTTAAATGCCCTCCTCACTCAATGGGTTTATCTCTCTCTCTCTCTCTCTCTCTCTCTCTCTCTCTCTCTCTCTCTCTCTCTCTCTCTCATTTATCAACTTAATTCCTTACTACCAATCATCAGTTATCGTATCCTCATATCAGGACTCAGAAGATAGTGAGAAAAATATCAACATCAAAACTGAAACCCCCCAAAAAAACATCGCATCGAGAAGAAATTGATAACTAAACTAAACTAAAAGAAGTACAATAAAGGGGAAGTGGAAAGAAAACATATAATAATTATGGATGGAAGAAACACAAGAATAGAAACTAAAAAAAAAAAAATGTGTCGTGTTATGGTTGGATTTGACATTAGTGTGTATAAACCTTTTAGCCTGGTGTACCTCAGGGTGGGTAGTAGGGGTACACCTTGTTTTGATCGACACCTGCATAACGTAGTACACGCCTCTTTAACTCTCCCTCCTCTCTCTCTCACCCTCTCCCCCTCTCTCACACCCTCCCTCCTCACCGTTACCCACTTCTCCTCACCCTCCTCCACCCTCCCTCACCCACCCTCACCCACCCTCACCACACTACTCCAGATACGGAATCATGTTTATAACCAATGACGAGCTTCTTCAATCGTGATATTTTACGTGTGTTGATATGTACGACGGTGTCCTCTTTCAGGCCTTGGTCGCGTCTGTGTGTCTGCGTCTGTGTGTCTGTGTACCAATTGTTACAGACGGTTTCTTGGGTAACTTACATGGTTTACTATTGATGGATGATGCTGTAATACTGCCATTATTGTACGGTTCTGAGTCGTGGCTAACCAATAACTTGAAAGGATTGGAAAGACAATATAATAAACTGGTGAAGTGTTTGTTAGACGTGAGGACAAACAC
>CAUDMG010002207.1:435000-567500 GCA_958450375.1 Homarus gammarus | reverse complement strand
TTTGTAAAGATGTAAGTCCCTAACACATCTGTCTCTTTTAGTTATTTATTTATATATATATTTGTATTTTGTTAATTTATTTTCATTTTGTGAGGAGAAATATATGTGGGGCGGCGAAGGGGAGGTGAGGGGGTCCAAGAAGTGATGATTTTTTAAGGATCGCGAGAGGGAGAGGGAAGGGAGAGGGATAGCATCACCATCTTATGAAGCCTTCCTTGTTGTCCAGTAAACCCACCCACCACCGCCCAGCCACGCGCCCACACGGGAACACCCATCATCACCCTTATCACCCACTATCATAGGTAGCATTCTCCCCTGCCACCACCACCACCTCTACTGCCACCACCATCACTGTAACCACAATCGCCACCACTACCACCATTAGTGTTGGTGGTGATGGCAATGGTGGTGGTGGTGGTGATGGTAATGGTGGTTCCCCTCAGTAATGGTGGTGGTGGTGGTGGAATTCGCCCTGTAACACGATAGGGCAAAACAGTCTAATTTTATGTTGTGAGCTTGACGCGTGTGTGCAGGTATGTTAGGGCGCGTGATGGTATGTTTGGGTACTTCAGTATGCAGACGACCTCACCCTTGTTGCTCACACTGAACGCGACCTACAGAAGATCCTGAACACCTACACAGATGCATATGCACTCTTCGGCCTTGAGGTGAATGTATGTAAGACTCAGATTGTCTTCCAGCCTGCCCCTGGTTCAGACACACCTCCACCATCCATCCACCTTAACGGTACTGCCCTCTCTAATGTTACCCACTTTCAGTATCTCGGCTCCCACCTGTCCACCACCGCGGACATCGATGAAGAGATTCAACATCGGATCAGATGTGCATCTCAAGTCTTTGGCAGACTCTGTACCCGTGCCTTCAGCTGTAGGGAGCTGAAATTATCTACAAAGTTACACGTATATCGAGCAGTGGTCCTCCCCATCCTGCTATATGGCAATGGGCAAGTTTCTTTACGCCATTTGCCTCTGTCTACCCAGCAGTAATTGGGAACCTGGATATTAATCGATTTGCGAATCGTGTTCCGGGGTAATGGCTAGCCAGTGCAGTTGGCGAGTTGTCCGGTCTTCTCGGACTTTTTCGTGACACTGGGTCATGCAACTCGTTAACTTAGGGTGTGGTTGTTGTGTTGGCGGCAGCTTCTACACCTTAACAAATTCACGCCTAGGAGGCCCTTGGGCCGGCCTTCCTCGATTTCGAGGGGCTTCCATTATTATATGGCAGTGAGACATGGGTCACATACAGGAGGCACCTCAAGTCACTTGAAAACTTTCACCAACATAGTCTGCATTCCATCCTCCGAGTTCGCTGGGAAGACAAGAGAACAAATGCCAGTATTCTCGCTGACACCAACTGTAGGAGCCTCGAGGCTACCATTATCCATGAATAACTACGCTGGACTGGTCATGTTACCCGCATAGACGACAGTAGACTGCTAAAGCAGCTACTTTACAGTCACCTAACGAATGGTACACGTAACGCCGGCGGGCAACTGAAAAGGTTTAAGGATAGTCTTAAGACAAACATGAAAAAGTGCCAAATCGACCCCCTCACCTGGGAGACGATCACTCCACACCGTAACGCTTGGAGGAGCACCACACGAGAAAGTGTCAATACTTAAGAGTTAGCCCAACTGCAAATCGAAGCAGACAAGCGCCAACCCCAGAAAGACGCTGCCGCCGCCCCTCCCGCACTAGATGTAGCCCTTCACATATGCAACAACTCATGTGAATGCCTCTGCCGGTCCCGTATCGGCCTCTTTAGTCACCTCAAAACTCACCAACCTACGTGACATCCTTAGTAACTCATATAATTGTTTCATAGCTGGAGGATTGTCATACTTGATTCTGAGTGACATCAAAGTAGTAGTAGTGTGTGTGAGAGAGAGAGAGAGAGAGAGAGAGAGAGAGAGAGAGAGAGAGAGCGAGAGAGACGGGGGTGTGTTTTTGTGTGTGAGGTGTATGAGGGTGTGTTTGGGTGAGTGTGGCGTGTGTTTGGGTGAGTGTGGCGTGTGTTTGCGTGTGTGTGGCGTGTGTTTGCGTGTGTGTGGCGTGTGTTTGCGTGTGTGTGGCGTGTGTTTAGGCTCAACTTAATGTCCAGACCTGTTCAAATGTTTCAGGACTGGCGGTAAACAAAAAAAATAAATAAAATGCCTTCAATTATACCAAAAGTTAACTCATTACCTGGACAACAAAAAACGAATTCCCAAGTAAAATTTTATATAAAGGTCACCACTGAAAACAGATCATAACTTTATTTTATTTGAACATTTTAATATAAATTCATTTTGTAATTGTGATTAAATAAACATAATTTAGATAAATATTTCAGTGGAGATTGGAATTATATCGTAAGGTTCTATGTAAGGTTCCCAGGTAATCGATTAACTTAAGTCATTTGTTGACACCTGTACTGTATACACGTCAAGTAGTCAGTCAGCCAGGTGTTGGTATCTGGCCCAGTCTGCTTTAACTTATGAATGAGTTACAGTGCTTATGAATGAGTTACAGTACTTATGAATGAGTTACAGTGCTTATGAATGAGTTACAGTGCTTATGAATGAGTTACAGTACTTATGAATGAGTTACTTTACTTATGAATGAGTTACAGTGCTTATGAATGAGTTACTTTACTTATGAATGAGTTACAGTGCTTATAAATGAGTTACAGTACTTATGAATGAGTTACTTTACTTATGAATGAGTTACAGTACTTATGAATGAGTTACAGTGCTTATGAATGAGTTACTTGTGGAATTTATAATGTTATATTTGAAGTCATATATACTGGAGAACATTGCAGGATCACTGTTCATTCATAGATTACATTAACGTGTACACATCGTAACTTACCTTATAATTACCTCACCAGTCCCCCACCCCCTCCTCTACCAGCCCCCTCCTCCTCTACCAGCCCCCTCTTCCACTAGCTCCCTCCCCTACCAGGCCCTTCCCTTACCAGCCCCTCCCTTACCAGCCCCTCTCTTACCAGCCCCCTCCCTTACCAGCCCCCTCCCTTACCAGCCCCCTTCCTTACCAGCCCCCTCCCTCATCAGCCCCCTCCCCCACTAGCCCCCTCCTCCACTAGCCCCCCTCCCTTACCGCCTGTGAGGAGCGGATGGGGTTAACCGCTGTCTACCCGCACACCATCACAGCTGGCGTCGGTGGTTGAATTAATCTGTCGGCGCCTGATTAGTGTGGCTCTGTGACCAGCAGGCTCCTCTTACACGGCTGGGGTGTCCCTCTTTGAGCCTCTTGTGTCGCAGGATCACTTGTTTGTGGTGTAGCAGCGAGGGATGACCGTACCAGAGCCACAGGCAGATATTGTGTTGAGGAATATTAGTCAAAGTTTATTATACACACACACACACACACACACACACACACACACACACACACACACACACCTGAGATCCCTAGCCCGAGAATTGCTGTTCGACACCACAACCGCACCCAGCCCATACGAGCACGAACTGATCGCTATAAGAACAGACCAGTCCCAACCATTGTAAAAATTATCAATAACTTATAATCAACCAGTTTATTCACTCCCAGTCAATCTTACCTTTTGCACTGTCACTATGTTGAAATGCCCTGTAGTATGACCTTCTCCCCACCTAGTTATAATATATCATATTTATATCACTTATGTTACTTGTATATTATTTGTAAATCAAGAGACCCATTCCCCAATTATGTAACTGTATATTTTAAACCTTCCGGCTGCCATTCTCTTTCAATAAGCCGTTAATTATTATTATTATTATTATTATTATTATTATTATTACACACAGTTTATAATACCAATAGCCAGTTTGCAGAACATTTGGACGGCCTCTCTTTCATATAGTACATACTTGTCCACGTAGAGCAGCATATATAGGTCAGTGGATCACATACATTGGAGTCATATGGTTTCAGTGTAGGTACAGAAAGGAGCCACAGAATAAGGTATCAGTCTACTTCTTCGGGTTCACGAGTCTGAATCTCTCTGGGTTTGTGGTTCAGGGTGACAAGCGATCGGAGTGTAGTAGTTAACTGTATATATCAATCAATCAATCACGACCATCTCAGAATACTAGCCTGTGAGTATCTGTGTGTGCCATAAGAGGTTGGTTGGTTGGTTGAGTTGTGGTTGATGGTAGTGTTAACAGCATCCACCTCTTATACAGATGAAAAGTCACCGAGTATGTGTGTGTGTGTGTGTGTGTGTGTGTGTGTGTGTGTGTGTGTGTGTGTGTGTGTGTATACAAGTGCGCGTGATTGTATTTTGCTGGGGTAGTAATGCAGGTGGCGATGATGCAGGTAGTGGTGCAGGTGATGGTGGTGGTGGTAGTGGTGGTAATGGTGGGGGTGGTAGTGGTGGTAATGGTGATGGTGGTAGTGGTGGTGATGGTGGTGGTGGTGGTGGTAATGGTGGGGGTGGTAGAGGTGGGAATGGTGGGGGTGGTAGTGGTGGTAATGGTGGGGGTGATGGTGGTGGTGATGGTTGGGGTTATGGTAGTGGTGGTAATGGTGGGGGTGGTAGTGGTGGTGGGGGTGATGGTGGTGGTAATGGTGGGGGTGGTAGTGGTGGAATGGTGGGGGTGATGGTGGTGGTGATGGTGGCAGTGGTGGTAATGGTGGTGGTGATGGTGGTGGTGATGGTGGTGGGGGTGATGGTGGTGGTGATGGTGGCAGTGGTAGTAATGGTGATGGTGGTGGTGGTGATGGTGGTAGTGGTGGTAATGGTGGTGGTGTGAGCACTATAAGTAGTGGAGGGGAGGCCATAACGCGGCCTTCATCGCCTCAGTGACCTCTTGTATCTTCGTTCAAGTTTAGTGGAGGGAGGGATAAAGTGGGTGGTGGTGGGCGGGGTGGGTGGTGGTGGGCGGGGTGGGATAAGAGAATAGGGAGGAAAGGAAAGGGAGATGGAGAAGGAAGAGGGAGGTGGGAAGGGGGAAGAGAGGAAGAATTTCCCCCCAAAATCCAGTTTTCCAAAAAATTTCCCAAATTTAAAAAAAAATATATATATAAATAAATAAAAGCCTTAACAAAAATGAAAAAATAAAATCCCACTGCTATGACGTCATCACCATGTTAGAGTAGGTCAGGTCAGGTTGGGATTCATTTGACCTCCAATTAGCACAAACAACACGATAGATTTTCACCCACGAAAACTAATAAAAATATAATCAAGATTCTTCAAACAGCAGAACCAGGGAAGAGAGGGATGAGGTGAGAGGTGAGAGGGATGAGGTGAGAGGTGAGAGGGATGAGGTGAGAGGTGAGAGGGATGAGGTGAGAGATGAGAGGGATGAGGTGAGAGATGAGAGGGATGAGGTGAGAGGTGAGAGGGATGAGGTGAGAGGTGAGAGGGATGAGGTGAGAGGGATGAGGTGAGAGGGATGAGGTGAGAGATGAGAGGGATGAGGTGAGAGATGAGAGGGATGAGGTGAGAGGTGAGAGGGATGAGGTGAGAGATGAGAGGGATGAGGTGAGAGGTGAAAGGGATGAGGTGAAAGGTGAGAGGGATGAGGTGAAAGGTGAGAGAGATGAGGTGAGAGGGATGAGGTGAAAGGTGAGAGGGATGAGGTGAGAGGGATAAGTAATGAGAGGGAGGGGCGGCGTGTGAGAGGAGATGGATAGTATGAGGGAGAGAGAGAGAGAGAGAGAGAGAGAGAGAGAGAGAGAGAGAGAGGAGGAAGTAGGTGGGTGGAACTCGTGGTGGGCGGAATGGGTGGTGGTGGGCGGAGTAGGTGGTGGTGGGCATAACACCAGGGATCACTATGTGCGTAGTCATCCATGCACGAAATCTGCACACACACACACACACACACACACACACACACACACACACACACACACACACACACTCTACTCCCACACCCACTTTTGGAGGTGATCAGCTGGCGGCCATGAGACACCCTACTATAACGTCATAACCACACGTAAACAAAGATCAGCTGATGACCTACTTGGCAGAGGTGCACGTCAGCCCTCATTAACACCTGTAGTAGCACTTAGTCACAGGTGTGTTCAAGATTTGGGCACATGTGTCAGATGTTCCCACGGACCAACACGCACGGTAGATCTCACGTAACACGGACCAGAACGGTTTTAAGTCACACGAACGAAAACAAATTACCTCACAAATTATATTTACAAACGTACCAAGTCAAGTGTTTATCTAAAGTTCGTTTGTTAACATATTTCAGCAAATCTCATCAATAACACTTACAAAATACAACAACAATTCATAGCTAATAATTGTTTACGAATGATACGGATGCTTACAACTCTTACGGGAGATTTCATGTATGTTTACAAGTCCTTCAAGGATTTCGAAATTCAGCAAAATTACATCAGTTAAGACAAAGTATTTATGGGGTGAGGTGGCCGAGTGGATACAGAACTTGTTTCCTATTCTAAGGGACGTTAGTTTGATCCCTAGGTATCCCCAGTCCAACTAAATGGGGGAGTGGAGGCGGTCAGGTGCAGTGGAGGAGGTCAGGTGTAGTGGAGGAGGTCAGGTGCAGTGGAGGAGGTCAGGTGTAGTGGAGGAGGTCAGGTGCAGTGGAGGCGGTCAGGTGCAGTGAAGGAGGTCAGGTGTAGTGGTGGCGGTCAGGTGCAGTGGAGGCGGTCAGGTGCAGTGGATGCCGTGCTAAATATACCGTTCTTGATGCAGGAACTGTTTGTCCACACCCGGCAACTTAACACACCCGGCAACTTAACACACCCGGCAACTTAACACACCCGGCAACTTTACACACCCGGCAACTTTACACACCCGGCAACTTTACCAACCCGGCAACTTAACACACCCGGCAACTTAACACACCCGGCAACTTTACACACCCGGCAACTTTACCAACCCGGCAACTTAACACACCCGGCAACTTAACACACCCAGCTTGTTTACCTTTCATCCCCTAGTTTAGTTATCAATATTTTTATCTGTGGAATTCTGAACTATCCTCATCACACACACACACACACACACTCACACACTCACACACACACACACACACACATCACTCACTGTCTTCCTCACTGCCATCATCTTTTTCTTTATCTCTTCCACTACTATGAAATATATTTTCTCTCTCTCTCTCTCTCTCTCTCTCTCTCTCTCTCTCTCTCTCTCTCTCTCTCTCTCTCGTCATCTAACATCAACCACTGGCTCCTGCGTTTCCTCGTCTTCGCCTCCTTCTTCTCGCCCTAGCCCTCACACACACACACACACGCCCACACGCCCGCACCTCCAGGGAGTAAGAACAACTTCCTGAGGGTGGGCGGGTGAGAGGAGCCCTTGAGAGGATTCGTGAATCATCAGAAGCGCGACACAAGGACTGGTTCACCACCACCGAACAACAGAGGCTTTAGTGACTCGCTAGGCTGGTGCGCGGGGGTCCCTCTACTCCAAGGGGGATATCCGATGCTGGTCTTCATGACGGCTACACTTCCTCTCTCCACGACTGAGGTTCATAGAAGATGGCAAGTCTCATCTATTTCACGTCTAGATCTTATCCCGACAGCTAGGAGTCTTATAAACCACGTCATTATTTTCTATTTCATGCCTAGGTCTTCACTCGTTGGATGGTCATTGAAAAACCGTAATATGAATATCTTGCTAACTGGGTGATCAAAAAGTCAATGTGCACCTGCAAAACCCAACGACCCACACAATGAGAACTAAATCAATGTAAGTTTACTAGTTTTAATTTTTGCAGGTGCACAGAGACTTTTCGATCACACTATCTTCGGATTTACACACACAAAGAATCGATTGTAACTGGATACGAATCGTTGAGAGTACAGACACTGTATCTTTATTTCGTCAGCTGTGTTGAAGGCGATGCTCTGTGTGTCAGCTCTCTATCTAAAGCCCGTCAGCTACTCAGGCACAACCCCCCCCCCCCCTTGCCGTTCAAGCTTCGTTCATTCATGTAGTGTTCGAACGTGTGTCTCAATACTATCATGAACGTGTTTTATAATATGTAACGCGTTAAGCTGTATGTTGCGTGGGTATTCTGTATGTATATCCGTCACCACCATCATCACTACCACCACCGTCACCACCATGGTTGCATTAGCTCAGTAATCACCACAGCAGGAAGGTGAAGGGACTGCCCAACAAGGTGTCAACAGGTTAAACACCAATAAAAGCTGTGTGTCCGCCGCCCCACAGCTGCTCACAGTGACGGGACCTCACCCACGGCAGTCACGACCACTGTACACCTCAGGGCAGCTCTTACCCATCGCCTCTTGACCTTCACATCAGTCCAACTTCAACCCAAAAATATACATAACAACCCAAAATCTTACGAAACGAGTGAGTCAAGTTTAAATGGAAATGGTGGAACAGTTGTTGAGATATTTTGAGGTTATTGAAACACATCACCGGTAGAGGCGCTGGGGTCGGGGCCTTCACAGCCTCGGTATGCAGGATGGAGATTAACACCAGCGGCCGATAATCACGTTATCTCTCCGTCGTCCCCGCCTTTATTATTTCACAAAATTGCATTTATCATGTAAATGAAAGTCTGGGGAGGAGGGAGCGAGAGGTCCTTCCCAGCGTTTATGACCCACTAAGTCCCCCAGAGGTCTTATTTACGACCTGTGCCGCCGCCTCGTTGCAAAGCTCCACCAATTCACCCTTGCAATTGCAGGAGGGAGGGGGAGGCAGGGTAAATGGCTGACCCCATACACTCCTTTTAAGGGCGGCCATGAATGCCTCTATTTTACGAATTTCGACCCTAGACACTTGTGGCCCCGGAGGGCTTAAAAAAGGCGAACCACTACAATATGAGGCTTGCAATAACGCGGCAATCAGAGCGTCATTAGTCAACCTGGCTGCCAGGTGCCTCCCCACACTCTCACATATATCTCACCAGATGGCGTTTTATGTTTTTAATCCAGATTACACCAGCAACTGACAGTCTCAGGCCGGTCATCAAATGGGGGAGTGAGACGGAGAGAGAGAGAGAGAGAGAGAGAGAGAGAGAGAGAGAGAGAGAGAGAGGCTAATATACGAACTTGTCTTACTGACATCAAGTAAACACTGGAGCAATATTTACGTTTATTTAACTCATGGTGAGGACAAGAATAGGCCATTGACGCTTACAGTGATGATGATGTCGTGGCGAAGGTTAGGGATCATCACAACATCGCTCAGGAAAAGTTCAGATTTATTTAGGGTGGATGAGAAGAGACCGAACCCGGAAGATAAACTCAGTGATCACGTCAACATATTTAAGTAATTATTGAACTACGACTTTTTAAATAAATTACGAGGAAATTTTTTATCAGATGAGTTCAGTATCTGACCTGAAGTAAATATTTGAATAATTGATAAAGAAAATTAAGAATAATGATAAACTGAGCAGCCATGAGAGGGAAGTAGCGGTGTGTCTTGGGGGAAAGGAGGGAGGGAGAGGGGGGAGAGAGGGAGAGGGAGGGAGGGAGAGAGGGAGAGGGAGGGAGAGAGGGAGAGGGGGAGGGGGGAGGAGGGAGGGAGAGAGGGGGGAAGGAGGGAGGGAGAGAGGGAGAGGGCGGAGAGAGGGAGAGAGAGGGGGGAGGGAGAGAGGGAGAGGGAGGGGAAGGAGGGAGGGAGAGGGGGAGAGAGGGAGAGGGAGGGAGAGAGGGAGAGGGCGGAGAGAGGGAGAGAGAGGGGGGAGGGAGAGAGGGAGAGGGAGGGGGGAGGGAGGGAGGGAGGGAGAGAGGGAGAGGGAGGGAGGGAGAGAGGGAGGGAGAGGGAGAGAGAGGGGAAGGGAGGGAGGGAGAGAGGGAGAGGGAGGGAGAGAGGGAGAGGGCGGAGAGAGGGAGAGAGGGAGAGAGGGGGGAAGGAGGGAGGGAGAGGGCGGAGAGAGGGAGAGAGAGGGGGGAGGGAGAGAGGGAGAGGGAGGGGGGAGGGAGGGAGAGGGGGAGAGAGGGAGAGGGAGGGAGAGAGAGGGGGGAAGGAGGGAGGGAGAGGGGGGAGAGGTAGGGAGAGAGGGAGGGAGAGAGGGAGAGGGGGGAGAGAGGGAGAGAGGGGGAGAGGGGAAGGAGGGAGGGAGAGGGGGGAAGGAGGGAGGGAGAGGGGGAGGGAGGGAGAGAGAGGGGGAGGGAGGGAGAGAGAGGGGGGAAGGAGGGAGGGAGAGGGCGGAGAGAGGGAGGGAGGGAGAGGGATTGCAGCTTCCTCGTCTCAACTTCTCTACCGGGGAAAGTCCTTAATAAATAATAAGAGATGACATAAACCAACACACACTTACCACCAACACACACTCACCACCAACGCACACTCACCACCAACACACACTCACCACCAACACACACTCACCATCAACACACACTCACCATGGCATGGCAGCTCCTGTCGAGAGTTACTACCACTCTCTATCATCCATGAATCTATCCAGCCTCCTTTTGAAACTTTCCAGAGTTCCAGCACTTACTACAAAGTTGCTAAGCTTGTTCCACTCGTCCATCACCCTATTTGTGAACCAGTTCCTTCCTATCTCCCTCCTAAACCTAAACTTATCCAACTTAAATCCGTTGCTCCGAGTCCTATCCTGCTCGGATATTATAAGAACTTTATCTATATCTCCTTTATTGATTCCTTTCACCCACTTAAATACTTCTATCATATCTCCCCGCACTCTTCGTCTTTCTAGGGAATGCAAGTTAACTTTCTTTTACCTATCCTGATATGGAAGGTTTCTAAGTCCCGGAATCATTTTCGTCATTCTTCGCTGCACCGACTCTAGTGAATTTATATCCATTCTATAATAAGGGCACCAGAACTGAACCGCATAATCGAGGTGCGGCCTGACTAGCGCAAGATATAGTTGCAATAAGACCTCTGCACTCTTGTTACTTACACTTCTAGATATAAAACCCAATACTCTGTTTGCCTTATTTCGAACATTAACGCACTGTTTTCTAAGCCGTAGGTCCGGGCTTACAAGTACCCCTAGGTCTCTTTCACAAGTCGACTTCTCTAGGTTGATGTTGTTAAGGCTGTATACATTATCAGTATTTGTTCTTCCAATATTAAGTACGCTGCACTTGCTGGTGTTGAATTTCATTTGCCATTTTTCAGACCACCCCTGCAGTTTATTTAGATCCTCCTGTAGTGCATTTGCATCCTGCCCTGAATTAATCTGCCGCCCTGTTTTGGTGTCATCCGCAAACTTGCTTATGTCACTGCTGATCCCAGTATCTAGATCGTTTATGTAGATTATGAACAAGAGTGGGCCTAGTACTGACCCCTGGGGAACCCCACTGGTTACACGGCCCCACTCAGATTTAACCCCACAGTCCTCCACACTAAACGTTCTCAGGCTTTTGTTACCAATCCTCTAAGGTTTTGTATCTCTCTGGGGACCAAGTTTTTAATATCATTCACCCTCCCAGTGTCTGCCTTCCCCTGGCCCTCCTACCCTCAACTTTGTCTTGTAATAGTTCTGTTATTATTCCTTCACCTAATTATATGACCAAAGTATCTAATTTTTTTCTGTATATTTCAATTATATCTCTTGAAGGTATTTTTTTCATCTTAGTAATTCTTCATTTGTTTTCCTGTCAATGTAACTTATTCTTCTCATACACCAGCACTAAGACAGACCAGTCACAACTAAGTGTTAAAACTCACTAACTTATTCTGTGTTGGTCAGATGGTAGAGTACATAACCAAACGTGTTCAGAAACAGTGTAAATAAGGAAACATAGATGCCCTTGGGGTAGTGTGTATCTCCGCGGGTATAAAAATGTAATGCCCAATTGGTTGCTGCCAAAAACAGGCGCGAGATCCGATAGGTGAGCTGATGATCACGACCGCCTTTGTGTTCACCGACCCCGATTGTAGCTCCATTGTTGGGACGACTTGGAAGAAATGGCGGTGATGATTCTAGTGTAGTGAAGACATTTAACTATATATCGGAGTGAATTATTCGTAGGGAGACTCATTTTTATATCACATTATTTATGGCTTCTTTAGTAATGTGATTTAGAAAGATGTGAAGATGCTTTACATGTAGAATTTATAAGATTAATGGACAGCGCGAGAAGGAAGGAGCCTAAAGAACAAAAATCCACATACAAAGGGCTGAGGTTATTACGGTGGGATCCTAACCCACTGGCGACACTCACGATCGTCTTTTGTTCGAGGTGAAAGCGATCCCTTACCCGCGTCCACCACTTTATATGGTGATGACATATACACGAAAGATTGAAATGTTTTGAATGAACTAAAACTGAAGACAATATTTGTGAAAAAAATAAAATAAATGTATTGTACAAAACTATCACCATTGTCAATACCTACCACTATCTACAACCATCACCACCACCACTACTACTAACTATTACCACCATCACCGTCTACCACCAACTACAACCACCATCACTACCACTGGCTGCTACCACCATCACCACTAACCACAACAACCACCATCACTACCACCATTACAACCACCACCACCACATTTAACTAGAAGCAGCCAGCGTGTACAGGTGTGATAATCTCCCCTCAAGCATGACCGCCCACTATTGAGAGTATGGGCGTAGTGTGGGCGTAGTCCTACCATCATTATGACGCTTCCTTCAATCCCTCTTTGTTCTACTGTGGGCGGGGGCGTGGTGGGGGTTGTGGGTGGTGGGGGTGAGGGTGATGGTGGTGGTGGTGGGGGTAGTGGTGGTGGGGGTAGTGGTGGTGGTGAGGGTGGTGGGGGTAGTGGTGGTGGTGGGGGTGGTGGGGGTGAGGGTAGTGGTGGTGGTGGTGAGGGTGGTGAGGGTGGTGGGGTGGGGGTGGGGTGAGGGTGGTGGTGGTGGTGAGGGTGGTGGTGGTGGTGAGGTGGTGGTGGTGGTGGTGAGGGGTGGTGAGGGGTGGGTGGTGGTGGGGGTGGTGGTGGTGGGGGGTTTTGTGGTGGTGGTGGGGTGTGGGTGGTGGGGGTGGTGGTGGTGGGGGTGAGGGTGGTGGTGGTGAGGGTGGTGGTGGTGGTGGGGGTGAAGGTGGTGGTGGGGTGGTGGTGGTGGTGAGGGTGGTGGTGGTGGTGAGGGTGGTGGGGGTGAGGGTGGTAGGGGTGGTGGTGAGGGTGGTGGTGGTGGTGGTGGGGGTGAGGGTGGTGAGGGTGGTGGGGGTGAGGGTGGTGGGGTGAGGGTGGTGGTGGTGGTGAGGGTGGTGGTGGTGGTGGTGAGGGTGGTGGTGGTGGTGGTGGGGGTAGTGGGGGTGGTGAGGATGGTGGAGGTGAGGGTAGTGGTGGTGGTGGTGAGGGTGGTGGTGGTGGTGGTGGTGGGGGTAGTGGTGGTGGTGGTGGTGGTGGTGAGGGTGGTGGGGGTGGTGGTGGTGGGGGTGAGGGTGGTGGTGGTGAGGGTGGTGGTGGTGGTGGTGGGGGTAGTGGTGGTGGTGGTGGTGAGGGTGGTGGGGGTGGTGGGGGTGAGGGTGGTGATGGTGGTGGTGGTGAGGGTGGTGGTGGTGGTGAGGGTGGTGGGAGTGGTGGGAGTGGTGGGGGTGAGGGTGGTGGTGGTGGGGGTGAGGGTGGTGGTGGTGGTGGTGGTGAGGGTGGTGGTGGTGGTGGTGAGGGTGGTGGTGGTGGTGAGGGTGGTGGTGTGGAAAGGGGAGAAATGGGAGGAGAGGGAAAGGGAGGTGGTGGTAGGGTTGATAGGGAGGGAGAGGGGTGGTGGGTGATGGAGGTGATGGGGTTAAAAGTGGTAATATGAGCAGGGTGAAGGGAGGGGAAGGGGAGGGAGAGGAAAGGAAGGGGAGGGAGAGGAAAGGAAGGGGAGGGGGTGGGATGGAGGACTGACAATTAAGTTAGTGGCAATAATGAAATAATTAGAAAGAAAGAAGAGAGCAGGTATTTGAACAGGTGTGTATTAAACAGGTGTCAAAATGTATATCGTAAGCAGGTGTGTGTTAACCAGGTGTGCAGCAGGTGGGGTAGAGAGGGAGGTGAGACAGAGGTACATTAGGTAGGTGAAATTAGCTACAGACTTAGCCTCCAAGGTTACCTATATATTATTATTGGACTCTCGAGATGGCAACACTTTAAATAGATACCAGTTAGGAATTATCTCCTTTATGTTAACGTTGTTTTTGCTCTACGATTCACATAAACGATACAAATTAGATATACCAACATTTTAAAACAAAGAAAACATATTATTTATATTACACGGTTGGTTAAAAATGTTATTATTATTACGTTTGTGTGAAGAGTTTGTGAAAATTAATCACTAATTCAGAGTCGCGTGGCTGACTGACATTGGGGGGGTGGAGAGAGAGGTGGTCGCGTGCCTGCTGTTGCGATTTCAGTGATGTTCTCCTTGACCACCGCCGGCGTTTGCGTCTGGCGTTTCTCTGCCGGTGCTGCCTACTATAACTCCGGGTCACCATAATCACCACCTTCTCGTCCACCATAACCATTATTCTCTCGCGATGTAATGTGTGGTGTAGGAAGATGTAACTACAGGCCTTAGTATAGTAAAGTGTGTATCAATACCATGTTCAAGGTTATGGTGATGTAGTGATTATGGTGTTATGGTGATGTAGCTGTTATGGTGTTAGGGTGTGTGTGTGTGTTAATCTGAGTAGTGAACTATGTCAGTCAGTTCTGGTGGAATTTCCGGGAGGCTCAATACTCCAATGACCAGCTGACTCCCTCCTACGGCACAGGCAATGAAAATTATTAAATATTAATAATTTATCTCTACCGAGTTCTTTTTACCGTGTGTGTGTGTTTCATTTAATATATTCTGAAGTAATTTAATCAGTATAGATACAAGTACAGTTATAAATATTTCACAACAATTACATTATTTAGTGGATTACAGTACTGGTTGTATAATACAGGTTATTTAAGTTAAGGTATAGAATATATTAAATCTGTGTCGCCATGTAGACCACCACAGTTACCACCACAGCAACACTTTCTTTACATATTTGCTTCCCGTACTGGTGTTGTAACGTGTTGTGTTGTATTGTAGTGTGTTGTGTTGTGTTGTGTAGTGTTGTAACGAGTAGGTCACAACGTCTGGCCTACACACGCTGCAGCTCTCAGTAACAGCTACTGAGTGAATACAAATATTTGACCTGACAATTTCATTCAATTTTTTTTCACCACGGGTCACCATATGGTATCCTATGAGGGTCCTAGGTGTCCGATGATCACTCTCCCTCATCCTACAGGACTCCCGTGTTCAGTATTATCCTATAACTGACCTGTTCCACCTCAGGATAACCTAACCTATCCTAACCTAACTAGTAGCTATGAGGACTCCGGGAGCTGTGAGGAGGTTCGGTCATAATGGTAGAGGCTCGGTCATATGGTAGAGGGTCGGTCATAATGGTAGAGGTTCGGTCATAATGGTGGAGGTTCGGTCATAATGGTGGAGGCTCGGTCATAATGGGGAGAAAGAGAGAGAGAGAGTTGCAAAGATAGACGGGAAGAGAGAGACAGAGTTATATAAACAGACAGGGAGACAGATGGACAGATAGGTAGACATCAAGAAAGAGATATAACACACACACACACACACACACACACACACACCTCTCCACTCCCTCGTTCAGGTAGTCGCAGGACCCACTAATTAGGCAAATATATGGTGGGCGTGTGGGCGGGGCATGGATGACGGGGGAGAAGGGGGGGGGAGGGCGAAAAGTGGGTTGCGAGGAAAGGAAGTGGGTATCGTGGGCGAGGAGTGGGTTAGTTTAGGTTAGGTTGGGTTAGTTTAAGTTGGGTTAGTTTAGGTTGGGTTTGGTTAGGTTAGGTTAGATGTTTCGGTCATTGCGATTAGATTATTTATTTATCTGGTCAATAAAACTAAAAATAGAGTTTAAGGATAAGAGACCTTCCCTGGTGAGCCGCGTGGTGAGATGGTATTGTGGTGGTAAATAGTTCCGTCGTCACACGTAACTTCTTGACCAGTCAGAGGTTAAGTGGACAGATTAGGTTAAATTCTCTCTCTCTTGAACCCCCAGTAAATGGATGCTAAGACTGACCATTGAACTGGATATATTGGTTACGTAGACACCATTCAGGTAGGGAGAGGAGGCAGGGGAAGGGAGGGAAGCTGAAGAGTGTCCCCCGCTGTCTTGCGTGTGTGTACCAGCTGCCATCCACACCGCCGCCGCCACCATTAAAGGCAGTCTGTATTGTCGAGTTATTTCCTAATTTCACCTGAGCACAGCCTTACCCAGCCTTCTGATTATTGTAAACATTTAAATAACAAGAAATACTATTATACTAAAACCGAAATAGTGCATAAATGGCTCACCCGAGGAATAAAAATCAAGTTACTATAATGTGAAGCTGCGTTTATTTTAGTTCCCCATCCGCCATCATAGAAAATCGTCTTTGCCCTCGGACGGGAGAAAATCTGTCAAGTGAGTGAAAACCTGCGGCCAAGAAGCGGTCACTGGTACACACGTTGATGGGGGGAAATATTGTCTGGCAAGTTGACCGAGAGATGACAGGGAAAGTATCCAAGCTGTGAGGAAGATGGAAAAAATAATTACTCAGCAGGAAAATTCAGCAATAAAAGCCAAAATTTTCAGACAACCACCACCGCCACCATCACCACCGTCCACCACCACCACACCATCATCACCATCATCACCATCATCATCATCACCGCCACCAGTTGACACACATTATAAATAAATACAGTTTATTAGATACACAAAGATTTAACGACGTAGTAAGGAAGTATTTATGAATATGGTGTTGTATGAGTTGAGGGAGGTGTGTGGTGGTGTATGGTAAGGGTGGTGTATGGTGAGGGAGGTGTATGGTGAGGGTGGTGTATGGTGAGGGTGATGTATGGTGAGGGTGGTGTATGGTGAGGGTGGTGTATGGTGAGGGTGGTGTATGGTGATGGTGGTGTATGGTGAGGGAGGTGTATGGTGAGGGAGGTGTATGGTGATGGTGGTGTGTGGTGAGGGTGGTGTATGGTGAGGGTGGTGTATGGTGAGGGTGGTGTATGGTGAGGGTGGTGTATGGTGAGGGTGGTGTATGGTGATGGTGGTGTATGGTGAGGGTGGTGTATGGTGAGGCAGGTAAGGGAGGGTCAATGCACCACACAGCTGGTTGAAGAGGACTAATGTAAGTCACACGTTTGGTAATGAAGTGGTGGCGCCCACACCACGCCCACACCGTGATGTACGACCACCCGGCTACGCCCACACCACCCACAAGAATTTACCTGGCGTGTGTGTGTGTGTGTGTGTGTGTGTGTGTACCCCACGTGGTGCTGGACGCGGGCCTAAGAGAGGACACCACCACTACCACTACCACCACCACCACCACTACCACTACCACCACCACCGTTGTCTCGTGGTCTTTTGTCCTCGCTGATCTCGTGTCGGGGAATAAAGAGGACTCAACACACCCCTGACATGACTCCTCAACACACTCCTGACATGACTCTTCAACACACCCCTTGACATGACTCTTCAACACACCCCTGAGATGACTGTGTGACGTGTAATACGTTATTGGTTGACCGGTACAGTGGCCAGGTACAGTGGCCCGGTACAGTGGCACGAGGCGAAAGAGAGGGTTAGGAAGAAGAGGAGGAAAAATGAGACGAGGAATAAGAAGGAGGAGAAGTGGTAGAGGGGACGAGGGAGAACAAATGGAGGATGGGAATAACGAGGAAGGAGTAAAAATTGAGATAAAGAGGAGGGAGGAGGACGGGAGAGGAAGGAGAAACAGGGAGGAATAACAGAGAGCAAGAGGAGTGGGCAGAAGGTCAGGAGGAGGAGGAGGAGGAAGGGATTAACGGTGAGTCAACGGGGACCTGTCTGGTGAGGTTGTGAGTCAGTAACGCGGGGAATATTGTTGGCACAGTTTTATGACCTTGTACACCCCCCCACCCACACGCCCTCTGCTTCCCCTACACGCCCTCTAACTCCCACACGCCCTTTGCTTCCCCTACACGCCCTCTAACTCCCACACGCCCTTTGCTTCCCCTACACGCCCTCTAACCCCCACACGCCCTCTGCTTCCCCTACACGCCCTCTAACTCACACACGCCCTCTGCTCCCTTGTATACGAGTGCCCTGTTTACCCAAATGCCGTCTATGTCTCGCTTTCTGCCTCTGCCCTCACTCTATCCTCTTGACATATATATATATATATATATATATATATATATATATATATATATATATATATATTATATATATATATATATATATATATATGTGTGTGTGTGTGTGTGTGTGTGTGTGCAGGTGTGTAAACATGGACACACAATGTATTTACCATCAAACAGTGAGGCAAGACACCCATGGTGACAGGGCATCGCTTTTTAGATGCAAATTCCAACAACAATATCATTTACACCTCATTCACACACTTTTTCTATGAGCAATTGTCCCGGTCCCATTTTCTATGGGTTCGCGGCCTATCAAACGGCCCTTAACGAGCCTCTAATGATGTGGAACGAGGCATTTAGCGTTGTACCACCTGATTGACGGAAGGGGTTAATCGACCACCAGGTTATACAAGCGGGCGAGAGAATCTTAATGTCAATTTTATTATCGGTACGCCTCTCACAGTCTCGTAAACGACTTCATGTTGGATTTGCTTAATGTATTCCGCGTTGTGTTGTAGTGGTGGCCGCGTCCAGTGTAATGTTATGGTGGCCGCGTCCCGTGTATGGTGGCCGCGTCCCGAGTATGGTGGCTACGTCTCTAATATGGTGGCTACGTCCCGTGTATGGTGGCTGCCTCCCGAGTATGGTGGCCGCGTCCCGAGTATGGTGGCTGCGTCCCGAGTATGGTGGCCGCGTCCCGAGTAAGGTGGCCGCGTCCCGAGCATGGTGGCCGCGTCCCGAGTATGGTGGCTGCGTCCCATGTATGGTGGCCGCGTCCCGAGTATGGTGGCCGCGTCCCGAGTATGGTGGCTGCGTCCCGAGTATGGTGGCCGCGTCCCGAGTATGGTGGCTGCGTCCCATGTATGGTGGCCGCTTCCCGAGTATGGTGGCCGCGTCCCGAGTATGGTGGCCGCGTCCCGAGTATGGTGGCTGCGTCCCATGTATGGTGGCCGCGTCCCGAGTATGGTGGCTGCGTCCCATGTATGGTGGCCGCTTCCCGAGTATGGTGGCCGCGTCCCGAGTATGGTGGCCGCGTCCCGAGTACGGTGGTCGCGTCCCGAGTATGGTGGCCGCTTCCCGAGTATGGTATCTGCATCCAGGTTAGATTCCGAGAGATACGCTCATTATATTTACCTTTACATAAGGTAGAAGACTCGCGGGGTGAATGTTATCTTCACAGGAGCTACAAGGAACACACAGTAGGTTATGTTACTCCCTCCTGTAGGTGTGAGAACGCCTCTGTTGTGACTCTGGTCGTAATGGGAAGTTAACCCCAATACAGCCACAAACATCACTGAGACCTTACCGTAAGCTTGAGGTGTTTACATAGTCCCAGTTCAGAGGACCATAAAAAAAATTGACGAAGAAATCTTTTGAATACGTGGGAGCTTGTGGCCCGGGGTGTGTGTTGATGAGGGCCATTGTTGGTGGTGGTGGTCCTGTGAATAATAATTTTGTGGACCATTGAAGGTGCTGCAAGTATTTTAGTGTGCAGGAACAGTTAATAATAATAATAATAATAATAATAACTCTGAGGACGATGGTTTAAACTATAAATCAATAAGATAGATTATTTAAGTTAACATAAACTCACCATAACACAGTGGGGTCCAGACTACAGGTCATACATACCACTGAAATTTCACCCATGCATCGTCGAATAATCTTCAGTTGTAGTATGTGACTCTCTGTGCGTGAAATAATTCCCGTAATTGGGTTAAAATGGATTATGTCAGAGTTAGCATAGGGGTAGGTAGGTGTTTGGTTAGGTTAAGTTAGGGAGGACTTCGAAGCACAACGATGAGACTTGTGAGTTAGGAGCAGGAAGAAGAGTAGGAAGAATAGTTAGTGCTTTTCGTGGTTATGCTTGAGCGTTTTTGCACCGGTGTGAGGGAGGGAAAGATGGAGGGAGGGAGGGAGGGAGGGAAGGAAGGATGGATGGATGGAGGGGGGAGAGGGAGGGAGGCAGGCAGCAGCAGCACATAATGTTTACTGCTTCAGATCACAAAAGTTTAGCGGGTTTAACCATTATTGCGCCATTTAATTTCACGCGACGGCCAGATCCCCTTGAGGAACCTATCTTTAAATCGGTGTCCGGAAGACGCACATTAGCACGTGCTGAGAGGACGTCCAGGGTGACCACGGGGGGGAGGGAGGGGGTCTCAACCATACCTCATGATGGAAGAACGTCTACCATACTGCACCACACCACATTACACTACCCACGACCACACACCACCACCACCCTGGGTCACAAGACAGTGGGAAGACAAGACGTGAGAGATGTCAGGTTATCAGACATAACCCTCTTCCTCCTCCTCCTCCTCCTCCAACCAAATATATGTCTAGAAACAGAAAACAGACAGCAGTGAACACCTTGGCTGGGTAAATGGGTACTGACGGAGGCGCCCCAGTTCGACCCATCTGCACAGTGGCCACCCAACACTGTCCCTAAATCTCTACCAGTGTTATGGAATCCAACTACACACGTAAATAATCGTCATTTAGTTTGGATTAGTTTCTTCAAGGATTAGGGAGGGAAGGAGAGGGGTGAGGGAGGGGCGGGGTGCATCATACAAGGAAGGGAGAATGAGGGAGAGATAGATTATGATAGAAGGGAAATTTAATAAGTGAGAGGTCCTGAGTGTAGGCAAGAGAGAGAGAGAGAGAGAGAGAGAGAGAGAGAGAGAGAGAGAGAGAGAGAGAGTGTCAGCTGGGGTGCGGGTGGCGGCTGTCCTCACTTGCTGACCGTCGCCCGTTGGTGGTCAAGAAGATGGGATTTATTGGACCGTGTTTCAGTTCTCATTTTTACTTCAATTTATGTTTTTAACAGTTTTGGTCTTCCTCCATTCGCCAGGTATGTAGCGCCTGATTTACTACTGTAGAAGGTCTTAAGTGTATGGTGTTGTTCCCAGCGTGAGGTCGTCCCCGTCTCTTGAGGCAGAAACAAAAATATAAGTCATGATTGGTTTTTCTTTAGTAATTTCGTCATTATATAGGATTATATTGGGTAGTTGACACACACACACACACACACACACACACACACACACACACACACACACACACACACACACACACACACACACCCATCATCATCATCATCATCAAAAATAATTCACCAGGAAACTACAAATTCAAGTTTTTTCAGATAAGATCTATTTTGTCTCCAAGTTCGAGCTTCTTGGGGAAGAGCTTGAGAACGAGTCTGGTTGATGAGTGTAGTGTAGTGTAGTGTGGTGTGTGGTGTAGTGTAGTGTAGTGTGGTGATAGATAGATAGATAGATATTCAGTACAATTCCATAGAAAGTTTACAGTTGGTTCACCGTGTCGACTGAATGGAGACAATCTGAGTTAGGGAAAATGAATGAAACGCACTGATTGAGAGCGGCCACCACCACCAGCGTGCTGCCACACCCAATTATCGAGACTCTGGTGTTTGAATCTCGTGTTTCCTGGCATAGTAACGGCCGTCAGTCTGCCTCACTTCTCCCGGCCTCCTCTACCCGAAAATTACACAAAATTACCCGCAAAACCAACAGAGACTGTCGGGTTGTTTGTAACCGGACCCGTGGCGGCGTCCGACTGGCTAACTGACTGGCCGTCGCCCATCGTCGCCACCACCGCCGCTGTCGTCGCCACCACCGCCGTCGTCGCCATCACTGCCGCCGCTGCCACACTTGTGATGGAGGAAGATGTTTCAGGGTTTCGTTATTATTAATTTCATTTCCGGTATCTGAGAGGATAAATCCGGGTTCTCTGAGATACTTGTCTTGTGAGTTAGTGCAGGAAAACCACGCCTATAAGGTAGAATCTCCATACAACCCTGACGCGTGTTGATGACCCACACACACATACACCAAGATTAACCAAACATTCATGAGGACCTGGGCCGTGGACTCAGGTCTAATAAGGACATCATTAAGTGCCACATCTCCCTCAGTTGGTTGAGGAGGTGAGACAGTGTTCAGGTGAGACTCCTGACCACTGAACAAACAACTGCCCGAACAATAAGAATCTTTGTAAGTCCCGTTCCTTTATTTCTCTCTCTATTTTGTTTTAAGAATTACTGTCCGTAGCGAGAACATTATATACAACACTGATTTGTCTTTTACTATATCAGTGTTATATATTTGATCTTACTCCCCTGATACAAGTGACGAGCAGCTAAACTAAAGACTCACCGTGAACACAATACAGACGATACTTACAGTAGTTACTTTCTTATACAGACAAACCTCCGATACTTTCTTCAGGAGGTAGAGTGTTCAGTGAGTGTCCATAGTGAAACAGTACCCTCCCTCACCCTCACCAGTAAGACAGTACACTCCCTCACCCTCCCTCACCAGTAAGACAGTACACTCCCTCACCCTCCCTCACCAGTAAGACAGTACACTCCCTCACCCTCCCTCACCAGTAAGACAGTACACTCCCTCACCCTCCCTCACCAGTAAGACAGTACACTCCCTCACCCTCCCTCACCAGTAAGACAGTACACTCCCTCACCCTCCCTCACCAGTAAGACAGTATTTACTTTGGGTGTCCAGAACCAGTGGAGTATTACGTCTAACTCAGACAGCCGCCCACCGCCCTTCCATCCGCTGTCCTCTGAGTGACCGACGCGGCTACTTTGATCTTTAGCTGCGGCCGTCAACAGGCACTGTCCACTGTCAGCGTCGCCGCCTGTACATCTCTTTGGCACCCGCGACCACGCCCCCCCCCCCCCCGCCCCCTGCCACCCACACTCCTTTCTGAGGGATGTGTGGCGCCAAGTACTCCTGTGTGTGTGTGTGTGGGGGACGTCAAGAAGGGTGGTAGTAAAGGCTGGATCTCTTGACGCCCCTTATTAATGGTCGACATCTTGAATCTCATAAATAATTTCATCTTTAAGTTTTATTGCATTATTATCTTGGTAGGTTAGGTTTAGGTTAGGTTAGGATGACAGTCTTACTTTAAACCTTCACCAATGCCACAACGATTTGATAATGTGGTTCCGTTGCTCGTGTTTAGTGTGGGAGATAGCTAGGTAGTGTTTAGTGTGGACGTGAGACAAACATGCCGTGTATCGTGAGTGCAACACCTCTCTTCGCCAGGGCGGGACGAACAGTGACCAGGGTTACGGTTGTTGTTGTGTTGTTATATACGTCACGTACTACAGTAGTTAATAATGGGAAACGTTATAGTGTTTACGTTCTGTAGGTCCACGTCATAGGGGGTAGAGCTGTCATGCTGGATGGCTGGGGGCGTCGGGGAGGGGGTGTTAACATGACCCCAGACGATTGTGGAGCCTGGGTAGTTTTTTTTTTTTTTTTTTTAGAGAGAGAGAGAGAGAGAGAGAGAGAGAGAGAGAGAGAGAGAAAGAGAGAGTAATCGAAGATTAGAGGTGGGGGAAGGAAGTTATAGTTCGGAAATTGAAGAAATTTAGGAAGAGGTAAGAGAGGGCGGGCTGACCGCCTAGCTAAGCTAGTAGTGCGTTAGGGTTGTGTCATGGGTTAGTTATTGTCTGTCGGTACAGGCACTAGACAGCCTACCCTATTCCATGTGGGTGTTTTGAGGGCCTTATTTCATACTCCGCCGACCCTACTGGCGGATGCTGGTCTATTGCCTGGCCGTGTAGATCGGGGGTGGTAATGGACCTTTTGAGATTTGGTAACTTTTTGGGAACCATGTATGGTTGTTGAAGTTATCTGGTGGTGGTCTTTGAAGGAGTTCTTGCTCTGATCGTTCTATCTTTTGCCAGATTCTGCTGGCCAGGGTGTGCAGCTGCTGGTTGATGGGTTTCATTCTCAGGTCTCTATGTATCTCGGCTGTGGTTCTGGTGAAGGGGTGTCTTTCACATGTGACGAATCTTAGGGCTTCATTTTGGCTGTAGCTTTTTCGTTGAATAGTTCCCAGTCGGTCTGCTTGGCGATCCTCCGTGGTGGAGCTGGTATAGTTATTGGTGTTGCTGAGTTGGTCATGATTATTGGTAGGTGGTCGCTGGAGGTTACAGGGCCTTGTTCAAAGAGGTAGTTGTGGAAGCATCTGCCGTTATTGATATATCTGGAGTAGTGGCTGAGTTCCTACTGTAGAATGTGGGGAAGTCCGGGCCTATTAGTTGGGCTTTTTTGTCTGTTATGAAACCAGCGAGGCCTCTTCCAACATTGTTAGCTGTCCTCTTACCATCTAGTAGAAGATGTCTGGCGTTCATGTCTCCAATGATGTAGGTTGGTTGGTGGTATGATAGGAGTCTGTGGAAGTCCCCGTAAGGCAGGTAGTGGTGGGAGGTAGGTTGGGGCTATGATTGGCCCTGTGGTCAAGTTGATCTGAACAGCGAGAGTTTCAGAGGTGAAGTCGTCTATGATTCTGTGGTGAACATCTTTTATGGCGATGGCCACCCCGTCATTTGGCTCCTCTGATAGATTGGATTTATGGATCCTATAACCAAATATTTTAAATTCCTCAAACGCCTTTTGGCCGTGTGAGCTTGAGTATAATATATGCGTCAACTTGGTTGTATTGGCTGGACAAACTGAATTTATTAGTTCTCCAGTGGAGGACGTTATGTTGCCTCGGGCGTGGGAACCAGTGTGCCCCGCGGGGCCGACCACCCAGGGGGGCACTGACCACCTCTGGCCTCTCTCAACGCCAATATTAGGAGGTAACTGACTCCTCCTCCCCCCTACCGCTAAAAGATGTGTCGCAGCGTTTGAAAGACGAACACTTTCTGGAGTCTGAAAATAATTTTTAGTAATGTTCCCATTGTTTACTTTGATAATGAATAACACACACACACACACAGGTTATCAGCATGTACCTGGATCACGAGCACCCACAGTGATTTACTTGCACACACATATATATTTATTTCATGTAAATCCACAATGAAAACGTGGATAAGATAAACCTTGATAAAATCGCACGGGAAAAGGAAGCAACAGAGCACCTCAGCTTTCGTCTTTATTCAAGACATCTTCAGAGGCAACTGGACATATAACATCCATTCAAAATTGTTCTAAATCATGTATTGTTCCCTATTAGCGTGTTATCTTTAAGTTAGTAATACAACTTTGAAAGATATTGGGCCCTGATAAATTGCATCACTCTTTATACCGGTAAAGTCAATAAGATTTTGCTTGAAAAGTTTATCATTGATGTGTACTATACCCACATTTGGGAACTTAGGGTTTAATTAATTTATGCCATAACAAATTGAACTAAACTGTGTAGAAACTTAGACATAAACACCTTTAGGATTATTTTACTTTAAATTATGTGTTCAGATATTGTGTTCGTTTATCTGTTATCATTGTCAAGTAGATACAAATATTTACATTATATACATTGTAAATTAATACTAGATATAATAAAAAAAGATATCCATATTGCTTAAAAATAGATAGTTCATAATTAATATCTAATACATTATATTCATTATTATTTGGAGTAGTAAGGTTAGGAAGAGTAACTATGAACATTCCTTTCTGGTTAATACTACAGGTGTGACCCAGACTCGACCAGGTGGTTTAAAGAGAGGCTTATTAAAACACTTGTGCTTATATTACAAGAGAAGAATATTGACATTATTTATATAAGAGGTAAGTTAGTGTTTAAAACTATGTGGGAAGAAGATAAGTGGGTAGGTGAAGTATTTTTTACTTAATACTATGTCCTCTTCACTATCTGCTTCTTATAGTGTTGTAAAATTATAAGATTTGAGTTTTCTGAATTTTATTTTATTTCAGGTGTGTGAGAAGAGATGCTACTAAACCATCAATAAATTGTTAGTCATTGTGTTAGTTGACAGGCTGTTTTGGTCTTATTTGGCCAGTCCTGAACCTAACCTAACTAATATATTTGGTAATGTTTGAGGACAGCACTACCACCAGAAGTAGTTGTTTGATTCCTTAATTTTTTCTACAGATGTTTTAATCATTTTGGTAAGTATTTTAAAAGAGGCGACAACTTTTTATTTTAATTATATGTATTTTTATATTTTTTAGTTTTACTCTATCTACGATCATAAATCACTTGTGGTGGGCAGGGCATGAATGATGCGGAGAACTGTGAGGTAAAACACTGATCATATAAAACTAAATTAATGTCTCTACGTGCGTATGTGAAGAAATTAGTTATTTACCATAAATATTTCTCTAAAAAATCTGCGGTTGTTTACAACTGACCTTCTTGGTCCCAGCTTACTCTCTTATCCATAAAATCATGTACAATTACACCATGATGTTTCAATATCTTTGCTTTCATTGGTACCTGATATCAAAATAAGTACTTTCTGTTTAATATGGCAGGGGAACCACCTCCTGGCCAGGAAGTTAGGTAAGGTTAGGTAGGTTTCTTTGGTTGGTTAGGTCAGGCTCTATAAAGGTCTAGTAAACATTGCCTCTTTTAAATTACTTAATATGGATAATGATAAGAACATCTCTGGAAAAAATGAACCAAATCAAACAACTCGTACTGGTGGTAGTGGTGTTATCAGACATTACCGTGAGCTATAACTGAGTTTAGTAGTTGACTGAGTAATACGTGACGAGAGTGGTCTGGCCTTAGCATCAGCTTAAGGAAGATTCTCCATAGCAGATAAATGACAACAAGTGCACGAGGAAAGTGTTTTGTTAATACCACTTTTTACAACAGAAATCAGCGGAGGAAGACAGCAAACCTAACCTTGCCATGCACACTGTGCTCGGACTGTGTGAATGGATCTTTTCATAGAAATAAATTTTATTTTACGGTATTTTAGAAGAATGAATAGAAAATATATGTAGTGTTTCATGTTAGGTTTGGCAGGTTAGGTTATGAATGTTAAATTGTAGAATGTTTCTGTGTTTAGAAAAGAATCTATGAAATGAATCAAGATTTGATTATACTGTAGTATGTAAATATCATGAAAGTTAAATTATGCAAAATATATGGTACAATACTGTGTATAACTGTTCATTCATCATTTTTGACAGTTTTCAAGGTAAGAAAACTTTAACTTTAACAGAGAAAGTTGCTCAAGCTGGTGTTAAGACTGGACCACTCTCTTCAAGTACAGTAACCCCTCGATAACTCGGCACATATGGGGCTCCGGCCTTGCCCAGTTATCTGAAAGTTTAATTTATCGAGGCACTTCTCCCCTCCTACAAAAATACAACAATAAAAAATTATCGACCCATATATGTGTACAGTACATGTAATTACTAAATGTAAAAAAGTAACACTTACCAGCACTGTAGGTGAAGAATGAAGCATCATGGTAGGTGACATAGAGGCATGGTAGGAGACACAGAGGCATGGTAGGTGGCACAGAGGCATGGTAGGTGACACAGAGGCATGGTAGGTGGCACAGAGGCATGGTAGGTGGCACAGAGGCATGGTAGGTGACACAGAGGCATGGTAGGTGACACAGAGGCATGGTAGGTGACACAGAGGCATGGTAGGAGACACAGAGGCATGGTAGGTGACACAGAGGCATGGTAGGAGACACAGAGGCATGGTAGGTGGCACAGAGGCATGGTAGGTGGCACAGAGGCATGGTAGGTGGCACAGAGGCATGGTAGGTGATGCATGTGGCCAAATATACCAAGATTTTCCCAGATACAGTCATATTATATATCTTGGCATTTCCTGAGTTACACTAATGCATTCCGAAACCATATCCATGCCGAGTTATATGAAATTCCGAGTTACCGAAGGTTTACTGTGTCAGCCTTCTCTCTCATACCACCACAAATTTTTTTAAGATAATAAATTAAAGTTTTCATCTCATCCAAACTCAATTAGGTTAGGTTAATTGAAAAACTAACTTAAGATCTTTCAAAAAAAAAAAAAAATCTGGGTATGTTAGCTACCCTGGTATGTTGTGGTGTGGTGTGATGAACCTACCAAACCCTCACTGAACCAGAATAACAGGAATGAGTAATTAAAGTTTGCGAATGATGAGTGGTCCATTCCTGCTGCTCATACTTCAGGGATGAGTTATTTTTGCCACTAATACACCCACAGTAGTGAACCTTTATAAGCTTGGGTAAAGTACAAACATATGAAACAATTAATTTATATATGATAAAGTCTAGTAATTATTTAAGTAAAAATTTTATGTGATACAAAACCATATAATGTATACAGTACTTTATCTGACTAAATTCATACATTCATTTATTAGTTTAATATACAGTGTTCTGTTCTGTGCTGTGTTATTATTTAAACAGCATCTGAGACGATACAGAACCTATCAGTTAATGTACATTTGGATGGTCAGTATCTTCTTTGTTATGACCTTCATAGTACAGTGTTGCTTAGTACAGGGGGTTACTGTAGTGCTGTACCCTACCTGGGATTATCTACATGTACTGTACTTGTTATTATAGGAGCCTCATAAATTAGGTTAAGTTTAGTTAGTTCTTGTGGTTCGCTTCAACCTTTTTTCAAACTCATATTTCCCAGGTTCCTCCACCATATTTATATTAAACATTTTTAAACGTTTGTATGAGTCAAAGTTCCATTACACTATACTGTACTGCCCATTCTGGGGTCACTAATTCTAAAGGGGATAACTTAAATCTATTCTTAATTTTAAGGTCGCTGCCACCAGACCCCCTGGAGAGTATGAAGCTTGTTTAGGTAGCTGGCAGAGTAAGCTAGGCACTGGGTTGTGTTTTTCATTGACCAAGAGTGGGAGGAAGGGTGTGACATCAATCCTGACTTAACTTATTTATTTCCTACAAAAAAATATTGCATTCAGTCACAATACAAAAATAGTTGACCTTCATCAAAATAACTATTATTAAGGTCATTACACCTCACACAAATACAAGACCTTCTCCAAATTAACTAATTAAAATCTTCATTCTTCATAACAAATCACTGACCTCCTTAGCCAGGTCATTCTTCATACAATCACCCAAAGATACTTTGTAGCACCAACATTTACAGCACCAATCTTCCTTGTTGCACCAAGGTACACGTGATCAGTACCCCGCTCACACACTACTCTTGCTAGGTAGATGAGATACTTCCCCGGTAATCATACCAGGACTATTCCTGCGTCCGGTATCATGGGGTCTCTTAAGTGGCGACGGCAAAGCATCTCATATAAGACAATCATTGTCATCTGTCCTGGATGTTGATATATGGGATGACCAGGGGCCTTAAGGGAGGTTGCATGGTGGCCAGCAGCGTTCCCCACAGTACAGCAACACGTGGGTGCCTCATAGTAGGGCGATGGTGGCTGGGCCGAGCATTCCTTCGACCTCACTGGGGACTCTGTCTATGCTCTTGGTGCGCACCTGCTGCTTAGGTGAGGAGCGATGCCCGACTGAGAATAATTCCTGAGGGGCTCTTATATCACCACACACTATTACAACTCTATTAATTCTTTTTATAACATTAGGCAAGGTTTTAAGGTGAACATAAATTACGAGTGTTAGGGTACTGATCTGCTCGGGTGAGAAGCGATGCCCGACTTTAGAGCCACACTTGGTGTCACACCCTGAGCTAGTCTTATGAATGCCTATTTTTAATTTTCTCCTTGACATTATTCAAGTCCTCACATATACTCTTTCCTATATATTGTGACTATGCCTTATCGTTACTTACCTTAATTCTAAATTACATACTAAAGTAAGTCTCTGGTTTGCCAGTTCCTGGGGAAATTAATTGGGCTATACAGTATCATTAACCCCAAACTGTAGCCCGGGGCGTCTTGGGTGCCAACAAACAAAGAAAAGCCTTGGTTCTAGACTTGGGTGTCCCCTTCACTTAAATCTCTAAGTCTGGTTAATTCCTCCACACTTTGCAATTGTTCAAAACATTCATAAGGTTCTCTAATCATCACACTTCCGGTGGTTATTCGTCACATGGGGCAACGGTGTGTATTAAGTTCACACTGAGGTACACATGATATTTTCTTTGAAGTACAGTTTCTGGGTCAACCCCAACACTTCACATATATCTGATACATTTATCCTTTTTCCAGATCATTGACCTTATATATTTTAATTCGATACCTGAGGTAAATATGTCCGGTAATCGTACACAGACGCAAATACAGTTACCTTCCAACACCGTGTTACACAGACCCTTATTCCTTCATAGCACACCAGACTGTATCAATTGGACCTTCCCAATCATACTATATATACCTTGAGTTCTCCTTAATACTTTCAGTACATACACTTAACATGATATGCCCGTACATTGGTACAGTTCGTATAAAATAACATATAGCATGTGAGTCACCCCTTCCAAAAGCTTACCATTTCTGTGACTCTTTACAAGTGCGGTGAATTTGAACGGTATGCAGCTGTAATATGAATGAGGAGAGATAAAGGGTGACCATTTTGTGCGCAGTATAACACAATAACGATAAATAAAACCAACATGCTCCCTAAACTAAACCAACGTCTACCCCCAAGCTTATTGATCACTGGTATGTATACAAGGCAATATACTGTATGTTTTTTTTTTCAGACAAACTGTACTCTCGTTTACTACCATGGAGTTGAACCTGACACGAGTGGATTACTTTCAAGTAGGGTTGACCTCCCCTCGATGTTTACGAGTCCTTCCCTCCGGTGCTCCCAAGAATCAACAGAAGGTATAATGATGGTTATATAGTATAGTAATAGTTATAATGTAATGGTTATACAGTCAGTACTATAGGAATTGGGGTTTTTATAATGAGCCCAATTCTTCATAGGTCCTAACATTATTATTATTACCATTTGAAAGGTAAAAAAATTTTCTCTATTAATTGTTTTTCCTAAAGTTGCTCCCTCTAACTTGTGCTGTTGTGGACTGTTCTTGAGGTGTACAGTACAGTGTATTAAAGTAAACAACACGCGTCTTGTGAGATCTGTCCAGGGCAGCCAGCGTCCATGTTTCGGTTACCGTACGTCCGGTTTCATGAATTTGCTTTCAGATGCGTCTCCATATTTAAAAGATTATCATAGGTACATAGCAATATACTCAATATTGTATACTTTTAATTAAAAATTATCATATCTGTAATTAATAACAATGTATTTTATGACATTATACCAAAGAAATGAGAGTTTCAAGTAAGAAACCAGAGAGAGACTATTCTGACACGTGTGCTTCACTCTCACTGAAGCCCCCAGAGTTTTCAGGTGTCAGAAATTTCTCCATTCCCAGTTCAATGCATGTAGGTATTGATTGTCATTTCATTTAAAGCAGTTTTATACACAATATATTTTTCAAGTGATACACAGTACAGCTACTATCCTGTGTGTAATTTGTGATTTTATTGAAAACATTTTTCACACATAGGCCTCATCTTGTCTCGAGTGTATGGATTGATGAATGTGAATGGATAGTTCCCCTTCATTTCCGCCCACTTTCCAAATAAGGAAAAGCCATAACTAGTTTTGCCTTGAAGGCATAGGTACCTACTCGGGAGAAGTTTTGCCGGGTACGTCCAAGTGCAGATGTGCAGAAGATAACATGACTAGTTATGCATTTTGGGGCAACCAAGAATACGCCTTATATATTAAAAATGATGTTACACATCCATGCAGGTGGTGGTAGGAGACCATGATGGTATGGTTCAGCTGTTCAACATGAAGCATGGGGAGGTGCAGTTTGGTTTCAGGACAGATACTCCAAAAAGCATATCTCGCCTAGAGTTGGGAGGAGCTCTGGGTAAGTTGACACAGTTTCTAAAACAGTATACGACCCGGTCTTTTATTTATGTCTTTATGTCTCACTTGATGAAGGCATCAGGGCTATTGCTTACCTGACCTTAATATTTTATCGCATATGTCTATTATTACTTTATTACATTCATGTACTGTATTAATACTTGTGGTGTCCTACACTATTTTTGGTGATGGTGTGTACAGTACAGTACCGCAATTTAATCTTCACTAAAACAACCTGTCAGTCTTCCTTTATTATACTGCAGTTAAAATAGATGTACTGTACCGTAGCTTATGTTTGTGCCAAGATCATACTAACTTATGCATCCTTGACACACTACTGTAGTTGGAGGTTATTGGAAAGTTCATATAATATTTTAATTTTATAAAAAAACAGGTACTTGATGAAGGCTCTCCCCAAACAGGAACAGTGAAGGATAAAGTGTTCGTGTCGTCAGGGAATGAAGTCAGAGGCTACACAAAGAAAGGAAAACAGTTCTTGGGTTTTGACACCAACCTCACTGAAGAGATCAAGTCTATGTAAGTTAAGTTAGTTCCTCGAGCTCTTATTTACTTCTGTTATAAGCCATATAGGGGTGAGACTATGAGCCATCCAGGGGTGAGACTATGAGCCATGCAGGAGTGAGGCACAAGCTTTGTTTAAGTACAGCAGAAAAAAATGATGCCACAAAGTATATGTTATCTTATGAGTCTGTGTGACAACAAGTAGTATCTGGCACAAGTTACCTCGAGTCTCTGGTTTAATTTGACCAATACATTACTGGGTATTAATTTCAAAAGCTATGTGAAAACAATTATAATCTTTAGTTAATACAAGTAAATCATTCTCGCCAACAGGCACATCAGTGGCAGTGACCTTCTTGTGTGTGGTGACTATGTCTACAACCATTACCATGACTGTCAAGACTCAAATTACTACTTAGCTGCTGATATGATCAATGATGTTATTACACTTCCTGTGGAAAAAGTAAGTAGAAACTTATTTGATAAAGATACATCTGCACGCTCTTTATATTCTGTACTAAAGAGAAAAAGTATTCATATATACAATACATACATACATTTATCAAGTATGTTATACAAACAATACATTATGTTGAAGTCTTTACAGTCTCCAGTACAGTATATGGGATTAGCGTTTCATGAACCATGTCGATAACTTTCTTCTTTTTGAATTAAGTTGTCTTCCATCTGCAGACAGTTGTACAGTCACGCCAAGAGGTATCTTTACGGAGGGTCCGGTGAATTTCAAAATGAAAACTGCGGTTCCTGTTGTCTTGGTAGGGTTGTCAAAATCCTTTGCATTGGTTGTGTCATTGTCTCACACAAAATAATAAAGATACCTTTTGGATGTGTTTGTACCTTTTAACACAGCAGCAACTACCCTAACTTGTATCATAATGAAATAAGTACTGATTGTAATTGTTTATCAACAATTATTTCATTGAAACCAAAAATTCTGAATATTGCAGAACCTTAACTATCACACGGGTATAATAAGGGAAAGTCTCTAGCACCCAGAGCCTCTGCCTGTGACGTCCCCACCAGTTGTTACTGGCATAAGTTTTTATTGGCCAGACTTGAGTTCACCAATACTATATTTAAAACAGTTTGTGGTTAAATCAAGAGCAGATAGATCTACACAAGTGTAAGGATGGGCAGAGTAGCTTGGGGAGGTGAATTAATTGATTATGTTCTTTCACCTCCACCAAAAAAATTTATAGAATTACATAATTATATACAGTACAGAACTGTATATAGATATATTTTGTTGGATGGGTAAGGGAATCATACAGTGAAGAGAGAAGCATACCCTGGCCACCTTGACTGCAAAGAACATGCAGCTCTCAGTGTCCATCCATCCTTAAGCGAGGACTGCTGTAAAATGGACTTTGTTAAGGTCACAGTATAGTAATGACTTGGGAGTGATGGTCATAGTACAGTACTCTTTCGTTGTGTAGCATGTTACTGCTGGCTTTTTTACAGAGCTAAAACTGTTGGTGACAAGTCATATGTGGTCAATAACACTTGTCAATGGCTGGAAGGTCTTGTTAACACTGTGCACTGAAGACCAATGAGAGGGACTAACACTGTAGTTTCTTAATACATATATGATGTCTAAATCTTCCAAAACATTTTAGCTTTCATGATCTTGATAAATTGTTTAGCGTCTGTGTTAAAAGATACACATATTTTTGTAGTAGCTTGTGTTTTCATACTTGTACTCTGCCCCTGGAGTGTACAACAGTTGTTTAACAGGTGAAAGAGAAGTTCTAGCATGGAAATAATGAAAGGAAAATGGCAGAAGGTATAAGAAAGGTAAGAAGAGTAGCAGGAGGAGACAATGATACAAGTGACTCAAGTTGGTGTGGAAGTAAGAGCTGAAGTGAAAGGAGAAAGATTAGAATATAGTCAGTTTTGTAACAGGTAAGTTAGAGTGCTGAGTATTTTATATATGTGACGTTATGATACAAAACTCTGAAGTTGATAAATTTTTGTTCAATCATATCCTCAAGTCTGACTATTTTGAGAGATGCTGAATCATAAGCAGGAAAGATTAAAGCGTGCAGAACTTCAGAGATGATTAACAGGTAAAGTTATATTGTATTATGTATGAGAATAGGTGGTATACTTGCAGATCTCATGGTGATTATCAGGTGCAAGAAGAAAGAATGAAAGGTGGAACTCACAATCAGGAACACCAACCGAACCGAGACTGCTGTGCATGTGTTGTGTTCATTTCCAAATACATCAGGCCAGGGGGGTCGATACTTTTTTGTTGCGAGTGTACATACATAGATGCATCACTGTACTGTACAAAGAATGAACATTGAATCAACATGAATGCGAGGACTATTTGTTCATCTTGAGACATTTATTACAGTGTGTGTGGTGTTGAACGACTTTTAGATATCAGCATTGTGCCCATTGTCAAACATAAATGACTTGTTAGGATTAATATCTTCCTTTACCTTCCCAGTGTGAATACTTAAAGGCAACACTCTTTGCTGACCAGGTAATAGATTTCATGCTTTCATAAACACAGCTTTGGCCACAAGATATATTGCCAGGATTACACTTATGCCCTTAAGGTCACACTGCTTGATGGTCTAGATACTGAAACATGTTATAATGTATTCTGTATTGTACTCTACCTTCCCTAACTTATATCAACATTTCTGTCTCACCCTAAAATCTGGTTCATTAGAAATTACTACAGTATTGTGATTTTTTTTATATATAACTATTTTTCACTTGCATTTAAGTAGCCATGTAGTTAGTATTTTCACTCCTTGTCATAGATCAATTGCCTTTGCTTGAGAAACCGTTATATAAATTTTCCTCTATACTGTATTTGAATTGGCTTTTTTTAGAGCTCATTTCCCAGTTGTCAAAGCTTGCCTCATGACTTACTGTTTGCATGGTTGAGTTAACTATGAAGCCATTATGTAGTATTAGGAACAGTTCACAGGTTTGATCATTATGCTGTATACTTGTGATGTTTGTATTTCTTAAAGAGCGGCAGTACAGTACAACTAAATACTGTACTGTACTTTTCACTTGTTTTGCTGTATAGCTTATTATTTTTTATTTAATTATAGCATTTAATTAAGCTACGTTGCTTCATGCTGGTTAGATTTTCCCACGTTAAGTGAAAAAGAAGAAAAAGTGGCCAGCTTTTGAGGAGTGGCTATGAGGGTACCTGTAGTAGTGGCTATGATGGTACCTGTAGTAGTGGCTATGATGGTACCTGTAGTAGTGGCTATGAGGGTACCTGTAGTAGTGGCTATGATGGTACCTGTAGTAGTGGCTATGATGGTACCTGTAGTAGTGGCTATGAGGGTACCTGTAGTAGTAGTAGTTATGAGGGTACTTGTAGTAGTAGTAGTTATGAGGGTACCTGTAGTAGTAGTAAAGCTGTTTTAAAGCTTAGTTGTATGACGTGTTACCACAAGGAAGGACCTGGAGAATGAGGCCGGTTCTTGATTATGCAGAACTGTGACTTAATATGCACCCTGGCCATGGTTGGAAATCTAAACCTCTTTCAATCTTTTGACAGGTTGTGTCGGTAATAGGAACAGTTTTTCTATTCTGTTAAACATTGGGTAGAGCGACCCAGACCCAAATTGTACCCTTAGAGACGCTTCTGCCAACCCACAAGGCTAGTGGGAGTAATTTAGGTGGTTGATAGAGCCGGTCCACTGTTCCTGCCTTTATGCTCATGGGAGGGGTGCTCTCAGTGTGAGGTACACCCAAGCAGGAGGGGAGCGCTTAGTGATGCAATTTGTGTTGAAAGACCACAAGAGGGTTAATTGTCAATCAGGTAGACATAATTTTGAGAGATTTTTACTAAACCATTTCTTTTTCTTTTTTGAATGTTGAATATGTTAAATTATGTAGTTACCGTAATGCATATTATCGTTTTCTGTGTATGTAGAGCATGGTACATTACTCTTGTGTGGTATAAAGAAAATATATTGTCATATTCCAGAACGAATTTGTTCAAAAGTCTTCATATCACACATTGTAGAATTCATCAGAAATGTACAGAGTATTAATGCCCTCGGTAAGAAGAAATTAATTACTTATTTTCCCATTCTATTTAAGGAAAGATTTGATAAGCATCACCCATGTTGTTTTATATGTCATCATCATCATCATCTAGCGGGCATTTTCCACATTTGCAGTTACTTGATGTCGGGTCTCCATACTGTGCTCTGTGAACATTATTATTTTTTGTAATAGTTAATTTTTTTCATTGTTTTCGGATTTAAATTATGAGGAATTGTGAAAAATCATTTGTATATTATATGTCTCCATTCTGTTTGACCTTCATTGAGTTTGGTTAGGTTTGGTTTGTTATAAGTTGAGCCATTAGTCCTCCATGATCATGTTCTCCTGCAGGAAAGTTCTCATATCTCATTCTTTTCCTTCTGTGCCTGTTTGTGTGTGTGTGTGTGTGTGTTTGTGTGTGTTTGTGTGTGTCCTGAGTGTGTTCAGCTCCCAGGGGGGACTCTTGTACCACCATTGTCAGTGGGTACTACAGTTTACTCTCGATTTAGCGGAAGGAATTTTTTCCGTTTATTTTTTGCTCGATAAATCGCTAAATCGAAATTAATTCCATTAATATGCTCACACCTACGGAGACACCTCGGACACGTGATACAGGAGGCACCTCAGACACATGATACGGTATCTTCAGTACATAGAAACATTAGAAACATTATTGATGATGTTTGTTTTCAATTTTTCTATTATTTCCAAACTTTTTTCCAATTGTTAGCCGCACTCTTTTGACTTTCACCCCCACACCACTTCCTTTCTGAGATTTCTGAGAGACTTTTGGCATGATGTCTAAGCACAGTAGCTAGTTGAGCAAGATGTATCAGTGAACAACTCGCATGGTGGCGGCAGGACACAGACTAAGCAGGTGTAAACAATTGTGCACGATTTAGTGAACTAGTGTAGTTTGCTAAATTGAGCGAAAATAACGGAAAGTTTGATTTAGTGGAAATTTCGATTTAACGGAAAGGGGCGGCTCAAATTAATTCCTTAAATCGAGAAAATACTGTACAGTGCCTCTTCCATGTCAACATTGCCCTCACACACAAGCAGCATTCTTCTTCAGCTCTGATAATTATAGTATAGTATACAAAAATAATATTTAATCATGTTAGTTTACGTTTAAAGGTCAAAGGTATTGGTCCTGGAACACATCTTAGCGGTTAACACAGGATCTTATGGGAAAAGGTTATCTGTTGAACAAATCACCTAATGAACACGTTTTAATGGGACCTAACTGTAGTTGATGTGTATGTGTGTGTGTGTCTGTCTGTGAGCGTAAGACTATGTAATAAATTAAACTTTTCCATCAGTTTTCGGTGGAATTTTACACAATTCAGTACAAATTATGAGTTGATCCATTCCAGAGATTATTAATGGAGTCTTAACATAATCGTGTAAACTGTCACTGGTGTTGGGGTATATGCCGTGATTTGGGAGCTCTTGTTAGCATTAGATTTAGTAATACAAGACAGTAGATGTTCTCCTTGTTAGTGTTTATACCTGTAGTAATTATTATAACCTCTCATCGTATCATCATTGTATACATTACCCCATTTTTCTCTGTTTACTCTTCACACGGTCTCTGTTATATCCTCCTCATTGTTGTCACGTCTTGGGAGCAGCTCCATCATAAGCTGTTCTTGGTGTTATGCTGTACAATATAAAGTCAACAAATAAGTCAATAATCATATTCAATAACAAAACAGTTTCTTTTTATTTAGTTACATCTTTCTCAGTGACCTAAGAGTGTACAGTAGTTGGTTAATCTACTGCCTCTGTGAGCTGCTGTATGTTGTTCACTGGATAATTATGTTGGTCCTCTTTCCACACGTTCTAGCTCTTCTGTTTCTTAACGTTAAGAAATGTGTTTGAAAGAATAGTATTTTGAAATACTGTACAGTACTGTATAGATGACTAAAATGTTTGATCCTGTTTATGGTATAATTAACAGATGAAGTACCTGGTGCCCGTGTTGGCGTGTGAAGATCGCTTACTCAGGGTTATGAGAGACTCTGAGGTGTTGTACTCTGTAGAGCTTCCTTCTCCACCATCTACTCTTCAGCTCTTCTACAATGATGGAGGTGAAAATGGAGATCAATTATTATATGGCACATCTGATGGCAAGATTGGTCTGGTGCAGCTAGGAAGGTTGGTACTGATGATGTGAGCTTCACGTGGCTCCTTTAATAATACAGAATGTAGAGGCATTCCAAGGCCCTGGAGAAATACTATTTGTATATTATAAGTGCTAAGTATATTTTCATTTGGGTCATTCCTTTGCCTACCATTGGTCCACCAGCCAAGGCATCTTGTACAGTATTTACTGCTTTGTGCCGTCATTGTTATAGAGATACACAGTAGACTTTCAGGATTTTCGCTTGACAAAAGGAGTTTCCTTTAATAATTCTGGAAAAGAAATTTTTGAACATTTACAACACTTAATTAGTTCATAAAAATTGATGACCAACTTTGTTCAGAGCAAGTAATCAAAATATGATTTATGAATAAACTGTGAAATGGGACACAACTTTTTAAATGATAAACCTATTTATTAAAGTTTGTCCTTTACTTCTATTATTAGTTTATGCAGGACAAGTGATGTGTACATTGTTTGTATGTGATGTTAGGGTAAGAGTAACATCTTCATAAGTTTACTTGGCACCAGAACCAAGTACCGTGGCTGTTTATTTCAGGGGATCTGCCTCACACCGCTGGGTCTGTGAGAGCGGCAGTAGTGCCGGGAATGCCAGCACTCTAAGACACGGCGGTATAACGTGCATGGACCACCACGACATGACTGGTGACGGGGTACGAGATTTGTTGGTTGGGAGAGACGATGGATCTATTGAAGTGTTTTCTTATGAAGACGGGGATGAGTCAGAACCTGTTCTCAGGTTTTCCATGGTGAGTTAAACATTTCTTATCATTCAGTCAAACTACAGTACCTATAATGTACAGTATAGTGTTCCATGGTGAGTTAGACATTTCTTATCATTCAGTCAAACTACAGTACCTATAATGTACAGTATAGTGTTCCATGGTGAGTTAGACATTTCTTATCATTCAGTCAAACTCCAGTACCTATAATGTACAGTATAGTGTTTTGTAGTGTAGGTTAGACATTTTGTAATGGCTGGGATTCTCTGTATCAAAATTACTGTATCTGTGGTCTTCATTGAGATGATTTTGAGGATCAGAATAATTTAGAAATTTCTTTTATAAAATTCAAATGTTAGTGTTAAGTGTTTATTATTGTATCTGACCATGAACCTTTGTCTTTTAATTTATATGAAAACAAACTTTTAATAAATTGTGAGATTCTAAGAAAGTCTTCCCTTGTGTTGAGGTTCTGTACCAGGATTCATAGCTGTCTCACCATACACTAATAAGCTGTATAACAAGTGCTACATGTGTGTCAGTACTTTTTTCACCTAAAGTAATGAAACTTTAGAATACACACACATACACATGCACACACAAATGCATACTTGCAAATTCTTCTTTTCATTTCTCTTCTCTTTTCTCAATTCTTCTTACTCTTAACTCCTCTCCACTTTTCCCTACTTCTCACTTCTCTTACCCCTTCCTTTCTTCTCTATCTTTCCTTTATCACCTTTTTATCTTATTATTCTCCCACTACAGCTCTACCCATGCTAACACAAACAGTACTAACATCAAGACTTCCCCCTTTACTGTAGGCTTGCAGCGAGAGTGTTACCTCAGTGCAGGGCGGAGTTGTGGGCAATGCAGGTTATGATGAGATTGTTGCATCGACCTATACTGGTGAGCTACTTTTATTTACAACCTTTTTAACTGGCCAGAAACAGAGTTGTTCAGATGGGAGACAAAACAAAATGTCCCAAGACTTTTCAATAGTTGTTATTCAATGTTGTGTAATTTATTTCTATCTCATTTTATCTTTAATGTTAAACCTTACTGCTGATTATTTGACTGTAGATGTTTCTTAACTGTTGTTGCTGTCTTCCAACCTCACCCGCCTGACTGTTTCCTTTGTCCACTATCATGACCTCTGCCAAACTCTTACACTGATTGGTCAATATAAATCAGTAGAATAATTAAGTCAGGTAATTATTTTAAAGACATTATTGTACAGTGCTAGTTGTAGCTATCCCAAGAGCTGTTCCCTGGTGTATTTTATGGTAGCAGTCCTCCATTAAGAATATCTTAGTCTGTGATCATCATGTAGCCAGGGAGAGTTTCTGAGGGGACTTACACCTTGGTTAAGAGACTGAACTTGGATGTCATTGGTTAAGAGACTATGACTAATGTTACTCTGGCTCTCCTTCACTGTTCTTCTAGCATTGTACACTAGTGTCTGTTAGTATACTGTGTAACCCTCATTCGGTGAGACATGTATCGCCTGAACTGATGTGTCTCAAAATGTTTCTCATGTGTGTCTGGAATCAAAAGAAGCCAACCATGATAACAATAGGAAAGAGACTTGCATGTGTGTTATGACCCTCGGGTAGATCGTTACATAAACACAAATCACTTAAGTCAATAAAAATATGAACATTTATTAACTTATTCCCACCAAATAAACAATAATAATAATACTGCGGCAAGATGTTTGGAAGTGGCTGCATAAGGACTGAAGGTTTATCAAGAGCCAACAAAATCAATATCAAGGAAAACAAATCTCAACAGTCAAATGCCAACTCCCAAAACACCAGAGAGAGGATATACTACTTAACTTGAGACAGCTGTGCCTAGACTCACAACTGACTACCAGCCAGTCACCGACGTCACTTCTCTACCGCCAAATACTGACGTAACATATCCTGATTGGTCAAAAAGTAGACTTTATGTAAATTACCCTCCTGACATTAATTCCATTTATCTAACCTATATACAAACCTAATACAATCAAACATGATACAATAAATAAACAAATTTAATACTTGAATGATTACTCAGTCAGTGTGGGCGAGTAATGATCAAAACTGCTCAAGCCAACCACACACCCTCCGAACCGACGTATTTCACACCCAGAACAGAAACTTATGGCGGACATTCTTAGCAATATGTTAATTCTTTGTTTATCGATCATGATTTGTTTTTCATATTTTTTCTCATTAGAGTTATTGTGTCAGATGTACCTAGGTAGTTATGAAGGTTTAGTTGGTTACTTTATATAGTCCTGTATTGTATTAGGAGCTTTATACAGGTCTTTCTCTGGTAAGTATCAAGGAATATAGAAGCTTTTAAATGTTACTTGTGTTAATTCTCCCTAACATTAACTGCCAGGCTGGATATTTGGTGTAACGTCGGAGCCCATGGATCGCCATATGACCTCTGAGTCTGGGGTTGTTCACATTTCCCAAGACTCAAAACACAAGATACAGAGATTGAGGTACCTGTGCCTGCCTCCATATATCATATTGTGTCTTTGCTCCACTTATTATTTATTTTTGCAGTGTGACGTTGTTCATTTATGCTATTTTTTTGTGAGCACCTTCCATTTTGTTTTATTAGTATTATTGAGTTAATTTACTGTTTTTAATGTGCTCTCTCTCTCTCTCTCTCTCTCTCTCTCTCTCTCTCTCTCTCTCTCTCTCTCTCTCTCTCTCTCTCTCTCTCTCTCTCTCTCTCTCTCTCTCTCTCTCTCTCTCTCTCTCTCTCTCTCTCTCTCTCTCTCTCTCTCTCTCATATGTTTTGTATGTGCATGGAATCACATTATCCTCACCTCTAGACTGATGCTTCACTATACAGTCGTCAAAGCCTTGTACGGTAATTACTGTAATAGATTATATTCTTTATGTGACAGGAAATACAACTGAACAAAATTGGATTATTAAAGCTTCTATTGTCTTTTCTTTAATCCATTGACTTGATGCAGAACTCAATATTTTATGGGTTTATGTGTGAGTTTTCTTATCAATCTCTTCAGGACTGAAATAGATGAACTGCAGCAACGAGTTCTAAGTGAGCGAGATCAGTACCAGGCTGCCACTCAGAGTACCTTCCCTGGCATCTCAGCTGTTCCTTTCTTCTCTGTAAATGATAGGGTAAGTAAATGATGATGCCATGTCTCAGGAAAGATGTTTTGTCACCTCAGTAATTTATGTGTCCTTTAGTTTTAGTTTTTATATCAATATCTGGTTGTTGTGTTGCTCATGAATAACTCTCAACATCATTATTCATGTTCAACGTAAAGAAAATCCCAATGTGCTGTAGTACGGTTTACATGCCACACCTGTTAGTGATATTGAAACAGTTTTTTTAGCCAGAAAAACAGATACAGAGTCGATGATAATAACAATATTAACATGGCTGAGCCAGTTGAGAACCTGAGCTCTCTTTTAGGCACCTGATATATACTGTACATTTATCTCAAGGAAGTATTATGTAACATTTAGTATCATCTGGAATAATACACATAGCATGGTGGTAATAACAACATATCAGAATGTTATCAAGATCATCACTTCGATATTTATTTATTTTATTTATTTATTTTCTTTTGTACATTTATATTATAAGTATATACATATTTTACAGGAGTTGATATACATTAATATGATAAAGGAGGGAAGCAGTCAGATGTGTACACCCTCACCTGTGTCAGTCATCAGATGTGTACACCCTCACCTGTGTCAGCCATCAATTGTGTACACCCTCACCTGTGTCAGTCATCAGTTGTGTACACCCTCACCTGTGTCAGTCATCAGTTGTGTACACCCTCACCTGTGTCAGTCATCAGTTGTGTACACCCTCACCTGTGTCAGTCATCAGTTGTGTACACCCTCACCTGTGTCAGTCATCAGTTGTGTACACCCTCACCTGTGTCAGCCATCAGTTGTGTACACCCTCACCTGTGTCAGTCATCAGTTGTGTACACCTTCACCTGTGTCAGTCATCAGTTGTGTACACCCTCACCTGTGTCAGCCATCAGTTGTGTACACCCTCACCTGTGTCAGCCATCAGTTGTGTACACCCTCACCTGTGTCAGTCATCAGTTGTTTGATCATCAAGTAGAACAATAGTGTACAGTGTTAATATATTTTTGTTTATAATTTTCAGATATTGTTAGTACAGTGTTGATAGACACTATATCTGGACAGTATACTGTGATGTACTGTAGTGTATTTATGTTTTTCTTATTTTCGTATGTAGACAATCATAAATGTTTGAAATACAGTTCAAGTTTACAGGTTAATACAGTACAGTACAGTACAGTACAGTACAGTACAGTACAGTACTGGTCAACACTTGAAGTTTATAATAATTGTAATCAGTACTGATTTAGGAAGTATAAATCAGTGTTTGGAACAAAAGATGTTTCTCAGAAGAAAACACCTCATGTAGGCACAATACTGTACCTCACATATCAAGTTTTACTTCTCAAAGAGATTTACAGTATTGTATACTGTACTGTTGTCCAGTTTATGGTTTCGTTATTACAAGTTAAGTCTTATGACAAGATAGTTTTATAAAATGAATCAGCAAGGAACAGAGGGATAATGCAGTGTTATATGCTGTTCCTGAGCCATTATCAACGTGGGTGGTAACCTTTTATTGTTTCAAGAACATAGTTAACCACGATGGACTGGGAGTTGATATTTAATTATACTAATATTTGGATAAAACACTGTTGATCATTTTATTTACACAAAGAACTATGTTTAGGGCTCCTTTCTTAATACTGTACTGAGTAATTATGTGGATGAAGACCTTAACCTTAGGATCATGTAATTATTTGGCCATTTAGAGTTTTGTTATTTACCATTTTCCATTATTAATGTATTGTTGTTTCTTTACAAGATGACCCTAAATCGCAGTGATGCCTCCTACCTGTTAAGTTTAGAGGTTCAGACTGCTATTGACAACGTGTTACTACAAAGTGATGTTCCCATTGATCTTCTGGACGTGGAAAAAAACTCTGCCGTCGTTAGTTACAGCACCTGTGACCCAGATGTGAGTAAACTAGTATGTGAACGTGCATGAAATAAACTGATGCACGGTTAAGGTTCAACAGTCCAGAGGGTAATGTTCCGTGGGCTGCAATACCCTGGTTCAGTGGGTTGAGGGGTTTCCTGGTCAGTTTAGTAATAATAATAATAATAATTAAAGGCATGTTGAAAGAGCATGGCAGGCGTAAGGCTGAAAATATACAGTTACATAATTGGGGAATGGGTCTCTTGATTTACAAATAATATACAGTTCGTCCCCGAATTACGTACATCCGAATTACGTACAAACGGCCGATACGTACATCGTTTCTGAAGTCTTTAATTGCAAAAATATTGTCTTAAAAGGGCGAGCAATTTTTAAATTTGGCGGGCGAGCCAGCCGCACCGCGCCGCCACTATCACTGACCATGCAGACGACACGCTAGACGCACCAAAACAACAAGTGTGGTCATTGTGCATACAGTACTTCTCCTGTGAATTTCTGCCCTATTTTGTACACTTTACTCTGTGTGCAATGACTGGTGTAAAGCGTAAGAGTGGTGAAGCCAGTGGGAGGAGTAGTGTTCAAAAGCTTACCGTCCTCTGGCGCGCCGGTCCCAGAGAGGACGGCGCTGTACAGGACGTTTGTTTACTCCAGGTCTCGCGCACAGCGATGGTTATTTCGTTCATCTTTTCGTTTTATCCATGGAGTAAATTTAAAAGTAGACTTCGAGAAAACATTCAGTTAAAACACAAGGATATTAAAAGTTTGAGTCAATAGTACAATTTGTAGTATGTTTAATACAACATCTCTACAGAAATGCATAAACATGAAATTAACGCATCGGCGACTTTTGCCGGTCGGAACAACGCATCGGCTACTTTTGCCGGTCGGAACTCACGTCGAGTGAGGTGTGAGTGCAGACCGTCCTGTGGCGCGCCGGTACCTGGTAAGGTTTTGACCCCTGTTGTGGTGTCTCAGTATGATTCAGGAGAAAGCCCTAAGTCTTTTCAACGATCTAAAGAAAGATCACCCTGATGATACTGTGACATTCAATGCTAGCAATGGGTGGTTTAACCGATTCAAGGTGCGAAATAAGCTGCATAATGTTCGAGTGACTGGTGAGGCGGCGAGTGCTGATTGGAAAACAGCACAGGATTTTCCAGATAACATTATAGGGTTGGGGGATTTTCGAGTTAAGTACATTTCGAGTTAAGTACAACCTTTTGGTCCCCATTATGTACGTAACTTGGGGACTTACTGTACAAGTAACATAAGTGATACAAATATGATATATAATAACTAGGTGGAGAGAAGGTCATACTACAGGGCATTTCAACATAGTGACAGTGCAAAAAGTAAGTTTGACTGGGAGTGAATACACTGGTTGATTACAAGTTATTGATAATTTTTGCAATGGTTGGGACTGGGCTGTTCTTATAGCGATCAGTTCGTGCTCGTATGGGCTGGATGCGGTTGTGGTGTTGAACAGCAATTATCGGGCTAGGGATCTCGGGTGGTAGTAAGAGCCAGTGTCGAGGATGGTGCAGAAGCTTCTCACCAAATTTGCCTTTGAGGTCGTGGTGATGATCAGTGAGAGCCGAGAGGGTCAGTGTGTTGAGCGCTTCTTGATATGTTGAGTAGGAAGGGGAGAGAATAATCTTGCATGCCCTCTTTTGCACTTTTTTAGGTGTTTATGTTGTGTGGCATTTAGGGAGGAAGACCAGGTAGGGGAGGTATAGGTGAGCTTGGGAAGTATGAATGTTGAGTAAACACTGAAGAGCTCGGGGGCAGGAACTCCAAGGGACTTGAGTCGGCGGAGGAGGTGGAGACGGAAACTGGAGGATTTGACAACTTCACTGACGTGTGGTTTCCAATTTAGTTTGTTGTCTATGGTAATGCCGAGGAGCTTAGTGGAATCTACAACCTGGAGTGTGTTGGGACCTAGAGTAATGGAAGGGGGTGGGACAATGTCGGAGGAGAGGTTGATGTGCATAACCATGGTCTTGGTATGGTTGATGGTGAAGTGGTTGTTGGTGGGCCAGTTTTGGAGACTGTTCAATAAATCCTGAAGGGCGGTATAGTTGGGAGCAGAATTGTTAACGCTGATCCCAATGGTGGAGTCGTCGACATATTTCCAGCGAGCGGGGGTTTGTCTTAGGGCATCATTGATAAGCATAAGGAAGCATAGTGGTCCCATCTTGGTGCCTTGGGGGACGCCACAGGTGAGGGACTAAAAGGTGGCGACAACCCCTCGGAAGCGTACAGCTTGACGTCGGTCACTGAGGAAGTCTGTAAGCCATGGTATAAGACTTCTTCGAAACCTGAGGTCAATAGCTTTGTTGATGATTAAATTGTGGTCGACTTGGTTGAATGCCTTAGTGAAGTCAATGAAGGCGACAGCTTCAGACGTTTTTCGTTTCTCCAGATGGCGGTATATGTAGTCGAGAAAGCTGACAAGGCGAGTGGTGGAGGAAGTTTTCAAATTACCAAATTGTTGAGGATTTACGGCTCCTGCAATATCAGCATAAGCCCAGTTAAACACAAAACTTTTACAGATTAAGCTGGGTATTGGGGTGATTACAATGGGTCATAGCTGATTTAAGGATTGTGGGCTGGTTGACTTGGGCACTGGTGACACATAAAAAGTCTTCCAGTCAGCTGGGCATCTGGCATGACTGAGGGAAGCATTGATGATGGAGCAGAGGGGTTTAGCAAGCTCCGGGGAGAACTCCTTGAAGAGTTTCATTGGTAAGTCAATGGGGGTGGTGGAGTGTTTTAACTTCAGTTTGTCCAGACGTTTTGCTACTTCAAATTCTTCTACTACGTTAGTGGGAAGGGGGGCTGGTAGGTAAGCAGGGAGATTGGTTGTGTCAAGCCGGGGGAGCGTCTGGCATATAGTAGCGAAATGGTTATTTGATTGCTCAGTTGCGTCAACATTAGTGAGATTGGCTAAGGAAGGGGAGGGGGTGTGTCTTATTGTATACACCACAGAGTTCTTTCAGCTTACCATACCACTGACTGTTGTTGGTCTGCTTCAGGTGTTGCAATTTGGTTGGGTAGTGGGACTTCTTTGCAGTACGTATTTCGCGGATGACTTGGTTGCGAAGGGACCTGTAGCGGTTGTGGTCATTGAGATAAAAGGCTCTGTCTCTCTGTTGCATAAGTCTTTTGATCCGAGGTGTGATCCAGGGCAAGTCAGCTGGGTGTGAGCTGACGGACTTCTCAGGGAAGAAGTGGTGGTGAGCTTCCATGGTGGTGTTGGTATAATTTATCCATTTGGTGTCCACGTCATCCACCCTCACCCTCCAAACCCCACCCTCACCCTACAAACCCCACCCTCACCCTACAAACCCCACCCTCACCCTACAAACCCCACCCTTGGGGTGTGGAGGGTGAGTTTCGGGTGTCGATGGCGAGGGTGGGGTGTGGAGGAGGAGGGTGGTGTTTGGAGGATGAGGGTGGGGTGTGGAGGGCGAGGGTGGGGTGTGGGGGGCGAGGGTGGGGTGTGGAGGGCGAGGGTGCGGTGTGGAGGGCGAGGGTGGGGTATGGAAGGCGAGGGTGGGGTGTGGAGAGCGAGGGTGGAAATGTTACCTAATTTTCCACAGTAGATTATCATAGAAACCCCACCCTCACCCACCACACCCCACCCTCACCCACCACACCCCACCCTCGCCATCCACACCCCACCCTCGCCATCCACACCCCACCCTCACCCACCACACCCCACCCTCGCCATCCACACCCCACCCTCGCCTTCCATACCCCACCCTCGCCATCCACACCCCACCCTCGCCATCCACACCCCACCCTCGCCATCCACACCCCACCCTCGCCATCCACACCCCACCCTCGCCATCCACACCCTCGCCCTCCACACCCCACCCTCGCCCTCCACACCCCACCCTCGCCATCCACACCCCACCCTCGCCATCCACACCCCACCCTCGCCATCCACACCCCACCCTCGCCATCCACACCCCACCCTCACCCACCACACCCCACCCTCGCCATCCACACCCCACCCTCGCCCTCCACACCCCACCCTCGCCATCCACACCCCACCCTCGCCATCCACACCCCACCCTCGCCATCCACACCCCACCCTCACCCACCACAACCCTCCCTCGCCCTCCACACCCCACCCTCGCCCTCCACACCCCACCCTCGCCCTCCACACCCAACCCTCGCCGTCCACACCCCTCCCTCACCCACCACACCCCACCCTCGCCCTCCACACCCCACCCTCACCCACCCCACCCCTCCCTCGCCCTACACACCCGTCCCTCACCCACCACACCCCTCCCTCGCCCTCCACACCCCACCCTCACCCACCACAACCCTCCCTCGCCCTACACACCCCTCCCTCGCCCTACACACCCCTCCCTCGCCCTACACACCCTTCCCTCGCCCTACACACCCCTCCCTCGCCCTACACACCCCCCCTCGCCCTACACACCCCTCCCTCGCCCTACACACCCCTCCCTCGCCCTACACACCCTCACCCACCACAACCCTCCCTCGCCCTACACACCCCTCCCTCGCCCTACACACCCCTCCCTCGCCCTACACACCCCTCCCTCACCCACCACACCCCACCATCACCCACCACACCCCACCCTCACCCACCACACCCCTCCCTCGCCCTCCACACCCCTCCCTCGCCCTCCACACCCCTCCCTCGCCCTCCACACCCCTCCCTCGCCCTCCACACCCCTCCCTCGCCCTACACACCCCTCCCTCGCCCTCCACACCCCTCCCTCGCCCTACACACCCCTCCCTCGCCCTCCACACCCCTCCCTCGCCCTCCACACCCCTCCCTCGCCCTACACACCCCTCCCTCGCCCACCACACCCCTCCCTCGCCCTCCACACCCCTCCCTCGCCCTCCACACCCCTCCCTCGCCCTCCACACCCCTCCCTCGCCCTCCACACCCCACCCTCGCCCTCCACACCCCACCCTCGCCGTCCACACCCCACCACAGCCCACCCTCACCCACCACAGCCCACCCTCGCCCTCCACACCCCACCCTCACCCACCACACCCCTCCCTCGCCCTACACACCTCTCCCTCACCCACCACACCCCTCCCTCCACACCCCACCCTCACCCACCACAACCCTCCCTCGCCCTACACACCCCTCCCTCGCCCACCACACCCCTCCCTCGCCCACCACACCCCTCCCTCGCCCACCACACCCCTCCCTCGCCCTACACACCCCTCCCTCGCCCTACACACCCCTCCCTCGTCCTACACACCCCTCCCTCACCCACCACACCCCTCCCTCGCCCACCACACCCCTCCCTCGCCCTACACACCCCTCCCTCACCCACCACACCCCTCCCTCGCCCTCCACACCCCTCCCTCGCCCTCCACACCCCTCCTTCGCCCTACACACCCCTCCCTCACCCTCCACACCCCTCCCTCGCCCTCCACACCCCTCCCTCGCCCTCCACACCCCTCCCTCGCCCTCCACACCCCAACCTCGCCCACCACACCCCTCCCTCGCCCTCCACACCCCTCCCTCGCCGTACACACCCCTCCCTCACCCACCACACCCCACCCTCACCCACCACACCCCTCCCTCGCCCTCCACATCCCTCCCTCGCCCTCCACACCCCTCCCTCGCCCTACACACCCCTCCGTCGCCCACCACACCCCTCCCTCAGCCTACACACCCCTCCCTCGCCCTACACACCCCTCCCTCGTCCTACACACCCCTCCCTCACCCACCACACCCCTCCCTCGCCCACCACACCACTCCCTCGCCCTACACACCCCTCCCTCACCCACCACACCCCTCCCTCGCCCTACACACCCCTCCCTCTCCCTACACACCCCTCCCTCGCCCTCCACACCCCTCCCTCGCCCTCCACACCCCACCCTCGCCCTCCACACCCCACCCTCGCCCTCCACACCTCACCCTCGCCAACCACACCCCTCCCTCGCCCACCACACCCCTCCCTCGCCCTACACACCCCTCCGTCGCCCTCCACACCCCACCCTTACCCACCACACCCCTCCCTCGCCCACCACACCCCTCCCTCACCCACCACACCCCACCCTCGCCCTACACACCCCTCCCTCGCCCTCCACACCCCACCCTCACCCACCACACCCCTCCCTCACTCACCACACCCCTCCCTCACCCACCACACCCCACCCTCACCCACCACACCCCACCCTCACCCACCACACTCCTCCCTCGCCCTCCACACCCCCACCCTCGTCCTCCACACCCCACCCTCTCCCTCCACACCCCACCCACCACACCCCACCCTCGCCCACCACACCCCACCCTCGCCCACCACACCCCACCCACCCCACTCTCACCCACCACACCCCTCCCTCGCCCTACACACCCCTCCCTTGCCCACCACACCCCTCCCTCGCCCTACACACCCCTCCCTCGCCCTACACACCCCTCCCTCTCCCACCACACCCCTCCCTCGCCCTCCACACCCCTCCCTCGCCCTACACACCCCTCCCTCTCCCACCACACCCCTCCCTCGCCCTCCACACCCCTCCCTCGCCCTACACACCCCGCCCTCATCCACCACACCCCTCCCTCGCCCTACACACCCCACCGTCCACCCTCACCCTCACCCACCACACCCCTCCCTCACCTACCACACCCCTCCCTCGCCCACCATACCCCACCCTCACCCACCACACCCCACCCTCGCTCACCACACCCCACCCCACCCACCCCACTCTCACCCACCACACCCCTCTCTCGCCCTACACACCCCTCCCTCGCCCACCACACCCCTCCCTCGCCCTACACACCCCACCCTCACCCACCACACCCCACCCTCACCCACCACACCCCTCCCTCGCCCTCCACACCCATCCCTCGCCCTCCACACCCCACCCTCTCCCTCCACACCCCACCCTCTCCCTCCACACCCCTCCCTCGCCCTCCACACCCCTCCCTCGCCCTCCACACCCCTCCCTCGCCCTCACACCCCACCCTCGCCCTCCACACCCCACCCTCGCCCTCCACACCCCACCCTCGCCCTCCACACCCCTCCCTCGCCCTCCACACCCCTCCCTCGCCCTCAACACCCAACCCTCACCCACCACACCCGCCCTCGCCTTCCACACCCCACCCTCGCCCTCCACACCCCACCCTCACCCACCACACCCCTCCCTCGCCCTCCACACCCCTCCCTCGCCCTACACACCCCACCCTTACCCACCACACCCCACCCTCACCCACCACACCCCACCCTCACCCACCACACCCCTCCCTCGCCCACCACACCCCTCCCTCGCCCTCCACACCCCACCCTCTCCCTCCACACCCCTCCCTCGCCCTCCACACCCCTCCCTCGCCCTCCACACCCCTCCCTCGCCCTCCACACCCCACCCTCGCCCTCCACACCCCACCCTCGCCCTCCACACCCCACCCTCGCCCTCCACACCCCTTCCTCGCCCTCCACACCCCTCCCTCGCCCTCTACACCCCTCCCTCGCCCTCAACACCCAACCCTCACCCACCACACCCCGCCCTCGCCTTCCACACCCCACCCTCGCCCTCCACACCCCACCCTCGCCCTCCACACCCCTTCCTCGCCCTCCACACCCCTCCCTCGCCCTCCACACCCCTCCCTCGCCCTCCACACCCCTCCCTCGCCCACCACACCCCGCCCTCGCCTTCCACACCCCACCCTCGCCCTCCACACCCCACCCTCACCCACCACACCCCTCCCTCGCCCTCCACACCCCTCCCTCGCCCTACACACCCCTCCCTCACCCACCACACCCCACCCTCACCCACCACACCCCACCCTCACCCACCACACCCCTCCCTCGCCCTCCACACCCCACCCTCACCCACCACACCCCTCCCTCGCTCTCCACACCCCACCCTCACCCACCACACCCCACCCTCTCCCACCACACCCCTCCCTCACTCACCACACCCCTCCCTCACCCACCACACCCCACCCTCACCCACCACACCCCACCCTCACCCACCACACTCCTCCCTCGCCCTCCACACCCCCACCCTCGTCCTCCACACCCCACCCTCTCCCTCCACACCCCACCCACCACACCCCACCCTCGCCCACCACACCCCACCCTCGCCCACCACACCCCACCCCACCCACCCTACTCTCACCCACCACACCCTTCCCTCGCCCTACACACCCCTCCCTTGCCCACCACACCCCTCCCTCGCCCTACACACCCCTCCCTCGCCCTACACACCCCCCTCCCCACCACCCCTCCCTCGCCCTACACACCCCTCCCTCGCCCTACACACCCCTCCCTCTCCCACCACACCCCTCCCTCGCCCTCCACACCCCTCCCTCGCCCTACACACCCCGCCCTCATCCACCACACCCCTCCCTCGCCCTACACACCCCACCGTCCACCCTCACCCTCACCCACCACACCCCTCCCTCACCTACCACACCCCTCCCTCGCCCACCATACCCCACCCTCACCCACCACACCCCACCCTCGCTCACCACACCCCACCCCACCCACCCCACTCTCACCCACCACACCCCTCTCTCGCCCTACACACCCCTCCCTCGCCCACCACACCCCTCCCTCGCCCTACACACCCCACCCTCCACCCTCACCCACCACACCCCTCCCTCACCCACCACACCCCTCCCTCGCCCTCCACACCCATCCCTCTCCCTCCACACCCCACCCTCTCCCTCCACACCCCTCCCTCGCCCTCCACACCCCTCCCTCGCCCTCCACACCCCTCCCTCGCCCTCCACACCCCACCCTCGCCCTCCACACCCCACCCTCGCCCTCCACACCCCACCCTCGCCCTCCACACCCCTCCCTCGCCCTCCACACCCCTCCCTCGCCCTCAACACCCAACCCTCACCCACCACACCCCGCCCTCGCCTTCCACACCCCACCCTCGCCCTCCACACCCCACCCTCACCCACCACACCCCTCCCTCGCCCTCCACACCCCTCCCTCGCCCTACACACCCCACCCTTACCCACCACACCCCACCCTCACCCACCACACCCCACCCTCACCCACCACACCCCTCCCTCGCCCACCACACCCCTCCCTCGCCCTCCACACCCCACCCTCTCCCTCCACACCCCTCCCTCGCCCTCCACACCCCTCCCTCGCCCTCCACACCCCTCCCTCGCCCTCCACACCCCTCCCTCGCCCTCCACACCCCTCCCTCGCCCTCAACACCCAACCCTCACCCACCACACCCCACCCTCGCTCACCACACCCCACCCTCGCCCTCCACACCCCACCCTCGCCCTCCACACCCCTTCCTCGCCCTCCACACCCCTCCCTCGCCCTCCACACCCCTCCCTCGCCCTCAACACCCAACCCTCACCCACCACACCCCGCCCTCCTCCTCCACACCCCACCCTCGCCCTCCACACCCCACCCTCACCCACCACACCCCTCCCTCGCCCTCCACACCCCTCCCTCACCCACCACACCCCACCCTCACCCACCACACCCCACCCTCACCCACCACACCCCTCCCTCGCCCTCCACACCCCACCCTCACCCACCACACCCCTCCCTCGCTCTCCACACCCCACCCTCACCCACCACACCCCACCCTCACCCACCACACCCCTCCCTCGCCCTCCACACCCCACCCTCACCCACCACACCCCTCCCTCGCCCTCCACACCCCTCCCTCGCCCTACACACCCCTCCCTCACCCACCACACCCCACCCTCACCCTCCACACCCCTCCCTCGCCCTCCACACCCCTCCCTCGCCCTCCACACCCCACCCTCGCCCTCCACACCCCACCCTCGCCGTCCACACCCCACCCTCACCCACCACAGCCCACCCTCACCCACCACAGCCCACCCTCGCCCTCCACACCCCACCCTCACCCACCACACCCCTCCCTCGCCCTACACACCTCTCCCTCACCCACCACACCCCTCCCTCCACACCCCACCCTCACCCACCACAACCCTCCCTCGCCCTACACACCCCTCCCTCGCCCTACACACCCCTCCCTCGCCCTACACACCCCTCCCTCGCCCACCACACCCCTCCCTCGCCCACCACACCCCTCCCTCGCCCACCACACCCCTCCCTCGCCCACCACACCCCTCCCTCGCCCACCACACCCCTCCCTCGCCCACCACACCCCTCCCTCGCCCTACACACCCCTCCCTCGTCCTACACACCCCTCCCTCGCCCACCACACCCCTCCCTCGCCCTACACACCCCTCCCTCACCCACCACACCCCTCCCTCGCCCTCCACACCCCTCCCTCGCCCTCCACACCCCTCCTTCGCCCTACACACCCCTCCCTCACCCTCCACACCCCTCCCTCGCCCTCCACACCCCTCCCTCGCCCTCCACACCCCTCCCTCGCCCTCCACACCCCAACCTCGCCCACCACACCCCTCCCTCGCCCTCCACACCCCTCCCTCACCCACCACACCCACCACACCCCTCCCTCGCCCTCCACATCCCTCCCTCGCCCTCCACACCCCTCCCTCGCCCTACACACCCCTCCGTCGCCCACCACACCCCTCCCTCGCCCTACACACCCCTCCCTCGCCCTACACACCCCTCCCTCGTCCTACACACCCCTCCCTCACCCACCACACCCCTCCCTCGCCCACCACACCACTCCCTCGCCCTACACACCCCTCCCTCACCCACCACACCCCTCCCTCGCCCTACACACCCCTCCCTCACCCTACACACCCCTCCCCCGCCCTCCACACCCCTCCCTCGCCCTCCACACCCCACCCTCGCCCTCAACACCTCACCCTCGCCAACCACACCCCTCCCTCGCCCACCACACCCCTCCCTCGCCCTACACACCCCTCCGTCGCCCTCCACACCCCACCCTTACCCACCACACCCCTCCCTCGCCCACCACACCCCTCCCTCACCCACCACACCCCACCCTCGCCCTACACACCCCTCCCTCGCCCTCCACACCCCACCCTCACCCACCACACCCCTCCCTCACTCACCACACCCCTCCCTCACCCACCACACCCCACCCTCACCCACCACACCCCACCCTCACCCACCACACTCCTCCCTCGCCCTCCACACCCCCACCCTCGTCCTCCACACCCCACCCTCTCCCTCCACACCCCACCCACCACACCCCACCCTCGCCCACCACACCCCACCCCACCCACCCCACTCTCACCCACCACACCCCTCCCTCGCCCTACACACCCCTCCCTTGCCCACCACACCCCTCCCTCGCCCTACACACCCCTCCCTCTCCCACCACACCCCTCCCTCTCCCACCACACCCCTCCCTCGCCCTCCACACCCCTCCCTCGCCCTACACACCCCTCCCTCTCCCACCACACCCCTCCCTCGCCCTCCACACCCCTCCCTCGCCCTCCACACCCCGCCCTCACCCACCACACCCCTCCCTCGCCCTACACACCCCACCGTCCACCCTCACCCTCACCCACCACACCCCTCCCTCACCTACCACACCCCTCCCTCGCCCACCATACCCCACCCTCACCCACCACACCCCACCCTCGCTCACCACACCCCACCCCACCCACCCCACTCTCACCCACCACACCCCTCTCTCGCCCTACACACCCCTCCCTCGCCCACCACACCCCTCCCTCGCCCTACACACCCCACCCTCCACCCTCACCCACCACACCCCACCCTCACCCACCACACCCCTCCCTCGCCCTCCACACCCATCCCTCGCCCTCCACACCCCACCCTCTCCCTCCACACCCCTCCCTCGCCCTCCACACCCCTCCCTCGCCCTCCACACCCCACCCTCGCCCTCCACACCTCACCCTCGCCCTCCACACCCCTTCCTCGCCCTCCACACCCCTCCCTCGCCCTCCACACCCCTCCCTCGCCCTCAACACCCAACCCTCACCCACCACACCCCGCCCTCGCCTTCCACACCCCACCCTCGCCCTCCACACCCCACCCTCACCCACCACACCCCTCCCTCGCCCTCCACACCCCTCCCTCGCCCTACACCCCCCTCCCTCACCCACCACACCCTCACCCACCACACCCCACCCTCACCCACCACACCCCTCCCTCGCCCTCCACACCCCACCCTCACCCACCACACCCCTCCCTCGCTCTCCACACCCCACCCTCACCCACCACACCCCACCCTCACCCACCACACCCCTCCCTCGCCCTCCACACCCCACCCTCACCCACCACACCCCTCCCTCGCCCTCCACACCCCTCCCTCGCCCTACACACCCCTCCCTCACCCACCACACCCCACCCTCACCCACCACACCCCTCCCTCGCCCTCCACACCCCTCCCTCGCCCTCCACACCCCACCCTCACCCACCACACCCCTCCCTCGCCCTCCACACCCCTCCCTCGCCCTCCACACCCCACCCTCGCCCTCCGCACCCCACCCTCGTCCTCCACACCCCACCCTCACCCACCACACCCCTCCCTCGCCCTACACACCCCAACCTCACCCACCACACCCCACCCTCACCCACCACACCCCTCCCTCGCCCTCCACACCCCTCCCTCGCCCTCCACACCCCTCCCTCGCCCTCCACACCCCACCCTCGCCCTTCACACCCCACCCTCGCCCTCCACACCCCTCCCTCGCCCTACACACCCGACCCTCCCCCTCCAAACCCCACCCTCCACCCCCCACCCTTGCCCTCCACACCCCACCCTCCACACCCCACCCTTGCCCTCCACACCCCACCCTCTCCCTCCACACACCACCCTCTCCCTCTACACCCAACCCTCAACCACCACAACCCACCCTCGCCCTACACACCCCCACCCTCCACCCTCACCCACCACACCCCACCCCACCCTCGCCTTCCACACCCCACCCCACCCTCGCCTTCCACACCCCACCCTCGCCCTCCACACACCACCCTCTCCCTCTACACCCCACCCTCTCCCTCCACACCCCACCCTCTCCCTCCACACACCACCCTCTCCCTCCACACCCCACTTTCACCCTACACACCCCACCCTCGCCCTCCACATCCCACCCTCGCCCTCCACACCCCACCCCCACCCTCACCCTCCACACCTTTTTTGCACTTGGTAACTATGTCAGTTCTCATGTATAGAACCAAATACACAATGTGCTTGAATACTTCTCACGTAACTGTGAATAACAAAGTGTGAGGCCAGACATATGGCCACACACTTGAACACTACGTCCTCGGCTGTGTGAAGATAGAACCTTTTAGGGACAGGTCCAAGCACACTGTGTGTGAAATGGCACAACACTTCATCTCTAATGGCAAGATAGCCGACATATTAAGATTGTATCCACTTTTTTGCACTTAGTAACTATATAAGTTCTCATGTACAGAACCAAATACACAATGTGCTTGAATACCTCCCACGTAACTGTGAATAACAAAGTGTGAGGCCAGACATACTGCCTCACACGCCTGTACTCACGCAGTTGTGAATAAGTTACCCTTTATGTACAGAACTAAACAAATAATGTAATTAAAATACTGTGTAGCATTCAGTGCCATAATATCCTGACAACGAGGGTTAATTATTATGACCCGTTGTAAACTCTACTCTGTAATCCTTTTGCGCTACCGCTCACAGGATGAGTGTGGGGTGCACAATAAAGTAGCCGCTGTAAGCGGCAAAATCAAATCAAAATCAATCATTCCTCCTCACCACCAGCCCCACTATTTGGGAAATATTACCTAATTTTCCAAAGTAGATTATCATAGAAAACGGGAAATTTGTATCATAGAAAATGGGAAATATCTACCTTCCGGGAAAGTTGGTTATCTACTTTCCCGAAAAGTAGATTATCTACTTTTCAGGAAAGTAGATTATCGACATTTCTGGGAAGTAGATTATCGACTTTTTTGTGAAATATTCCCTAATTTTCCGAAGTAGATTATCATAAAAAACGGGAAATTTGTATCATAGAAAATGGGAAATATCTACTTTCCGGGAAAGTTGGTTATCTACTTTCCCGAAAAGTAGATTATCTACTTTTCAGGAACGTAGATTATCGACATTTCTGGGAAGTAGATTATCGACTTTTTTGTGAAATATTCCCTAATTTTCCAAAGTAGATTATCATAGAAAACGGGAAATTTGTATCATAGAAAATGGGAAATATCTACTTTACGGGAAAGTTGGTTATCTACTTTCCCGAAAAGTAGATTATCTACTTTTCAGGAAAGTAGATTATCGACTTTTCAGGAAAGTAGATAACCAACGTTTCGAGAAAGTAGATATTTCCCATTTTCTATGATAAATTGATAACCAACTTTCCCAGAAAGTAGATATTTCCCATTTTCTATGATACAAATTTCCCGTTTTCTATGATAATCTACTTTGGAAAATTTGGTAATATTTCCCAAAAAGTCGATAATCTACTTCCCAGAAAAGTCGATAATCTACTTTCCTGAAAAGTAGATAATCTACTTTTCGGGAAAGTAGATAACCAACTTTCCCGTAAAGTAGATATTTCCCATTTTCTATGATACAAATTTCCCGTTTTCTATGATAATCTACTTTGGAAAATTTGGTAATATTTCCCAAAAAGTCGATAATCTACTTCCCAGAAAAGTCGATAATCTACTTTCCTGAAAAGTAGATAATCTACTTTTCGGGAAAGTAGATAACCAACTTTCCCGTAAAGTAGATATTTCCCATTTTCTATGATACAAATTTCCCGTTTTTTATGATAATCTACTTCGGAAAATTAGGTAATATTTCCCAAAAAGTCGATAATCTACTTCCCAGAAAAGTCGATAATCTACTTTCCTGAAAAGTAGATAATCTACTTTTCGGGAAAGTAGATAACCAACTTTCCCGTAAAGTAGATATTTCCCATTTTCTATGATACAAATTTCCCGTTTTCTATGATAATCTACTTTGGAAAATTTGGTAATATTTCCCAAAAAGTCGATAATCTACTTTCCTGAAAAGTAGATAATCTACTTTTCGGGAAAGTAGATAACCAACTTTCCCGTAAAGTAGATATTTCCCATTTTCTATGATACAAATTTCCCGTTTTTTATGATAATCTACTTCGGAAAATTAGGTAATATTTCCCAAAAAGTCGATAATCTACTTCCCAGAAAAGTCGATAATCTACTTTCCTGAAAAGTAGATAATCTACTTTTCGGGAAAGTAGATAACCAACTTTCCCGTAAAGTAGATATTTCCCATTTTCTATGATACAAATTTCCCGTTTTCTATGATAATCTACTTTGGAAAATTAGGTAATATTTCCCAAAAAGTCGATAATCTACTCCCCAGAAAAGTCGATAATCTACTTTCAAGAAAAGTAGATAATCTACTTTTCGGGAAAGTAGATAACCAACTTTCCCGGAAGGTAGATATTTCCCATTTTCTATGATACAAATTTCCCGTTTTCTATGATAATCTACTTTGGAAAATTAGGTAATATTTCACAAAAAAGTCGATAATCTACTTCCCAGAAATGTCAATAATCTACTTTCCTGAAAAGTAGATAATCTACTTTTCGGGAAAGTAGATAACCAACTTTCCTGGAAAGTAGATATTTCCCATTTTCTATGATACAAATTTCCCGTTTTCTATGATAATCTACTTTGGAAAATTAGGTAATATTTCCCAAATAGTGGGGCTGGTGGTGAGGAGGAATGATTGATTTTGATTTGATTTTGCCGCTTACAGCGGCTACTTTATTGTGCACCCCACACTCATCCTGTGAGCGGTAGCGCAAAAGGATTACAGAGTAGAGTTTACAACGGGTCATAATAATTAACCCTCGTTGTCAGGATATTATGGCACTGAATGCTACACAGTATTTTAATTACATTATTTGTTTAGTTCTGTACATAAAGGGTAACTTATTCACAACTGCGTGAGTACAGGCGTGTGAGGCAGTATGTCTGGCCTCACACTTTGTTATTCACAGTTACGTGGGAGGTATTCAAGCACATTGTGTATTTGGTTCTGTACATGAGAACTTATATAGTTACTAAGTGCAAAAAAGTGGATACAATCTTAATATGTCGGCTATCTTGCCATTAGAGATGAAGTGTTGTGCCATTTCACACACAGTGTGCTTGGACCTGTCCCTAAAAGGTTCTACCTTCACACAGCCGAGGACGTAGTGTTCAAGTGTGTGGCCATATGTCTGGCCTCACACTTTGTTATTCACAGTTACGTGAGAAGTATTCAAGCACATTGTGTATTTGGTTCTATACATGAGAACTGATATAGTTACCAAGGGCAAAAAAGGTGTGGAGGGTGGGGGTGGGATGTGGAGGGTGGGGTGTGGAGGGCGAGGGTGGGATGTGGAGGGCGAGGGTGGGGTGTGTAAGGTGAAAGTGGGGTGTAGAGGGAGAGGGTGGTGTGTGGATGGACAGGGTGGGGTGTGGAGGGAGAGGATGGGGTGTAAAGGGAGAGGGTGGTGTGTGGAGGGCGAGGGTGGGGTGTGGAAGGCGAGGGTGGGGTGGAGGGTGGGGGTGTGTAGGGCGAGGGTGGGTTGTGGTGGGTGAGGGTGGGGTGTAGAGGGAGAGGGTGGTGTGTGGAGGGAGAGGGTGGGGTGTGGAGGGCGAGGGTGGGGTGTGGAGGGCGAGGGTGGGGTGTGGAGGGCGAGGGTGGGGTGTGGAGGGCGAGGGTGGGGTGTGGAGGGCGAGGGTGGGGTGTGGAGGGCAAGGGTGGGGGGTGGAGGGTGGGTTTTGGAGGGGGAGGGTCGGGTGTGTAAGGCGAGGGAGGGGTGTGGAGTGGAGGGCGAGGGTGGGGTGTGGAGGGCGAGGGAGGGGTGTGGAGGGCGAGGGTGGGGTGTGGAGGGCGAGGGAGGGGTGTGGTGGGGGAGGGTGGGGTGAGGGTGAGGGTGGGGTGTGTAGGGCGAGGGAGGGGTGTGGTGGGTGAGGGAGGGGTGTGTAGGGCGAGGGAGGGGTGTGGTGGGTGAGGGTGGGGTGTGGAGGGCGAGGGAGGGGTGTGTAGACGAGGGTGGGGTGTGGAGGGCGAGGGAGGGGTGTGGAGGGCGAGGGAGGAGTGTGTAGGGCGAGGGAGGGGTGTGGTGGGTGAGGGTGGGGTGTGGAGGGCGAGGGGGGTGGAGGGCGAGGGAGGAGGGTGAGGGTGGAGGACGAGGGTGGGGTGTGGAGGACGAGGGTGGGGTGTGGAGGACGAGGGTGGGGTGTGGATGGCGAGGGTGGGATGTGGAGGGAGAGGGTGGGGTGTGGAGGGCGAGGGTGGGGTGTGGAGGGAGAGGGTGGGGTGTGGAGGGAGAGGGTGGGGTGTGGAGGGCGAGGGTGGGGTGTGGTGGGCGAGGGTGGGGTGTGGTGGGTGAGGGTGGGGTGTGGAGGGCGAGGGTGTGGTGTGGAGGGCGAGGGTGGGGTGGAGAGCGAGGTGGGGTGGAGGGCGAGGATGGGGTGTGGAGGGCGAGGGTGGGGTGTGGAGGGTGAGGATGGGGTGTGGAGGGCGAGGGTGGAGGATGGGGTGTGGAGGGCGAGGGTGGAGGGTGGGGTGTGGAGGGTGAGGGTGGGGTGTGGAGGGCGAGGGTGGGGTGTGGAGGTCGTGGGAGGAGGGTGAGGGTGGAGGGCGAGTGAGGAGGGTGAGGGTGGAGGAGGATGAGGATGGGGTGTGGAGGGATAGGGTGGGGTGTGGAGGACGAGGGAGGTGTGTGGAGGGCGAGGGTGGGGTGTGGAGGGCGAGGGTGGGATGTGGAGGGAGAGGGTGGGGTGTGGAGGGCGAGGGTGAGGGTGGGGGTGTGATTTTATTTTGATTTTGCCGCTTACAGCGGCTACTTTATTGTGCACCCCACACTCATCCTGTGAGCGGTAGCGCAAAAGGATTACAGAGTAGAGTTTACAAAGGGTCATAATAATTAACCCTCGTTGTCAGGATATTATGGCACTGAATGCTACACAGTATTTTAATTACATTATTTGTTTAGTTCTGTACATAAAGGACAACTTATTCACAACTGCGTGAGTACAGGCGTGTGAGGCAGTATGTCTGGCCTCACACTTTGTTATTCACAGTTACGTGGGAGGTATTCAAGCACATTGTGTATTTGGTTCTGTACATGAGAACTGATATAGTTACTAAGTGCAAAAAAGGTGTGGAGGGTGAGGGTGGGGTGTGGAGGGTGGGGTGTGGATGGCAAGGGCGGGGTGCGGAAGGCAAGTGTGGGGTGAGGAATGATCAGGATGTTGTTTAGGAACATATTCCCAATAATTCTATCAAGTATCATTTCATTACAAATTTGTTGAACATTTGGCATAAAAATTGTCTTACTTATCTGTACTATAAATGCACTTACTCTTTTTATATGGCCAGCTGTACTGAAATATAGTTCACATACTGTACATAGCAAGCTGTCAAGTTTACATTTTCATCAATCCTGTTGCCTTCTTTCTAATGGATCAAATTACAATATGCTGTGTTATAATTTACAAATAGTTCCTTGAAATTTGCTTAAAAGAGAGTTGTGTAAATATTAATGATACTCTGTTCATTTTATTAGAGTGGAAATTTCCTGCTGGCAACTTACCGGTGCCAGGCCAACACAACTCGTTTAGAGGTTCGCATCAGGACAATTGAAGGACAGTATGGTACACTTCAGTCTTATATCACACCAAGACTTCAACCTAAATGCTGCCAGGTTAGTGTTAAAGCAGTGGCAATGTAAGGGAGCTAATTTTTTGTACTATATATCTTTTATAATTTAATCAATGTCTGAGCTCTTATTGACCCCAACAAACTCTCAAAATACACGAAGTGGACATCGTGTTTCTAACTATTAAGTTTCAGGTGAAAACGGGCTAAGAAACCGTTGGATATTCTCAGTAATAAACAGAGTTTCGAGCTTTCTCATGCACTATTTTTCATACTATTCATGTTATTCATGACGTTCTCTGATAAACGCATAAATCTAATGTAATCATTACTCAAAGATGTCACAACAGCGTGCAGAAAGCAAAACATTGTGGCTGATTCAGTGGGGGTTCAGACTTGTTCACGTTACATAGTAATTACAGACAATTAAGGCGTTCAACATATACTCTCATGTTGAAGGCCCCATCTATCTGTTGGTTTATATATCTTAATACTAAACATACATGGTTATACTGTACAGGGTTTGGAGTATTCTATTTGAACACTTTAATATAACACAGTTGTCAAGTTATGGGTTTACTCCAATACAGTTTAGAGAAAAACCGTTCATGCAGATAACTCACGTAAACAGGATGTTTTATGAACGATGAAGCATAGTATGAATAAGTGTGGGTGTTAATATAATATCGGTACTTCTGTGACTATGACACAGCTTCCCCCTTTCTCTTGGTCACTGGTTCACAATAGTGTACATACACTTTTAATAACATGTCAACCAAATTATCACACACATAAGAAATTTGCATGTAGAATGAATAAAAACACAATGGTCACGCGGAATAAAATTGAGTCAATAACAAAAATAGTACAGTACAGTATGCATTGCTGTACATCATATCAACTGGAAACATTAAAAAACATCCTTTAAACATACATATATATGGAATAAATGCAGATATAGAAAAATTAAATTTTGGGGTTACATACACAAAAAAAAAATTGGTTACTAAATACAGTATATATAATTAGCATTGAGAAAAATGTCATCATTGTGACCACGAATTACCTTGCAATCGAATTGTTGACCATAGATTTGGAATCAGCATGCTCAAGAGTACCTTCAGGTATTTTCAACCTAATATGTAAAATTATCATATTTTCTTTACAGGTCCGCCAGTACCGCATCAAGCCTCTCTCTCTCCACTCCCGGATTCATAATTTTGATCCCAATCGTCCATACAACATCTTAACTCTGAAAGGACAGTTTACTTTGCCAGAAATACATGCATGGGTGGTGTTCTGCCTGCCTGAGCTGCCTGAACGCACACCTGCAGGGGACCAAGCAGAGTTCACATTTGTTTCTACATTCCTTGATACACAGGTGCAGTACAGTATCAGGATTCTGTGACTGTTGCATATATCTTGCTTCCAAGTCTGTTGATTTGTGTTGTTTATACATCAGAAGGCTACATCCATTTACTCAAGCTTAAATAAATGAGATTTATTTTATTCTGATGTTAGGTTTTAGTTTTATTTAGCCCAGCACAGTACTATTATTATACAGTAGTTCTTCAACAGTTACAGTGTGTGTATGGTGCAGGAGAAGCCGTTTTCAAGTCAGACAACATCTCAACCATCTCAATACTGAAGGACGTGCTTTCAAAAGAAGGTACCCGGAAAAAGGTATATTATTTATTGTAATGCATGTCTTGTACTGATGAACCTCAATGTTTATGGGGGTTACAAAGGCACATGTCATTTGGGTTTAATATGGTAATTATCAAATGCTTGTAACATTTGCTGTGCGTGTGAGAATAACCTAATACTATATGCATATTCCTCTACTGTACTTGTAAATATTGGAAAAGGGTCATGCTCCTTCAGTCACATTTCTCATAATACAGTAGAGGATCATTTTACCGTGCTTGAGGGGCAGTTCACCTCCACGGTTGGCCCCAGAGATAAAACAGACATAACAAGCTTCTAATGCAGCTATAAATGATGGTTGTGTATCACCAACCACTCTTATTCTATTCCTGCTTGTTTAATAACTAACTATAATACCGTTCAGGCATATAACTCAATAAATGTCTGTCCGTCAGGGGTGTGGAGTGGTGGTGTTAACATATATTTATGGCACTTGATCCAGCTCATAACTATTGGTAGTATATATTATTTTCATGTTTGAATGTTCTAAAATACCAAAATTCAGCAGCTGCATCAAGTGCCATAAATATTTATGAATCGGCAAAATAAATTTCTCCAATCACAGTCCGTACAACTGACTGACTGCTGCTAAGTTGCCACATTTGTTATTAAAATTATATCGGCCAAATAACTCAATAAAATAGTGCAATTAAAAAAAATCAATAGATGATAAAAAATGATACATGAGTTACTAATAATAATTTGCCAAGCCAACCTATATAAAGCAATCTATTACAGTACATTAAAGTGTGTGGACTGAACAGCTGACTCGCCCTCCATGTGGGTGACAGCAGCACACGGAATGTAATGTGGTCAAACTCTCAAACACAAGGTCAAATCTTGTAATTACTGTACAGTACAGTACTTTTAATTCTGAAAATGCACTGATTATTTAGTTTAGATAGATAGATTTATTGAGTTATATTATCATATATTTCTCACATTGGTTCAACGTGTACTGAAGGCGATATTATCTAAGAACACGACATACAGAGATATTTATCAAAACAAATAATACAATATGCAACAATCTTTCGTAACTCGTAACCTATAAAATTATCGTACAATACAACATGAAAGTAAGTAGCCTAGATTTGTGACAACGGACAGTGAGACACTGAGTGCGGTCACTTACTCCCCTCGGCCGCCAATTCCCGCTCGCATGGCAGCGGGAAATTTGAAAATGAAATATCTTCCATATGTGGTTAAGAGGCATTTGATGCGTTTAAACAGTAGTATTGGTTTCAATTAATAAAACATGGTAAAGCCCTGGCCCGGATAAACGATCGGCAGTAAAATGATCGTCTACTGTAGTTATGATCTGCTGATGCAATACTGTACATGTACAGTACAGTATATTAGGAAAACCATCCTAAAAGAGTTCATCATTATCATCATCTTATGGCCACTTGTGTGGGTTAGCTGAAGGCATGGTGTCCCAGTTGAAACATGTTTTGTCTAGATGCCCTTCCTATTGTCAACCCACTTTTACACACATGTACTGTAGGATTTCCAAGTGTCTCTTAGGTAGAAAGGCAGAGTCACAACTCTAGATAGAAAAGGTTAGGGGAAGTGACCCCTGAGAGACATACAGTACCTAAAGTCTTATAATGCATATATCAAGTTTGAAAATAAGTGCAGGATGTAAGTTACCAAGTATACTAAAAAAAAAAAAGTTGGTAGTGTATACAGTATTTTTGTTATTATTACCAGTATTATTATTATTTATTATTATTATGAAATTCAGGCATTCATGAATTGTATTTTTTAAGGTACGTCTTGACATTTCTTGTGAAGTTAGCGAGGAGAGTGTTGTTCATGCTCTCCATCTCCTTCATCCACGTTTAGAAGCCCAGCTCATGTTGGCTAAACAGGTAATGTAATGGAGTTTATTTATGGAAGCACTGTAGATACAATTGTACAGTACAGTGGTCCTTTGTTTTTCACTTACCATATAATACTCAATATTGTAACCTATCCCTGATCTCTTGTATAGCCCTCAACATGTTTCTATTGATCTGTAAACCTCTCTCATATCATTAAAGACATAATAAACACATAAATAAAAGTACTGTACAAATTATTTTATATATTACATTCCTAAAAAAATACAACACACATGGAATACTGTGCTGATCAGTCCAGTAATATTGTGATGTCCTCTTGATCCTCCCTCCCAACTCTCTCCCTGGTACATCACAGCTGATGATGAATACTAGTGATGAATGAATGATGGTGATTAATCTGTAGTGAACTGTTGATTCGTTCATCTCAAATGCCCTCGCCACTCTGAAGTTTCTTTATTATTTCAACTCTCACGACTAGAGACAACACCTTTCTCTCTCTCTCTTAGGCTTCTTTGATGCATTACCAATTCTTGTTACCACCTTTAGAAGGACATTTTGGAGCCATGACGGGATTTTACGAGCACGAAACACACGGATCACAGCAAGATGTATACACAGTATGGTGAGGGAGGGGAGGGAAGCTGCACACTCTCTAGTGGTGACACCTGGCAGGTTTCTTGTAAAAACTCGTTCACGTGCGCAATTCAACCGCATACAAAATCAGTAATACCTGTGGCAATGAATATATATTTCTGATGAAAATTCGTGAAGTCAAAACTGCAAATAAAAACAATCTGTGAAAAACAAAGGTGCACTGTATTGTATAATGTTTGTGACACTACATACAGTAATATCTCCATTAGCCGGAATCCCTCAAACCCAGAACTCTCCGATAGCCGAATTGAAATTTTCTCGAAAAATCGTTCCCAAAGCTGGAATTTTCCGAAAAATTCCGGTTTGGTGAATAATTCTCCAAGGAGCACATTTTCCAGAAAATTCAGAGAAAATTTTCCCGGTCTCCAGAAAATTCTGGGGATGGGGAGTTTTTTCTGGGTTTGAGAGATGAAAATCGGGTGCACTTTCCAGAAATTCCGAGAAAAATTGCCTGGTACCTGGAAATTCTGGGGATGAGGAATTTTTTTTCTGGGTTCCAGAGATAATGTTATGGGGAATTTCTGGAACTTCCAAGAGCAGTTATCCGTTACCCGGAAAATTACGGGGATGAGGGATTTTTGTCCGGCTTCGAGAGAGTCATCTCGTTACTTGGATGTCTCTCATTCCCGGAAATGATCTGCACCAATTGTTCCGGCTAACAAAGATATCACCGTATATTGTGCTTGACTTAATTATTATGTGAACATGTTTCATTGTTGCTTTGGATAAAAGAAATCTTCAGTGTAAATATTTCTCTTTCAGGTGTCGCTCATTGACGCTCTCAGAGAATTGGGATCACACGAGTCCAACACCAGTTTTTTGTCCCCGGAGTATCAACACATTCTAGACAATGCTGATGATCTTCAAGCACAGTACAGGAAGCAGCCTTGTCATTTGGAGCGCCTTTATGGTATGATTCTTATCTCTCTCTTTTTGATCTTTAATGGGAAACCTTTATGCATCTCTCTCTTGCTCCAGTAATTTATAGACGATGATTTTTAGTGATTCTTATCTAGGATGAATTACCTGGTAAATTCTTGTTTCATAAATTGTTAAAATAAAAATAGAAACTGCTATTTCTTCTTTTTTCCAGGTATGATCACCGACCTGTACATTGACAAGTATAAGTTCAAGGGCGTAAACGTGAAGAGTCGTGTGCCCCAACTTCTTGAAATACTAGACAACTATGGAAGTCTCAATATTCAACATCTTGTAAACTTCTTCCAGGCTCCATAGATAGTCTTAAAAACCTGGGAATTATCCAAGAAAACTGTATCATGCCTTAATGGAAACTCTGGTTTACTCTGATGCAATACACTGACTGTAATATTGTTTTTGTTTTTTTAATTATAGATGTTAATGTTATATTTTACTTTATACAGTATATGTATATGTAAGATGCATTGAGGGATCAAACCAAATGAACTATTGTCCCATGTAATTAATAATTTTCTGGTGCTGTAAGAGCGGTGCTGATGATTAATACAAGTGTCATATCATTACCAGTGTGTCTCTTTAACCCTAATCTCAGGAACACCGGTCCAGGTCACGGTAAATACATTTGTTAATTTTGTTTGTGCTCATTCAGTATTCTGAGGAGCCCTTTCACTGCATCACACTCCATTAATCAACCCCAATAAGAATTACGATCAGTTATACATTGCGGTTGATTAATGGATGGTAATGCAGTGGAAGGGCCCCTCAAAATACTGAATCAGCACAAACGAAATTAATATACAGTAAGATCTCATATTTCGCATTTTTTAATTTCACAAGCACTACCTAATGTAACCAAGTCTTTTATTTGGTGTAAAATATCGTGAGTTTCGCGAGATCCAGCCAGCTGAACGCTGGCCACTGTTTTGAATGACTTCAAAACCGTCATACCAGTTATTCCCCTGCCATCCTACCGACTGCATGGGCTGCTATTGTGTGCTTTTTTTGGTGATGCTACCACCTGTTGAATCAAGATAAGGGCCTCTACCTCTACTGGGGGTCCTACTGGTGCTGGTGTAGGTGGGACAGACCCACCTAAATGGCCAAATAAGGAAAAGGAGAAGCAGGACTATCATAAGGGAGTTAAGTTTGCCAAGTACTCGATGCAGGATAAGCAGCATGTGATTAAGTTACTTGAGGAAGGCTTAAAAACTAGTGAGATAAGAAAGATTACTGGTTTTCCGGAAAGCACAGTCAGGTCAACAAAGGCAAAGAAAGATGAGATAAAGAAGTCTTTAGGAGCGGCAAACAAGTTCTTTGGTGGAAATGTTGGTGGTCAAATAGAGTTGGGTATGAATCCTCCGAGAAAACCAGGCTGATGGCTATGACAGAACATTTATTGAGTAAGTGGCTTGCCCGCGGTGTGACAGAAAATGCAAGTGTTGATGGATCACAAATTCGAGACCAAGCCCTGATCTTTTATGCTGCAATATGTCGCAAGATAAACATAAATAATCTTCCTCAATTTGGTGCTTCTGTTGGCTGGCAGACAAACTTTAAGGGACGTTGTGGTGTGAAATATACACGGTACCATGGAGAAGTTTCGTCTGAGAGCGAGGTGGCCGCAAGTTCATTTCCAGAGACAGCAAAGCAACTTGTAGAAGAAGGTAGATACTCGTTGGATCAAACTTATAATTGTGATGAACCGGGTCTCTACTGGAAACAATCTCCCCGTGCTACTTTTATATCAGAGGATGACTAACAGGCACGTGGGGTAAAGATGGCTAAAGACCGATTCACTGCTTTACTAACCACAAATGTATCAGGTCAGCATAAGATGAAGCCCTTAGTTATCTACCGATCAAAGAAGCTTCGTGCCTACCGCAATTTTTACATGAATAACTTGAATGTGTATTGGAAACAAAATCACAATATTTCCCACGAGTGGTTTGACAAGTGTTTTGTGCCCGACTCACGACGTAACTGCCGGAACTTGAATTTAGATTTTAAAGTGTTTCTATTTATGGACAATGCTCCTGGCCATGCCTGGTATCTGGTTGGCAGACATCCTAATGTTCAAGTGCCCCTCCAATACAACCTCTATACAGCAACCACTTGATCAAGAAATAATTGCCAATGTGAAGTTGCTTTACTATAGGGCAGTTCACGACAGAATGAGGAAAGCCACAGACTCTCAAGATGAAGTGAACGAAATCAACAACACTAATGATAGCGATGTGGAAGACAACCCTGCTTCAGTTGGCACCTCTGAAGTTGCAAGGCCCTGCTAGCAACTCCCGTCGTGACACCACTCAACAGAATGTGCTCTCTCTGTCAAGCAATTCTGGAAGCAATTTCAGATCCAACATGCTGTGGACCACATAGTAAGTTACATGGAACAAAATCACATTGGCAACCATTAAATGTGCTTGGAAACCCCTCTTCCCAACCCGAGTAACGCAAGATTGGCTGTGCAGCGTCAGGCAGATTTATTAGAAGCTGCAGTAGAAAGCGCAAGGAGTGTCCCAGCACCTGGTTTCTGTGAGGTGGATGCAGAACAGATCAACATGATGCTTTAGAAGAATGATGAAGAAATGCTGGATGATGTGGCTGATGATCAGTATAGGAAAGTATGACACTGGTCCCAATGTGAGCTCACTATGACCCAATAATTACCCAAGACCTGTGCACGTCCCTGTATGCACTGGACGTCACAACAAAATGGGTGATATGACCTCATCAGCTCAGGAATTACTGAGGTCAAGGGTCATGCCTCCCTGAGCTCTTCTCCCATTAAACACACAACCTGATGGATCCTTACCTTAGCAAACATATTCATAAAATAGTATAATGGTCAGAAACCCCACAAAATAATCAGCAAATGTCATAACAGCCTGATATCAGAGCCCAATCATCATGCACAAATGTATAAGACCCAAAATTGTGTGAGAACCAAACCACTCATGACTTGTCGTGGGGGGGATTACCAACCTATTCTTTATACTTTACTCCTGAGCTCATAAGTCATGCGTGCTTCCTCCACTAAACAACGACACTGGCCCAAAATACACCATTACAGTAAAATTACACCACATGCATAGCACCAAGACAATCCTTTAGAACCCTCACGTCCAGAGTGTAAGATCAACCATTAGGGTCATCAACCTCACGCCAGGCCTTGGTTAAACAAACCACATACACCCATAGTTGAAGAGAGATGAAGGCACCCAGTAGAAGAATCAGCACCAATACTCAGCAGGTATACACTGTACAGTAGTTATACTCACTAGCACCATGGGAATTCCTGTCTCCCAGAGCCATCAGTATTTCCATTCACTCATGCTGCATCCAGGGGCAGGTTTTTCTCCGGTTTACTGGACGGCTGGTGGAGGAAAGATGAGGAGTATCAGATGTACCCAGCTCATCCACTACAAGAGAAGTCTGACCACTGAGGATTGGTGGCATAGAGTCAGAATTCCATGACTTGAGATTGATTTTAGTGCTGTGCTTCTGGCTTCAGCAAAGCTCACTTTGTCTTGTGATGATATGGAGTACCTCTCTCTCGAATCGGACACATTCATTACAGGAGGCCGGGTGCGCCTCACTACAGTGAAAACAGCAGATTGGACCTGGACATTTCTGACCCTCATGGACCTTACCACAGTTAATACATACTGCAAGAACACCCAGCTGTAACTTACGACAAGTGCGGCTGACATGGCCATACATCTGACAATGGAAGCATCGTCTAGGGCAGTGGTTCCCAAACCCATGGTCGTGAGGGTGCTCCTGAAGGTCACGGGACGGTCTTGAAAAAAAGCAAAATTATGAAATATTACAATATTATAATAGTATCATGTCACTGGCACAATATGAAGAATTCTTGAAATACAATACTAACTAAAGTAGAAAAGTTGTGGATAACAAAGCGTCTGTCCACGTCCAATACTCGTGTGCCAAGGAAGAAATGGACAGATATTTTCCAGAAAACATAGACCTCAAGAAGCATAGCCGGATCAGGAATGTGCTAAGTGTAAACGTCAATGAAGTCGGAGAAGACATTCCACGAATTCAAGAAGATGCAAATAAGTGTTATTTTTCGAGTTTTGGGTGTTTGACACCCAGCGACCGTGATTTTGTTTTGGTTTTGAGCGTACTGCACTTTTTTAGGCTAAGAAGTGTTATGTAGTATTTTTCTCTCCTTGCTATGATAGTTTGCTATTATAGTAAAATAGATGGTTACATATACACACACTTTTCATTTGTCTGATTAAAAAAAGTAATCAAAATTTGTTATAATTATTACAATTCACCACCATATAATCAAAACTCCAAAGAGCTCACTCCAAGAATATAGCAGCATGAATTAAACAATCCACACGCAGGGCTACCAAGCCTTTATCATAAGCCTTCGTTGGTGGTGTCATTTGTTTCACACAAGAATTGTAATGATAGTTTTTTACCGAGTGTACCTCAGACAGGGTACGGAGTCCAGCACTCTACTTGGAGGAGACCTCCACGAGGAGGCTACCATCTTGCTGGGTGGAAATTTTGAACACACCGAATAAAATTTAATGGGTAGAAGGGTTATGGAGTGTGTCAGGGCCAGCAGGCCACCTGTGGCTCTTACACTTCAGCATTTGTTGGTACAGTGGTTCCTCGGTTAACGAGCACAATCCGTTCTAGAAGGTTGCTCGGTAACCGAAAAACTCGTTAACCGAAACCATTGTTTCAATGGGTTTTTAGGTAATTGGTTCCAGCTCACCGAAAATTGCCTAAATTCAACAAAAAAGGTAGAAAAGTACACTTACTTTGAGGTGTGTATGTAGAAGGCTCCTGGATGATGATGATGATGATGATAATGGGAATTAGAATGGGGGTGGAGGAGAAGGGAGAAGAGAAGGCATTGGAGTGGAAGAGAAGTCACCCCATGGTGCCATTTCACCCATAAAATTTTAGTTCTCTTGGTGTAATTCAAGATTATTTTCTTTAAATCAACACTGCACTGCATTATATATTGTCAATATGTAAAATAAATTTCAAAATGACCAATACTTTGCTTGCAAACACAGAAAAAAGCGTTTAGTTGAAGAGTCTCAAGCAAGATGTTACCTCCACTGAAAAGACACAAAGACTGACGCCTGTATGGTGTGTTGAGAGGCTGGATGGCGCGCATAAAACTAGTTTCATTACCTTCAATTATGTTCAATAATTGTTAAAATGACTAACAAATTTAATATTAAACTTTTAAAATTATTGAATAGTATAAACTTCTTGATATTTGCTAAAATGGTAAGGAATTTAAGCTCTAGAACCGATTACTGTATTGGCGGACTAATACTACAGCTGGTGGACCGCCAAATGCAAGCGAAATCATGTTCAGGTCGGCTCTTAAGAAACTCGTTAATCGAGGGATTGCTCGTCAACCGAAGTTAGGAATCTTATGGAAGGTAACTCGTTAACCAAGGCGCTCGTTAACCGAGGGACCACTGTATCTAGAATCACTCTTTTATTGGATATGGCTGCAATGCAGCAATTGCTGATTAAGAGGAGGGACCAGGGATGGGTACAGGGTCGTCAGGGGGAATATCAGGCTGGCTAATGTGGTTTGTGTCATTCATAAAAACAAAACAAAATAACTTCACCCCCCACAGAGCCCAACAGGGGGAAGTCAATGCCAGAGATAAGACCCTAACAACATCAGGGGTAGTGGGGGAGTATACACAGGTAACCACCAGGAGCCAAGATGGTAGCTCCTGGACCATAGGGGTGCCAGGCCCACTGATGCCTGCTTGACCCTAGCCACAGTGACCAGCCTATTCACTTGATCGGGCCCAACCAAGCCGCCCGTCTAACTGGAATAGAGGACCGAAGAGGTGTGTTGCTTGCTGCATCGCTCAACCTCCAGGACTCCTGTCTCCCAGCATTATTGGACACCACACACGGCAAACACGTGGAATAGCATTCCAGCTCCGGTGGTCTCGGCTGGGGACGATGCTGCCGGTCTGCTCTCAAAAACTGGCAGGAGAATAGGATCCATTTTGTCTGGACCCTCACCAGTGACCCAACCCAGTTTGGGAATCCCTTCTCTTCCCTCCCAGGAGGAAAGGAAATGGGCCAAGCCCCCTTCTGGTAGAACTCACTAGATCATCAGGACTCACAAGTCCCCATACTGCAGTAAGGTGGCTCCCACTGGGGGGGGGGGGGGGGGGAACTAGAGGGATACCAGAGTGTCATGGTAATACAACCAGTGGCACACCAGAGTGTTCCACCAATGACACAGAACTGTACAGTATATCATAAGGACACAACAGGTATAATTTTGTCCTCTGGTGCACTGAGTAAAGTAACCTTCGGTGACAGTGTTGAATACTGTGAACCTCTACAAGTTGCTGGGTGTTGGTTTAGATTAGTGTTTAAAGCCACATAAACAGTTCAATATTGTTCTCGTCATATACTGTACAGGCGGCTCAACCTTGCCTCACAGACACCGTAAAGCGATCAATTGGGAGCCTTTGTGTTTGTAATTTTTTTTACCAAATATCATTTTACAGATACCTGAGCATAAAATTACCTGTGTAATTATAACAGAAAATTAATAGGGATGCTAGTAAGAAATACTTTGCAGGGGTTTTATGCCATTAATGTTATGTTATTACTGTGCTTCAACAAGTAATGTTTTCAAAGTAGGAAATAAGGTTAATCATTACACTTGTTCATCAGATATATAAAACAAATTTCAGGTTTAGGTGCACGACGCCTCACAAAATAGTGTTGCCTCAGTCTCAAACTTGAAATAATTTTTTTTATATAATTGGCACCAAACTCACACTATTCCAACACGTCAGTACAGTTATAAATACAGGGGATTTATTATTTTGTTAAGACACTGGATAAATTACTTTTAATTATAGCCGTAACAGTATTATATCCCCTTGGTAATGATAAGTGGCATATGGACCGCACTGCCATTTCGTACATAATAAAAGTAAACAAACCTTACTTTAAATACAATTAACCTTGTAACAAATTCCTACTCATTTCAGATAATTTCTAATGGCATCTTTGGAAAGAGGAAATAAAACTAGATCAGGATTGACCAATTAGATAAATTATAGTTAGGTTTGGTTAGGTAAGGTGAATAGCCACACATTGTACTACTTCTCACACATACTGTACTACTTCTTACACATACTGTACTACTTCTTACACATACTGTACTTACCACAGCCATCCTTGATAGGCTCTACATTAAGGGATAACAGTTTGTCACCATTTCTCTGGTAAGTTGTCATTGTTATCTGCAAATAAAAATACTGTACTTTATCCAGTTCTGATCATAATACTGACACTGATAATGCAAAAAACTAAATTAATTACAGTATTAGAATTGTTCTTAAATACTGCATCCTTGGTAGGAACACTAAGAATGAACTTCAGGATCCAAATCAACTTTAAAATTTCATTCCTATAACGGAGAAGTTGATAAGCACATTACAAGATATACCCCCTGCTGCTGGGACAACTGTGTGAACAAGAGGGTCATAGACTGTATACTGTATAATGATCTGGAGTAAAATTGCTGCTACAGTTCACATTAGATGTATTGAGCCGTTTCAATGTTTTTATCTATTAAATACGCCATATTAAGTGTGTGCAGCCATTCCAAGTAACTGTTGAACATGTATGACAATTAAAAATATATATAATACAATCAGAGAATACCCAAGTACAGCAATGGGTATTTATTTGTGTTAGAATATGACCTGGACTTTGGCATGATTGCTGGTGTTTCTGGTGTTCTTTACTGTTTTGTTATGATTCAAACTTTCATTTTAAGGACATGTGCTACAATGAATATTAACCCAGCACTGAATGTGGCTACATCACTTAATTTCCACAAAACACATATTAAAATTAACTAACTTCTTTTTTTAATCTTAGGGAAAAAAATAATTTCTTGTTTTTCCCACACATAACAGTCATGGGTACTTGTCTTGGGAACTATTTACACTTTTGACAGGTTGAACATGTTGCAGTCTTCTTCCTAAATGTAAGAAAACAGCCAACACGCAGCAGAAGACTCAGTCGGATCAGCGCCGTCTACACTTAGTGCGACATACTCCAGGGCATCTATACTGTATGCAGGAGTAATAGTTCCTTCCTCTAAATTTTTGCACAAAATCAAACCCATGGTGGTGGGAGATGCCCAGAGGCTTAAAATGCTTCACAGTTCTATGGATCTTCTTTCTGTATCCTGGCATGGTTACAAAAAGACTTGATTCACCCAGAAAATATTTGAAGGCTGGTTCCACCATGTTTTTGTCCATGCAGTCAGAGAGCAGTCCATGGCATCCCCAGGCATCAAGGCCTTGCTCATCATTGATAATGCACCTGCCTACCCTCAAGATGAATTAAAGTGGTGACGGGGACACATCAAAGTAGAGATTTTGCCACCCAACACCACTTTGCTCATACAGCCCATCATTCTGGCCTATAACACCACTACAATACATGATAGGACACCTTTTGAATGACACTGGGAAAGTTGAGATTTTTCCGGGGATAAGAAAATTTGTCTTAATATCCAGAACCCAGAAATATCTCAACCTGGACCTGCTCTACACCAATTATTCTGGCCAGAGGGGAGATTATTACTTTTATATCTAAATGTAATGGGCAAACATTTTGTTGAGTGTGTAAAGTGCACTTCTTTTGTTTGAGAGGACATGAACATAAAGGAGAGAGAGGAGCTGTGGATGTTCCTAGAGATGATAAAGATAAACAAACACATGTGCATCAATCTAAAGACACCACATTGTATATCAACTCTCACAGGCCAGGAGTGCTCACCTGTTCCAGGCCAATCATCCAAATGGGCAGTGGGCAGAGCCAAGTCAGCCTGAGGACACACGGTCCCCTCTTGTCCATTTCAAACAGTCGCCCTAACCACTTCCTCTGAGACCTGACACATCTGACAGCTTTGGGTGTTCTTTTTTGTGTTCATGATGTTCTGTTGAGTGTCTATCAGTGATAGATCAGGAAATATAGGTGATGGGAAGAGGAAAGGTGATGGGGAACGGGAACAGGAAAGGGGAGAGAGAGTTGGAAAATAGCCCCAGCCCATAGTGGTAGTGAAACCACGAGTGTTGTCTCGGCTGGAACCTTCCCATACACGTCACAATGATAGTGACGATGATGTAGTTGATTTTCCTGCAACTGAAAGGTTAGCAGCTTAACCATGACCTAACCACCACCAGCTTGCCTTCCTTCCTGGCTGGCACCAGTACTCCCCCTGGCATCTTCACCAGTCCTCACCTAGCACCACAGAATGGACAACCAATCCTGCTTTATCCATGTCAAGTCCAGTCTTTCAGCTAATCTTAACCCCATACCCCCAATTAGTCTGTATAAATGAGGGTTCACTGGCAAATGGTAGTAACTTTGGTTGGTAGCCACAAATAACCCAAGGCTACTTACTCTCTAAGGCAGAAACATTTTAATAGATACTAAAATACATGAAAAGCAAATTGATTTCATTATTGATTTTCACATATATAACATTACCAATAATAATCAGTTTGATGATCTACTATTACATTTATTAATTTATTAGCTACGATATGTAAGTGTTAGAAAAGTCACAGTACAAATTATTTTTATTAAACATTTCCATATTTTTTTCCATAAAATTTGTACAATACAGAATTCTGGTTGAGAGGCATGTGCACACTTTCCGTTAGTGCACATATACAGAACTAGGATGTAATGGAAAATACACAATAGGAAACCTGGATATTTGTTACCACATTGTTCTGCTTGGTCATAAAATACAAATGATTTTTAATTAAACTATAATTTAATCAGTGTAATAATGTGTAGCAACTGACAGTCCTAACAAGTTTTGCTTTTCCACTTGATAATGCAGTAAATGATGCATCAGGTACAAATTTGCTATTTATATTCACATTAAGTTGTTAGGACAGTACAGTACACTGCCCCCTCGCTTAGTCCAGGGGTTGCGTTCCTGGAAAATGATGTGTAGAGCAAAAGAATTATAACATGGAGCGCTGTGTCAGGACCCCCCCCCCCCCCCACCCACCACCACCACACCAAATCCAAAGTCCAAAAATATTGTACAGCTCTTAAAGTAGTTCACTAATACAGGTGCTCCTCTACTTACGAATGAGTTACGTTCCTGAGGCTTGTTTCTAAGTCCAATTGTTTGTAAGTCCAACTTTACTCTCGTAGATACCAAACATATTGTAAAAAATAAAAAGATTATGGATATTTAGTACAGCTATACCCTTTAATACAGCCTGACTCACTCTTCTCCTCTTAGGTAATGTTTGTTCTATCTGGAATGTTCTTCAAAATAATTGTCTCATCCACATTAAACACCTGTTCTGGCAGGTAACACCCCCTCAGTGATGATGTTTGTATCTCTGAAAGTTTGTAAGTTGAACGTTCTTAAGTAGAGGAGCACCTGTACACATACAGTACAGTACATCTACAAATTCACTTAAACACGATGTTGTGGAGGCACCAACATGTTCATAAAATCAGTTCCCAAAAGTTTAACACCGCAGCCATTTGCAGACACTGGTCGCATCACACAAGGATTCCCTCAAGCTTTGCTTTACTGTACCAAACTGTACCAAACTGGAGACTCCCCTCAGCACCGCTCCTCCTCCCGCTGCCACATGAAGCAGTTTAATCATTCTATGTTTTTGACCAATTGATTATTATTTTTTATTTTTGAACAGTATGTAGGATTGTGTATCCATGTAACTGAATAAAAAAGATATGAAGAAAGTTAAGTTTATCTAATTGAAATTATGAGTTGAAAAATAACCATAATTTAACCTCCACTTGATTGATTGAAACAGTTTATTTAGCCAGAAAAACACAGTTGATAATATTAACATGGCTGAGCCAGAGCTCTCTTGCACGTATATGTATGACATTTGACGGGTTTACCCACATGCAGTGAGTCATTCATGATAATAACTGAACAAAACACTCAAGTTTTACTTACCAGAAACAATGTTGAGTGCTGCAGGTGGTGGTGAGGTAAGGTGGTCTGATCACTTACTGGGAGTTACCTCCTTAAAACATCAAGTTTAATGTCCAATGCAATTCCTTTACAGAATCTTTTATCCCCATTGCTTTCACTTAAACTTGGTCTTTATCCACTCATCTTGAATAATGGTACACAGTAACACAGATGCATAATTGAATACAAACTAGGGAAAGAATTCAAACTGAGTTGCACCATTATTGTGGTGGTTGCTACCAGATGGAGAGCTGCGCCAGAATCCACACAAAATCAATTTGATAATTTGGGTGATATTTTTTGTTCTCTATATAGCAATTTTTTTCTTTTGAAAATCTTAATAACCGATTTTTTGGTCATACAGTAGAACCTCGATAAATTGGACTAAATAGGGCAGTCCCTAGTCCGAAAAAAGTGAATAAATGTGTGTGTGTGTGTGTGTGGGGGGGGGGGGGGGGGGCACTGTTTAAAGCAAATCAGTTGTTATGTTATTACTGCACTTCAACAACTAAGGTCTTTAAGTGTATAACAAGGTTATTAAAGGAATATTACATCAACAATAAAAAAATATGAAACAGAACTCTCCGGGTTAAAAATCAGACATACAGTAAGTCTGGTTGTCAACAACTGTTGTCACCAAGATCATTGTTATTTACTGTAAAGTATTACAGGTTGTACCTCTCTAGTCCGGCAACCTTGGGACCTGACCGGTGCCGGACCATGGAAATTCACCCTTTTCCAGGACAGATAGTGACTTGCGTTTACGTTTGCAACACTTTCACTGCTTCGTGGTCTCTTTGAAGACATATTGAAGGGTTAAATGTCGTACAGTAGCTTCTCAAATTTCGCGAGTTTTTAATTCAACGTTTTTTATTTCGACACAAAAAAAACATGACATAATTTTAAATTATGACGGCGGAAACTTGAGGCCGTAAAATTGATTGTGTCATCATGGCAAGAAGTCTCCACTAGATCCCTCAATTCTTCATGGAAAGCACTGTGGCCATCAGTAGTCCATGATTTTGAGGGATTTCAGGATGACACAGAGTTGGACCAGGAGATTGTGTCCATTGGTCAGTCATTGGGCCTTGAAGTGGAAGAGGATGATGTCGAAGAGCTTGTGATGTCTCATGAGGAGGAACTTACTCCTGATGACTTGAAGCAATTGGATGAGATGTTAGAGGCTGACAGTGGTGAGGAGGAAATTGAAAGTGATGACCATATGTCAACTAAAGAGTTGAAAGATGTGATTTACCACTGGGAGAAGTTCAGGGAACTGGCTTCAAAGCACCCAGATGTGGAAAAAACTGAACTAACTTTGTATCATGTTGAGGATTCAGTGGTCTCCTTCTTTAAACATATGTTAATGGTGAGGAGGAGAGATGCCCCACAGACCACAATTGACACTTTCTTCAGTTAAAGGCAGAAGGAACAAGATGCTATCCCTCAGCCTTCCACTTCAAGAAGGAGAGAGGATGATGCTAGCCCTCAGCCTTCTACTTCAAGGAGAGAGGATGTTCATGGTGGAGAATCTGTCAGTCCAGAGGTTCCTGACATTTTCACGGAAGTGACACCTTCCAAGAAGCAGTAAAATGCTTCTCCTCCACCTCCACTTCCTTCTCTTCTCCCTCCTCCTCCTCCACCTCCCACTTCAAATTCACATCATCATCATCACCCAGGAGCCATCTACATACACACCTCAACCCCTAAGTGTCAATTTCTAACATTTTTGTTGAACTTAGGCAATTTTTGGTGACCTGGAACCAATTACCCAAAAACCCATTGAAACAATGGTTTCGGTTAACGAGAAACCTGCTGGAACGGATTGTTCTTGTTAACCGAGGGACCACTGTACATGTAAATGATACAGATTACGGGAACCATCATTTACCGTTCAGAGTATGAACAGTGCTCTCATTGATGTTGATATGACTGCAACTTTTTAGTAATAACTTACAAGCACCTCACCAGGCATCACACGCAACTGCACTCCCAGGTGAATACACGGGACAAATTCAAACTGTCTTGAGTGAGTTATTTATAAAATAGGTGTGCGTTAATCAACTTTTGGTATTAATTGAACAATCGCTTTATTCCAAAAACACAAAATCAAAAGTGAGTTACCTGTACTGTACTCACATAAGAAGGGTATGAAGAACGATGGTGTAGGATGTTAACAACCGTGTGAAGCCGTCTTAGGTGGATCGTTTTCACTCTCCCAAGACATTGAATAATGTCTGTCTAACTTACTTTCTAGAGTAAATGTGGTCCTACTCTTCTTTGCTTGAGTGTCTCCAGGCAGAGGGGCACTTAAGGAACATTTAGGTGGAGCCATGGGGATGCTACCCGTGGAATGTAATGGACTTGACCGCTGGCCTATACCAAACGTTTGTACCTGACTGCTTTCGTTTGAATTTTCCCGTGTTAGTCCAGCACAACCGAAGTTAAAGCAAATATTAACCCTTGGTTAAACGATGCTGGGTAGTAATAAAAAGACTGTGTTTGAGTGAATCTGTGTTAAGTGAGGGGGCAGTGTATATATTACATTATGAAAAATATTCTCAAGAGTAAATTCAAAGACTTTTAAATTGATCAAAATTATTTTCACTGTATTAACAATTGTATAAATTACGAACTTTAATACATACCTAAAATCATATTCATTTCCCAAACTTGTCACCTTTTAAGATGAAAATGTGGCAAAACTGTCCTTAAACACTACAGTACGGTACACATAAACATTTGTATCAATCTTATTTCTTCGCAAAAGCAATTTTCATTGCATGTGTGGGTGTTATCTTAAAGCCTTGTAGAGCGTCCTTTGCCGCTGCAGACTGCATCTCGTTCTCAAATTCGACAAAGGCAATATCGTGACGTCCAGGGACAAGACGCACCTCTTTAAAGCCCGGAAACCTGAGGAAAAAGTTTTTAGGTATAATTATGACATTAAGGAACATCACTGATAAGAACATAACTATTTTAACTTCAACTGCAGACCTTTGTCTTCCTCTATTAACCTCACTTCAAAACCACTACTATATCATTGTTGGGACTTTTTACTCCAACAAATCAAACAACAATACAAACTATCACATGCATCCCTGGGGAAGTAATGTAAATTAAGATCTACAATGGTCAGAATTACAGAAATGGTAAGTTCTCAACCCCAACTAGCTAAACTTCTCACGAGACTAGTCAAAATCTTACAATATATTGAGACCTTTGATCCCAACAATATCAACATACTATAGTCTCAATATTTCCATGTACAGGTATGGGACCATTTATCTAGCATGCATGTGATCTGGGGTTTGCTAGATAAGGATTTTTTCAGGAATTTGGAGCAACAGGCTTAAAATGTACATTAAACCATCTATAACTGGCTGAGAAGTCTCTGTTCAGATCACTACATTCACCCCTAAAAGTAGCTTTAACTGTACACGGTAACATTAAATCTTAAAAATGCAGGCATATAAATTGCAATAATGAAAGCATAAAAAGAGCAAAATGATACAGTACAAGTTACTGTACAAACTGCGTCATAATCCCCATTGATGCTTGGCTTAGCAATGCAACAAGTGTCCCCAGCAACGGTGCTCTGCATTGCGGCCCCCCCAATCTCCACACACTTACATGGCTTCATGGTGGAAACCCGTACATACATAAGACTTTATACCTTATGATAATCATTTTTTCCATTCTCTGTATGTAAGATTGTGTGTGATTCTTTCGGAGTAAACAAATTTAGAAAATCATGTGTATCTACCCAAAATTATGAGTTGAAAAATAACCATAACATATAGCTCAAAGGTGGAGAATGGTTGGAAATCTCCCCACTCAGCCAGGGAATTACTTAAGAGCTCATTTTAACCCATAGTTAGTCGATCTGTACTTGTATGGGAGACATGCCATAGACTTTCCTGGTTGTCACGTACATATACTGTCTATAATAATGTCAGTACTGTACATGGGTATGTAATTTTCCTCTGATGGGTCCTATGGTTGTATTCTGGTGTTTGGCAACCACCCCCCACCACACCCACACACTGCTATTACCCTTTGTGCCTTTGACCTGACCCACTAACCATGAGGCCACCATGGCGAGTAGACATTGCTCAGAACACAACACTTCTGCACAGATGAGGAAATTTCTAACATTCTGTTTATAAATGCGAGTGTGGCAGAACAGAACGATAACAGTGAAATAGACAACACTGATACAGACTAGGTAAGTGACTTTGATGACAGTGACCGTGACCCTGACTATATTGAGGTAAATCACTTTGAGTGAAAGTTATGAAAGGGTGTGCAATAGTGGTGGGGAGACAGGACAATATGGTGTTTCACCACTGCCTGTGAGTGAGAGTGATGTGTCATGTTCCTTGCTTTGGCAAGTACCACACACACTGCAAGAAATTTGAAACAACCCTGCAGTGTGTGCATTTGTGTGTGAATGTAGAGTATTGTATACCGTTCTGAGTAAGTTTCAGTAGCTTTATTGACGGCCAGCAAACACACCAGACCCGTCTGGGCAATACGTCATCCCATGGGCCCATTAAATTGACTTAAGAACTTTTTTCACTATTATTCCCTTGTTTGTTGGTGATGTGGGACCTATCTAGAATGGTTTGGGAAATTCTACTTTTTTTTTTTTGTGATCAGTGGGTGAGAATGGGGGGGGGGGGTCCTGGTACCATGACTAACGATGGGTTAATAATTTGTTTCGTAACAGCATTTTTTTAAGCACTGTATTCTGGATACCGGGATGCTGAATAATTGGTCCCATACCTGTATACAGTATATTGTACAGTATGCACACTGTTGGCTGGGATTGTCATTTTTGCAGAACAGAGTACAGTACAGTACTGTAGATTGGTTAAAATATAAATGAAATTGCACTGCAAGCCAAAATTACTCACATAAGTTGAGTGTAATTCAAAATTCACTATACTATATTATATTTTGGGCTGATAGCTAAAAAAATTTGTTGTTAATACAAAGGTCCTAAAACAATGTCATGTTTCCTCACTGCCTATCACAAGAAAACTTTCCATACAAAAATAAAATATTGATAAAAATATGAAAAAAAATAAATAAATAAATAAAAATATACCCGAAATAAAATAGGTACAGATATAAGTTATGTGAGAGATCTTCACCTGACTGACCACTAGTTACCACCACCACCACTCACTTTTACAATACACCAGAGCCTCAATATATGCAAAATTAACTTTCAAGAAGGCGCCTCAGAGGTTTATATCTATTAAAGTAACATAAAAAGATATGGTGTTTATTTTAAAAACAGTGGGCATCTGCCATGTTGTGATATTACTGTGATCCAGTTAACATCACACCACAATCACTTGCTTTCTCGTTTAATTTCTTTTCCTTAACACATAATACAATTGTATAAAATAACTGTATGTACCTGTGTAGTATTAAGAGGCCTCGAGTAAAGATTTTTTTGCTCTATTTACAATTTTTTTTACCGTTCAGTCCCTAATTTAAGGTATTATATTAAAGGTGGGGTATTAAAGAATGTTGTTTGCAGAATTTTACATTTGTGAGCGTGGCAGTAACCTATCCCCCGCAAATGTTGAGGCTGTGGTGTAAGTTTGTAATAACAGTAGGAGTTAATCCATACACCCTCTTCCTTTCTGAACCAACACTGCTCTCCCCTTGATACACCTCCTCCCATTGATCACCCAACCAAATACTTACTTAACCTGGTATGCTCAACACTATGTCCTCTGTAAGTGTTACATTCACTCTCATACTGTACAGGGTGCTATATAACCATCCCTCTCATTTGCCAGCCTCTGTGACAAATTCCCAGGAACAATTTACTTTTTAACACCCAAAATTTATCAATACTGTCCCATGAACAATGAGTATTTCAGCCGACATTAATTTTTAAATAACTTGCTACGAAAGTCTTGAAACTTTATGACTTTTACGCCACAGCAACTAGAGGAATGTTCATCCTACAGTACAGATCAAGGAGTGACTGTTACCTTCATATTATAGGATTTATTTTACAGCTTGAGGAAACAAATGGACCAGACAAACTACTGGAAGCAGTACAACAAACAAAATACCTTGGAAAACATTTCACTGTGACCCCACATACAGTACAGCACTATTGATGCCACACCATACATGAGCTACAGCCAGACTTAACCCCCCCCTGAGTACCTTCTTGTTCAGCTTGACACTATTCAATCCACCACAACATAAACAATATACTTGTAGGTCTTACCTCTTAACTTTAACTGTTTTTCACCAAGTACTGTATATAAAAGATAGTAATCTTAAACAGCAGAGACTTACTGTGTAAAAAGCATAGACAACATCATTTCAGAAGTCTCATCTGGAAGATTTGTTAGGAAAAGAATCTGGTTAGGAGGTTGTTCTGGTACACCCATTCCACTACCACCATGAACTGGAGGTGGCTGGTTGAAGAGATTTGGACGTGGAGGTACCACAGTTGTTCCTGGTTTGGCTAGGAAAAAAAAAAGAAGAAAATGGTCAGGATGTGTTGAACATGGGTAACAGTACAGTAAGTACACTTTTAATAATCAGCCTCAGACAGCCACATGCTTCTGAGGGGCCAAAAGTTTTCAGCAGCTGTCAAGTTTAAAAAACCTGACAGTCTACGAGTGCAAGGATATTTTCATCATTATAAGTTTTCATCAAATATTTACACACGTTGGGAGTCGTGGGACCTTCATATGTGTGTCAGCAGTCAGAAGAGAAAGAGAATAATTACCAGTAACACTAGGTGCTCCTGCAGCAGGCACAACTGTTGTTCCTTTGGGTTCCTTCCCTTTCTTTTTCTTCTTTTCCTCTTCCTTTCGTTTGCTTCCTCGCTCCTTGTATGTTCCCTTCTGTTTTGCTATCAAGTCTGAGTCAGTCTTGGAATAAGCAATTTTCTGTGGGAACAATAATCCATTAAACTTATAACCTGAGTAAGTATGACTGTACACTTCTCTGCTGTACACTTCAACAAACTCTCTCCTTCCACATATCTACTCATGTTATTTTCTCTCTAAGGCGAAGTTGACTCCCAGAGACATTAGTGTAGACGCAGCATGTGAACTAAGCCTCTGGTACACAAGGAGGATGTGTTAAGGCCTGCGTCATGTGCCTAATTGTCTTTCTTTCTTACAGATCTCTATGGTTAAGTTCTTTACTGGTGTCTCCCTCTAAAAGGCTTTATTCAGCAAAGGACTTAGGCATACAGATGTAACAAAGTAAGATAATTAGACACACATGGCCTTACCACAGAGAAAATGTGGCCACTACTACACATTCTTAACTATTCCATTCAAACACTGTACATTATTATCATGGTATTTTTCCCCACACAATCAATCAATCGGCGACATACAATCACTTCAAGTAACCTCACTCTAACTTAAATCATCCACACCCTTCACACTATTAACCCTGATATGGTATAATGGTATAAGTTATAAAATTAGGCTTTGAGCTGTATCAGGTGCCTCTAACTGGGCACACATGACCCAGCCATACATCTTACCTGACGTTAACACCACCACTTCACCCCTGACAGTCAGACATTTATTGAGTTACACTGAAAAGTATTATAGTTATTGGTGATACACAACCCCCATATATAGTTAGGTTAGAAACTCGTCAGGGCTTAACCTTGTAAGTGAACCGCCCTTCAAGCACGGCAATCTGGTTATATACTGTATTAGTGTAAGTACTTTGGATAACATTGCCGTCTGTGGTCCAGTGATGGCTGTTAGACTACTGTATAATGCTAAGCAATTATTGAGGATGACCTGAACCAATTAGAGCTAACCTAATTTAGCTAATCTATGTTACTGTATATACTCGTCTATAATTCTGCCTCGTTTATAGGTCGACCCTGATTTTTTGACCAAGAAATCATTAATTTATGATATGCCTCGTTTATAGGTCGACCCAAGTTTTTGAGGGTAATGGAACAGCAAAACCTTCACTAAAAACACTCTACGTCCTATAATCTGAGGGTCGCCGTGCCTGAAACATCGAGCGCCGAAGGCAAATTGTTTACCATTATTACGACACTTTGCACTGAACGCGAGTAGTTTCAGCAAAAATATTGTATATTTCCATTCAAGTATTTATTCAAGTCAATTAGGAAGGAATATTATTGTAATACAACAGTTTTTTAACTGAAAACCATTCGAAAAGCGATTATTGTAACATCTTTTGAACAACGAAAGAAAGCGAAAGTCGATTGTTTTTGTCGTGATTTATCCCACTTTCCACTGTAATACGTATGTCATTTCAGAAAAAAATATTACATTTCCGTGAATGCATTATATCAAGCACAGTATGAATAGAATATCATTGTAATATAACAGTATTTTAACAGAAAACTATTAAAAAAAAACGAGTAACATCTCTTGAACATTGGAAGGTTAGGTAAAATCTTTTGTTTTCGTCATGTATTTTATCCTATTATACATTGAAATACATCACTTTTCAGCAAAACTACTATTTATTTCCGAGAATATATTCATTCAGGCACAGTTAAGGTAAAATATACATGTGAGGTAACAGTTTCTTAACCGAAAACGATTCGAAAAACACGTGTACCGTCTAGCTGATACTCAACAGCTGGTGGAGCGTGATGCGTCGTTGTAAACAATAGGAGGTTGAAGTAGATTACCGGGTATTATATTAAGTGTGAAATATCGAAAAGGTTTTTATTACCGGTATTTTTTGTAGATCAATGAGAACTGTGATAACGTATATGATATGATAAGTTAGCCTGTGCTAAGAACTTCAACATAGACTACTGAAAGCACGTTGTAAGGTAATTTAGCCTATTGTAAGTTGGTGAACTTCATTCACTGAAGGAACTGCACAACTTTTCATTACTAATTGGTACATATTTTACGTTTCCATTGTTTACTGGCAGTAAATGGTAAATATTTTTCATGTCTGAAGCTAAAAGTTGCTCCTCGCCCTTCCCATCATGCAAAGGTTCAACCTAACAAAACCATTACCCATGTAGAGGTCGACCCCCCAATTTTTTTCCTAAAAATTTGGTCTTAAAAACTCAACTACACACGAGTATATACGGTATGTTAGTTAAGAAGGGTGTCACAGCTTCACTTTGTATTAAATAATTGTGTGTTAGTTGCATTAGAAAATCAGGTTTGTGAATTAGATAAATAAAATATAATCAAAACAATTACAGACACTTTCAGGATAATAAATACAGGAAATTGAAGAAAATGTTAAGAATAAAGTAATGGAATAAAACAATATACAGTATTTTAAAGGCCACAGTAAATAACAGTGTCAAGGACTTATGACTGTGAACCAAACAGCTGTGATGGCGACACTCAATACCCCTCATGACTGTGGCTTCTCCTTGATTCTCATCTTTCATTGGGTAGCTAACCACACAATTTATCCTTACTTTTCTTAACATTACTGTATATGTACAGTAGCTAAAACATATATCTGTGCATACTTTGTGGGAAACAATATGAGACCATGGAAGATAAATATTGGTATATGAGGGCTGTCACTAGTCACACGAAAAATTTTGGAGCATATTGACCCACACCTGCACAGATAGTTGTTTTAGCTACTGTACTTATGCTTATCTTGAGTTCACCACAGAACAAATATGTGTAGTAAACCACCACTCTCGCTCCTATATATATTATACAACACTTGGCTTAAACAGTTTCCTTAACAGCTGCAGTAAAAACCTTCAAAAGTACATGTACACAAAAATTAAAAAAAGTTAGTCAGAGATGAAAGTCTTCCCACTATCAGATACTTCCGGTACTTGCCTCCACCATGTGTCATGTTTCTCAAGTCATTTGCAATTGACTTTTTGGATGTGTAGGTGTCCAACAAGAAAAGACAGTGGGTCTCATAGTTCTGACAGTACATTAGGAACATAAAAGATAAAGCCCGCTCTCCACTGAGCCTTAAGAACTGTACACAAGTTGGTACTACTCGTCTGCTTCTATCTTCCCATATGATGATTCTTCTTCACATCGCACCAAAAAATTATTTGCCATTTTTGTTGTGCTGGGTTTTTCCAGGTGAGTTATGCAGGTTTGGGTGTTGTATATAAACCAAGAATACATATTTCATCTTCACTTTGCATTACTGATCGGAAATACATGAATAAAAGTTACACAACAGTAGCTACTTACCATAGGTTTGTCATAAAATGGGAAGCCTTGCATAGCTCTCATGGCATTTGTAGCACTCTGAATTTCCTTGAAGATCACAAAAGCCTGGCCACGCATTTTTAAAGTCTTCAGTGCAACTATGTCGAGAATTTGGCCAAACTGGGAGAATATCGCATACAGAGACCTCTTTAATTCTGGGGTGAAAACAACATACAATCAGTTCACACGCTAAAGAGAATTATAGCAGGACTATAAAAATATACCAATAATTTCCAGAATATAGTAATAATACAACCTTATACAGTAACAAAATCAACGTACAGTACTCATTAACTAGCCAGTTTTCACACTAATTGTTCTCATTTCATCACCATAAATTACCCCTCTCGTGCATGCAATAAGTTTGTGTGACCAAAACAAAAGTCATATGGGACCACTAATGTGAGGTCCGGTCATCTTTTGTTTTGAGGCCAATTTATCCCCCCCCCCCCACCTTTTTAGCGTGATTAATACATCACTGGCTCCATTATTGTTTTGGCTTTAACATAATCAGAAAAAAAGATGAGGATAGGACTATATATTTTCACTCTGAATAAAGAAAAAAATTTATTTGTTTCAGAATCATATCTTATATTTTTTCACAAACCTACCAAGGGATTACCACTGTACTGTACAGAATATAGTTAGAGAAGTAGAATTTTATGAGCTTTCTAACAGCGACTTTGGAGTTTTATATGACTCATCATCATGGGGAAGGTAGGAAAGGAAAGAGACAAACGTGACCTGCCATCACAACTGACTGGAGGAAACTGATGGCAAGCGGAACTCCAGTGTTTTGGTACTTTCTGGAAGCTTCACTTGGAAGACCATGCATTCATCTTTGACGCACGATAATTTAATGCAAATATCTTCAAATAATCCTTTTTGGTGAAATTTTAAATTTTAACGACACTTTGTGTCCAATGCAAATACCTGCAGTGCTACCCAATTTGACGTGATTCATGTTATGATGGACGAAAGGATTAAAACCCAAAATCCAATTTATATAAAACATTGTCTGAAGTATCTTCATTTCAAGGGAAAAAAAGTAAAGATCTGAAATTAACAAATAGAGGAATATTTAGCTACTAATATGGCCACCAAACTACTGCATTACTTTGCTGTCCCTCGGAATCGAGTATGAAGATCATCCAGCAATGATACAATGATGTGAGTTATTAAGGATGTCACCTTCGTTGGTGAGCTCTGAGGTGACTAAAGAGGCCAATATGAGACCGGCAGAGGGCTACATCTAAAGCAGGAGGGGCGGTGGCAGCGTCTTTCCGGCGTTGGCGCTTGTCTGCCTCCGTTTGCAGTCGGGCTAACTCTAAAGTATTGACACCTTCTCTTGTGGTGCTCCTCCAAGCGTTACCGTGTGGAGTGTGAGGGGGGCCGATTTGGTACCTTTTCAGGTTTGTCTTAAGACTATCCTTATACCTTTTCAGTTGCCCACCAGCACTATATTTACTATTTGTTAGGTGACTGTAAAGTAGCTGCTTTGGCAGTCTACTGTCGTCCATGTGAGTAACATGGCCAATTCAATGTAGTTGTTCATGGATAATGGTAGCCTCGATGCTCCTACAGTTGGTGTCAGCGACAATACTGGCATTTGTTTTCTTGTCTTCCCAGCTAGTAAGACAACATGGCCACCAGACACAGCTATTAAGATATTATGGCCTCCCCACATAGCTATTCAGGCAACATAGCCACCAAACATGGCTAACAAGACAATATGGCCACCACAAAACACAGCTGATAAAACAATTTGGCCACCAACCATCAAGTGAGAACCTCTATGTGTCAAGTTAATGATTTACAGTAAATATTTAGGTAGAGCCTACAGAGGACTGGGGGTAGCTGGGGCTAAAGTTATCAGCAACTTATACAGTACAGTACATGCGTGATTCACCTCTGAAAAACACTGTAGCCTTCTGTTTGGGAACCACTGCAACAAATAAACAATAAATAACCTAAACCTTCATATTCATAACTTTAGTTTGACAAATGACCTTAAAAAATTGAACATAGACCAATATCATACGGTACTAAGATATATGAATGTCATGTACTTAAAATCAACTTGAAAAAAAAAATATAGCTATAACACTAAGTTCCAGTTCTGGCAAGTTCTGTTCCGGTGCATCCCTAGTTACCATAGGGATATGATCCAGTAGTGGCAGCAACTAATAAAGATACCCTCATCATCATCACTGTTCTTATCTCTGAGGTATCTTCTTACAACCTCTCTCTATGTTATTCTTGGCCTACCCCTGGCTCTTCCTCCTCCCACAGTAAAACTCATGAATCTCTTGATCTAGTTGGTCTCCCCCATTATCTCCACATGTCTACAACATTTCAGTCTACCTCTACATAAAACTTGGTCAAGATTATACTGTACTGTCACTACACAATCGCTCTCTTAACTCTGAACAGTCTCTCCTGTCTTTCAGTTCCACACTACACAACCATCTAACCATTCTCATCTCAGTTCACTCAAACCAGATGTACCGTAGTTATCGTCTTTCACTGCCCATGATTCATTACCATGCCATACAACATCACACTTCTTGCACTAGTTGCATCTCTCTTTTCACATGTACACTAAGTAATACATTACAAACAAAAGAGTCTTACCTCCTTTTTTAACCTTTTCATTTAGGTTATTCACATAAATAGTATGATTTGGTCGGATGTCCAACATTGTTGTGTATTGTCACCTCTGAAAAATTAAGAATCTCATTAATATAGCTACAGTTACCTACAGGTGGGCTACGGTACATCATACTTAACATGAACAAATGTTTGGCCATTTAAGTTTAAACAATATTAAATGTTTCCTCCCAATTAACCTACTAAGTACTGCATGGTAACTATGATACAAGTCCATTTGTCTGATGTTGATGTTCTATAATAATGAGGGAGACAATAGGTTACACCTGTGTTTAGTGGTGAATAATAACATGACACTGTAGGAGACACAGTGAGATAAACTTCACCAGACAGCCCAGCAACTAACACTAGTGTGGGGGGGAAACAATGACCATAAGTAGACAATGGAGGTGAAAAATGTGGGCCAGAATAAAGAGTCCATTACACTATGGTGGCAGCACAGGACAGCCGACTCAAAGGAAACAATAGAGATGACAGAGAATAAAAAGATGCCATGTTTACACTGGTACTCTTGACAAATACTTCCCAGCAACCAAACGATTTCAGTGAGCTTTCCTTTCCTTACCAAACCTAAATAATATACGTACACACAAACCTCGCTAAGTGCAATGACCTTTAAGCCAGTACTGGAGTGCTTGAACAGGAGGAAGATAACTACAGTAGGTGAATATGTTTCCCCACTACCTGTTGCATGTTACAATGAACACGTTTATAAAAAAGACGGCGATTAACATGTTTATAATTTAGAAAATATGTACAGATGCTCACAGTTTAGCGGTAAGATTGAGCAAGGTTAGGGGCGAGACTGCATAGCTCTAGCTCAAGAGATCCTCACCCAGCCGGGCTTGCTAGTATATTTCTCTACTTTATTTTTTATATAATCCATAACACACATTCACCTCCATCCAGTATTCTCATACAGTATGTAAGAAAAATATTTAAAATACTATTGCCTATCATTACATAACAAGTCAACCACACATTTTTTTCTTAATGTTACAATGTCAAGTACAAAAATGGGACACAAGGTTCTCAACACTGTATACTGTACAGCCAGATTTTATGTCGTAATGTTTGCATCGCTCTGAAGGCTCCTGAGGCCATAGAAAAGTACAAACTACACTGTAAGTCTTCAGGAAACATTATTTTTTTCACAGAACAAACTACTGCACAGCAATGCATGTGAAGATTTGTTAACGCTAATAATGCTGTACAGTACGCTCCAGTAAGCAGTATGTTAACATCTGGTCACTAGGCTGGCTGGGACATGGTAGACACTGGCTAAAGTGTATCAATATATCACTAGAAATGGAGTGAGTTAACATTAAACTCGGCAGATTTTTTGCAGGAGTATTTATGGTAATTAATTTCTTTACGTACAAAGCACGTACATATATCATTTTTGTGCCGTGATCAGTTTTTCACCGTGTTTTACCCCACAACTTCCTTCATCCTTCACGGCCTGTCCACTACAGGTGATTTATGATCACAGAGGAAATAAAAAAAAAATACTTATACAGTAATAAAATAAAAGGTAATGTCTGACAACAGCACTACCACCAGAAGAGTTGTTCAATTTGGTTCATTTTTCCCCCAGATGTTTTTATCATTATACTGTAGTAAGTATTTTAAGAGGTGACAAGTTTTTATTTTAATCATAAGTATTTTTTTTCTATCTACAATAATCACAAATCAGCTGTAGTGGGTAGGGCATGAAATATGAGGGAAATTGTGGGGTAAAAATATGGTGAAAACTGATCATATGACACAAAAATTATACCTCGACAAGCTTTGTAATGTAAAGAAATTAATTATTTACCATAAATACTCCTCCGAAAAATCTGTCGGTGCAGCTTGTTCAGTTTGTTTACAACCAACCCGTTCGATCTGAGCGTACTCTCACGTCCAAAAAACGCACAAATACACAATGACACTTCAACAAAATTGCTTTTATTGGTACCAGATATAAAAATAAGGGTCTTTTTATATTAGTGCACCGTTCTATCTCTGTGTTAGAAATACTATTTTTTTTAATGTTTACACAAATGTAAGACATTATTCTTCTATGATATTTTTGTCAGAAATTAAGGATAACCGAGATGTTACTTGTCCAATGTCATTTATCTCTTGTATGTCACAAGTCACCCCATTCCTTGTTTACGTCGGGCGGAGACGCTCTTTCCCCTCTCAGTTCCTGCTCCTGTGTGCTCGTTTGTTCGCTTCTTCTTCGTCTACAGTGCATGTGTGGGGGTGGTGTGGGAGTTCTTATTGGCTAGTGTAAGTAGAGGGTGAGGTTAACGTTATTTTTGGAGAGCGATGGGAGACTTATTATTGAGCAGGAGGTTTTTGTCTTAGCCAATGAGCAATGCGTGGGTGCGTCGGGAGGGAAATGTTGAATTTCAGTACCAGATATGGCTGAATAGGTGGAAGAGCTGTGCCGACAGGCTGAATAGGTGGAAGATCTGTGCCGACATTGTCAACGCAATTATTTTAAATCTATTGCCGATGTCCATCAGAAAAATATTGAGGCCATTGTATATTTTAGAAAACACGGTTATGTGAAACGGCCTGGAATTTATGCAGAGTATTTGGAACAGAATCTAGCACATTATCTGTTTGTTTGAAACAATAAACATGACTTGCTGTACAGGTTTTGCATTCAAGCAGCCCGCCTGTACCCTCCTCAAAGTGACCGACTCACAGAGCACCACTTTCAATTCATCGATTTAAACATTGACGACCCAGATGAACCTGATTCTTCTTCAGAGTAAGGTAAGATGTGGGGGCATGAACATGGGGTCTCCCCCCTTGATTAGGTTAGGTTAGGTCTGGTTGGTTAGGTCTGGTTGGTTTTTGGTGATTTTCTATGGTTTTTTACACAGAAAATGGGGTACATCAAGTTAGATTATATTTCTTTCGGTAATAGAAATATGTTTTTTCTTGTGGTTTTTGATGACCTTTGAAGGATTTTGGCCTTGTTCTCCATTGGAAATCACCTGTTTCTGTGATTTCCCCCACCCAACAGCTTCCCTTAACCCCTACGCCCTGGTTTTCGTTCCTGAATGATCATCTAGGGCGCCCTGGTTGACGTTCCGGAAAGTGCACCTTTTCACGGCATTGTTTGAATGCCCAACGCGGGTTATCGGGTTCCAGCATGACTATTTCAGTGTCACGCCACACACACGGTAGCGTGGGTGGGCTCAGTGCGGTTAATACTCATTAGCCTGTCACCATGGAGTCGTCCGTCAATGTCTTGCGCTTGCCTCTTCCGCCGTCCCTTTATCTCCCTCGCTCTGCGTTGCCATTTTCCACCACTGCTGCCCCATGGAAGTTTCTAGAAGGTCAATACATAGTTTTCTTGGTATTATTTTACTTTAGGACATAATGTGCCCCAAAGTTATAAACTACTGAAACATTTAGATCTCTCTATTCTGAACATTTTGAACCCCACATATACCAGGTGGAAATGGATAATAGCGACACAATTGAATTTAATTGATTATCCGTACTTTCAGTCTTCGTCTGCAAGGAGATGTTTTCGGCGCAATACTGACCGACGTCATCCAGTCGTGACCAATGATGTATCGATATCATCCCGCGATTTTTTTCTTCGACGAATCACATTTTAATTTTTTCAAAGGAAGCAGCCCGGGTACCGATTTAAATTTCAATGACCAGTGTAACAATGGCCGTGGTAGAGGTTGGGTGTCAATCGCGGTCCTACGATTATTTCAAGTCTATTACCGAGTTTTACGAGAAAGGCGATCATTCTATCCAATTGTTACATAATCACGGCGTTCTCCCTACATCTGTTGGGTGCCCGCACTGTAAGTTGCCTTGTAAATATAGAAAGGACAAAAACGAGTGGTTCACTAAAGGAGGACCGTGCTGCACCTGTGCCACCTGAAGGAGGTCATTGACCCTGAACCTACCCCTGGTCCTTCACTTATAACTAAGGTTTTGTACTGTTGGACATGGCCGCGCGCCCCAAAGTTTAAAACTACTGAAACATTTGGGTTAGGTTAGTTTAAGCTAGGTTTACCGGGGAAGGAGCTAGGGGTTAGGTTATGTTTTAAATTTCTCCCCCACCGAAAAACCCCGATTTCCCAGGTTCTCCCCCATTATCGTTGGAGAGGGAGGGAGGGAGGGAGGGGGTCAAATCACTATCAATTCCCGACGTAAGTAAATCGCTCAAAACTCATTAAATACCCCAAGAAAACATATTACTAACACCCAAAAAAGAACGGTGCACAAATAGCCCCAAATTCATACTTTGGATTAATATACAAAGAACTAACCCATGAGTGAGTAATAATTAGTATATTTTCTTACAATATTTTCATCAGTTAGTTCTAATATACCAGAGGCATGGCATGGGGGCTAAGACTATCCAATTCTATTAAATTCAATTAAATATTCCCTCTTAAAATACCATAATAAGAACATTAATGGAATAAATTAACCAAACTTACTCCTCCTAGTGGCCTCAGACATTAACCTTAAACAAATTAATAATTAGTTAACACAGAATACCGGTCACTATAACAAAGACCAAACCAATAACTACAACAAAACAATCAATTAATATAAATAAAATATACTGATTAATAATGATATAGAAGAATAATAGTTAAATTAAATATAAGAGAACAATTTTAAATAAGAATTAAATAGACACAAGAGTCACCTAGAATACTCACTCTATTAACATTATTCAGTAAAATTTAGGTTAATTAAGTACTAAATAATAAACTCATATATAAATTAAGTTATCTTACGTCGATGAAAAAGGTTAATGTAGAGAAATATGAAGGAATATATATAGAGCCAAACGTTTGTGGGGGAGCGTGGTGGCGGCCGCTTGGTGCTAGTAACTTATTCTTTTAAATTATATGAACTAAATGATTTTTTTTACTTTATAATATAGATATATATTATTTTAAATTATTATAAATATATTAATGCTTCTTTTAAAATATATTAATAGGAGTTTAATTAACCTTTATGGTAAACTTGAATGATAATGTTTACAATTTTTATTTTGTATTTAACTTATAAGAATAAAAATGTTTATTTAATCGTATAGAATTAATATAATTTTTAATTTAATTGGATAAGTATAATAGTATATATATATTTTTTTTATATTATTATGAGTAATATTTAATGAGACAATTCCTTTAGGGTTGACATATTGAGGCAAGTGTCTGGTTATTTGGGTTAATTTATATATTTTAGTTAGATTATTATATTAATTATTGAATATAAACCATTAATTTCTACTATAAAATCAAAGGAATATTTCTTTAGGGTTAGAATACTGATGTAAGTGAGAGTTAAAAGGTATTCAATACTACTAAAGAGAGTTATAAGGTAATAAACCCCGTAGATAAAGGATCAAGTCGGGTGGGAGGAGGGACTCACACATCAACAGGTTTCTCCACTTATACTTTTCCTGGTATAAGTGACCTAATAGTTAAAAGATATTCAATACTACTAAAGAGAGTTATAAGGTAATAAACCCCGTAGATAAAGGATCAAATCGGGTGGGAGGAGAGACTCACACATCAACAGGTTTCATCGTCTATACTCTCATATGATTGTTGAGGGAGCTGCCAGTTGGTCCAAACACACCTGGAGAAATGGTGAGTATAAACTTATTCTTTGGTTGTTTAGGAGTTTTAACTATGTATGGTGAGTTAGGAGGTGGATTATTTATTAGATAGGTGTTAAATAAAGGGATAATTGAGGGTTAAAGGAGAGAATTTCTGTTAATGATTTAGGAGTGTGATGGACTCTCCTCCCACCTTTCCTCCTCTCTCATTTATACTAATCTCGTTTATTTTATATACTTAATATATTAATCTTTGTAAGTATTATAGGGAAGTAGAAACGGGTAGTAACTTTATGGTAGGAGATAATGAGAGTGCCAGGGAGCCAGAGAGAACATATTACAACATTATATGATACTTAATTTTTATATTCAAGTAAAAGTTTGTTCTTTATTCTAATTTTGTTCTATTGAGTTAATAAATATCCTTGTATCTTTATATTTAATGAGATATATTTCTGGTTTTAGATCTTTTTACGTAAATTGTTACTAAAAAATTAAACTAAGACCATTGCTTTATTTTTAACATGTATTACGAGATAACTATAGATGTATATTTTAATGTATAATATGTTACTAGAGGGATGATATAAGTGTCAGTATCTATAACACATTTACTCCTATATATTGTACAGGAATATGAGATAGTGGTTGTTAATGGTTAGATAGGAGAGGGAGTCTATTGAGGGATGGTTTGAATGTGGGTAATAATTGATGACTGACTCGTGGCCGACTTTTCACTGTGTTTTATAGTGGACACCGTTGTAGTTTGTGAAAATGTGTGAAAAAAGTGGTTATTTCTAAATTAAACCTAACCTAATCTAAGTTGATATGAAAATAAGTAGCAGAAGCATTGTTAGAAGACTGCACCAACCTAACCTAACAAACCTAACCTAACCTTACCTAACTTCCTAGCTCGGTATATTTAGCATACACTGAGCATCGGCGTTGCTCAAGCCCAGGCAGCGGAGTGTTTTGAAATACGTCAATATTATTGGCTGTTTACATCTGAGATGAGACATCGCCGCTGCATTACCGCCGAGAAGACAAAGTAGTGCTGGCCTAGGCACCTAATTATCTACCAAACGAAGCATTTGCACAAGAAATGATTATCATATCACAACTCATTGACGAAAATAAAGTAATAAAATGTAAAAGAAATAACTCGTCCGCGCGTCAGTCGTCAATATTAACCGGAATTTAACCAAGAATCATGTTAAATATGTACAAGGATTACGGTTGTTGACGCATGATGGCACCACACTCTGCAACACAGACTTGTGGTAACCAGAAACTCTTGCAACATTTCTAACTACTTGTTTTGGCAACTGTTTTCATCTGGGTCAGTGTGTTACCTTCTGTCGACACCTTGTTGACATGTTTCCAGTATATATAATTTGTTGTAAGATAGAATGAACCAACCTGACCTACCTCTCCTTGGATGGAATTATGGTTAGGTTAGGTTAGGTATGGAAAGGTCACTAGGAAGTTCTGAACAAAATTTTAGTTCCAGTCATCTGAGGAAATCTTAGGAATTTAACTATTAGAATTATTAGTTTAGACAATTGTAAGTCACTTTTCTAATATGATGTTTCTCTTGAAAATGATCTAACCTAACCTAACCTCCTAACCGTGGGCTCTCCCCTATTGACCCCCCAGCATATGTGTCATTTGTGAAGGAAATGTCATAAAAGAAAAGTGTCTTAGAATTGCCTAAACTACTGATTCCAATAATTAATTCCTCATATTCCCCGAATGACGGAAACTAAAATAATACCCTGTACTGTGTTTGGTCAGTTGCTGGGAGGTGCTTGTCAACAAAAGAAGTGCAGACTGGGTATTGACCACGAGCTGTCATTACCATCCTAAACAGTAACGACTTAGATGAAAATACTGTGTATCGAGCCACATTATCAAGGGTGTGGATGACACGAAGAGGTTTGGGAAGGTAGCAAGTCAAGGTGATGTCAGAAAAATGCAGAAAGACCTGCATGAGCTGTTCAAATGGTCTCAAATACAAAGATAGAAAAATACTCCTTCAACTGTACAAATGTCAAGTACGTCCCAGTCTAGATTATTGTATGCAGACATGGAAACCCTACCTCCAGAAAGGCCTAACATCCTGAGAAAATGTGGAACACAAAGTGACTTAGATGATTCTGGAACTGTCATCTTGATTACCCAAGTAGACTGAGGGCCTTAGGACTAATAATCCTTCAGACAAGGCACAATTAAACATTCAAAATCCTGAAAGGGATGGAAAACATGATCCCGGGACATTTGTTTGTGATGTCACACACCACCAACACGGGGGCATATAACTACAAGCTCGCCAAGTTATCTTTATTTGATATTGAAACAGTTTATTTGGCAAGAAAAATACAGATACAGAGTGGATAATAATAACACTATTAACTTGGCTTAGCCAATTGAGAGCCTGAGCTCTCTTGTAGGCACCTGATATATACTGTATCATCTGGAACGTACACTAGTGATCACGGGCACCTTCATGCCCAGTGAAAGTTTGAACGTTCATGCTTGGCTAGCGTACAGCGAATGAGGGTGCGCCAAGTCTGTAGACTTGCATGGTTAATTAGGATGCGCCAAGTCCGTAGGCTTGCATCGTTTTCTATCATAAATAAAATGGTTAATTAATGCCTTCCTAAAGGAACCATCGACATGGGACCATGTTTGTTCCACTCTATGAATTTTTTTTGCGATTTTTCCACCAAGTTTGATGAAAAACGATTGTGCCGTTTTGGCTGGCCAGAACAGACACTCAGATACATGGCTATTCCTATAGTATATTAGATAGCATGGTGGTAATAAGAACATATCAGAATGTTACCACAGTTATCCTGCAGAACAAATGCAGTATAAGGAAATACGTCTTCACACAGAAACTAGTAGACCTATGGAACAGTCTATCAGCCCAAGCTCTGGAATCAAGAACAGTACCGGGCTTCAAAATTGCCCTCGACAAAATTGTCAAGAAAAATGAAGGGATCCTACACAGGCCACTATCCTCTTTCCCTCATCATGACGACCTTGAGTGGGTGGCCATTAGGTAAATAAAGGGCTTAACAGTTATGAAAAATAACATGAACAAAATTAACTTAGCCTAAATTAACTAAAATTAAGATGGAGTGGGAGAGTGGTCTTATCTTTAACTTTTCACGTCCCTAGGGGTTGTTTTTGTGAGGTTAGCTAGTCTCTTAATATGAGAACACTACATTTACAGTTTTACATTTTGAGGAACATGTTTTCTGTTGCAAGAGCTGTCATGAGCTTCCTTCAATGCTCCTTGCCAGAATATTGGTCCTTGAGGCAGTTGTTTGTTTGGGGATACAGTGCAGGACAGGATAGTACAGGACAGTATATAAGTGTTATTTAATCTATGGGATTGATTCCTTTTGAATTTATTGTCTGTGTTATCCTCAGGTTTGTCTGGCTTACAATGGTAGATGATTGTAAGACTCCCTATAGGCTGATGGCTACCATACCTCTGGAGCAGAAATGTCTCCTGTTTACTGGTCATTGGGTTGCTGTAAAAGTGATTGACTTGACAAGAGTTCACTTGTAATGCAAAACAAATTGCCAAGACCAGTGAATGGTAGTTTAGCTGTCACAGCATTGATTAGATCTTCAGCTCTCTGGATTAACTGTTGTTTCATGTCCTGCTTATCAGAACTTGGTGGTACCGTACAGTACTGGGGTATGGGAGCAGTAATCAGCTTAGCCGAGGGAATAACAGATTAACCCAAGTTGGCATTGGAAGATCTTATCTGGTGGAGTCAAGACCCAGTTGTATGTGAGTCATGTTATGAGAGCTGCCTGGCTAATAGTTACAGCACAAGAGGGTATTTCAGGGTCATTCCACCATTTTTCAATCAGTCAGAATAACCAGTGAACAAGCACTTACTCCTCATGGATCAGGAACTCATTGTTATTTAATACTGTACGGTATGATACTGATAAGATAAGACATTCATGCATACAGAAAACATAGACTGTGTCAGATAACAAACAATACTGATAAACCAGTACAGTACGGTATGGTAATGTAAGAGGTACTGTACCTGCAGCTCACCCTGTTAACACTACAACTGAACATGTCTAAGGATAATTAGTACTGTACAGGGTAATTGGATCTCATACTTGGTACTTGAAACATACAGGACAGTAGGGTATTGTGTTTAGAACAAATACTTACAATACATTGGTGAACACAACTAGAGAGAACTTATATATTTAAACATTTCTCAAAGAGCCAATACTGTACTTGGAGAGCTGCCTGTGTATTAAAATATAGTCGAGAATTAAGAAGCCATTTTTATTTCAAACTCCTGAATGAAAACAGAAAAATAAAAATAACAATGATCTTAACTTTCATCAGGTTTGCCTTTGTCTCAAACCACAATACAGTATATTATTTTTATTTACATAAGTAAAACTTTTCAGCCAAAATACAATCATAGTAATCATCACTGTGTCTGCCATTTTCCCTGCTTATGTGGGTTACCTGAAGGACACTTTCTTACAGCCTCTCTTGTCGGGTTCTTGTCTCTGATGTCATATCTCACAACCTTTCCCTCTACCATTCTTGGTCAACTCTCCCCTCAAACTCTCTTATCTCTTGACTCATTTGGTCTCCTTTATTCTCTCCACATGTCCAGGCCATCTCTGCCCACCCCAACACAAAACCTCTCCAATACCCAGCTGCCCGTGTAGCTCTCAACAGGATTTATCTCTCATTGTCACACTGTCATACTACACATCCATCTCCCCATGTGTATGTCATCTTCTTTAACTGGTCGTGTTTCACTGCCATAAACAGCACACTCCTCATGCCAGTTGTATATACTTTACTGTAGTTTTCCTTTCAAGTGAACAGAAGTTTCTCTTGCTATCAATTAAGGCAACAACTCCTACACTTCCAGCCACTTCTAACTTTTGCAACTGAACTAGGTTCAGCAGCATCCTGCAATCTGCAACCATTTTTTCCCCACCTTCCACACTCACTGCACATATTTGTCAATAACATCGGGCTTAATTGCAGCTGACAGAACTGTACTAGTTTGTCCAGGTGAAAGAGTGGATGCTGTTAACACTTTATCCAGCAACATGAGCAGCTACAGTGTTAAGTATTGTAAGTTTTAATGAACTTTCCTTTCAGTACAACATACTGTATGGGAATTTCATGAGTAAGTATCCTTGTTACCTGATGTGAAGAGAGTAGACATTCTCAGCAGTAAACTGTTGTCATTCATAATACATTACCTGTATAGTATACACATCTACTGTATTTTTAATTTCAGAGCTTTTTTGGGTTCGGCCAAAGTGCCGACATTGAAATACAGTTGGACGGTTCCGACACCCGAAAGATGGCAGAGATGAAGACAGAAGATGGCAAGAAGGAGCGATATTTTCTGTACTATGATGGTGAAAGTGTTTCTGGCAAGGTGTGTAACTTGGTTAACTATGTATTGTAGAGTTAGTATTTTAGCTAGGGTTGAGTGTAAGTACTGTACACTACTGTATGTATTGTATAATTATGATAACTAACCCAAATAGCCTTAGAACTCATTATCTTAATAATCTGGGAAGTGTTTCTTCTTACTATTATTATTTTATTAATATTTAGCACTATCAAAATATTTGTGACTAAAAGGGTAGTGTAACATGGAAAATTTAATCTTATTGCACTATAAAAACAGTACAGTACAGTATTGCCATTTGCAATACTGTACTGTACATCTTAAATTCCTTACACTTTCCCAAGGAAGGGTTTTTGGAAAACACTTAATATACATCATTACTTCTAGTGTTTGATTATCTTGAGGAGTTGCGACCCTGCCTTGCTGACTTGCCACCCTGTGGGTTGGTGTTAGGAAGGTCATCCAGCTATAAAACTTGACTCAACATGCCTGTTGGCATCTGGTTCACCAGAGCAGTGCCCATCCCCTGTTCTGGGCTGGCACCTTAGGTTTGCTGTGATTGGGGGGGGGAGTCATCTTGGTGTGGTTTTAACAGCTGTCGTCTGGTAATTGTGGCTTACCTACACAAGTGTAGAAAATGGCCGTAAAACATTGATGATGACAGTCAGTAGTTTTGCACTCCTTATTATTGAGGTTGGCCAGCCATTAAGTCACCACAGGGAAGAAATAATTTACAGAAACCTGCACAAATATATGCAGCAGTGTACGCCCTCAGGCAGTGTCTGAGATAACTGAGAAAGATGCAGTATATTCCCAGGTACTCATCACTGACAAATTTTTATCCCTGGAACACCTTGATAAGTCCTTCTCATGAGTTCTTGATTATAGCCATTGATACAGTACATTGAATAGCTCTGGGCACCACATGTGTCTTACTGTTAATCAAAAGGAAACTGTGTGTGTGTGTTAATTGTGTGAAGACAATCTAGATATATTTTTTGAGGAAAGTAAATGGTAGGAAATGTATGAAGAGCAAAATTGAGAAAGAAGTAGGAAAAATATTATTAAATGTTAGGTAAAGTAGAAGGTGATTCCTGAGTTAATATGAACAGTTGGAGAGAAAGATTATGGAAAGGACAAACTTTTGGAACATAAGTGAGATCTCTTAGATGAAATGTAAGAAAGGTGAAATAATGAGAGTGTACTTGTGTCTAAGGTGGGACCTTATCCTTGTGTATACTGTACATGAGAATAGACATACTGTACTTCTATAATGGCAAGAAATGGCAGCTGTTAAGGAGACAACATTCATATTTATTTATGGTACAGCCTCTGTGTGACATTCATATCTGAACACTGTATAATTCATAAGTTAACTGCAGTCTTTTCACAGGTGAACGTCAATCTCAAAAAGCCTGGCAGTCGTCTAGAACATCAAGGTGTCAAAATAGAATTCGTTGGTCAAATTGAACTTTACTACGACCGAGGGAATCACCACGAGTTCACCTCACTGGTGAAGGAGTTAGCAAGGCCTGGAGAACTCCCACACAACACTTCCTTTGATTTTGAATTTAACCAAGTGGAAAAACCATATGAGTCTTATTCTGGAACAAATGTTAGACTAAGGTGAGTAATTGTGTTCCGGGAAGGAGATATTACTGTATACTTGTTTGTGTTTACAGCAGCATCTAAACCACCATACAGTACCTGTACCGTCACCTCCACCTAGTGTACTCACGGTCTTCCTCAACATTTTTACTTGAAGCTAATGTTGATTTAGTTATTTAATATTGACTTTACTGTACTTCTTTTACAGATACTTCCTCAGAGTAACAATTGTCAGAAGATTGTCAGACATTGCACGAGAAATGGATCTGCTGGTACACACGCTCTCGTCCTATCCCGAGATGAACAACTCCATTAAGATGGAAGTTGGTATTGAGGATTGCTTGCACATTGAATTTGAATACAACAAATCCAAGTAAGTCGTTCTCTGTGAAAAGTATCAGTGATAACTTGTACAATACGAAATAAATATATTAAAATTGTAGCATTACATATACACTACTCAGGATTACTAGACATTGTCATCTTACATCTTATTATATACCAAGATAGTACAGTAAGTGTAAAGCTTTTTACTCTAAAAAAAGTAACTTCTGTATAGTTGCTTTTAAATCCTTTGTCCTTTAACTTGAGTCTCTGCCTAACACTGTATGGTAGATGATCATGTTTGTAGAATATCCCATTAAGAAGGTCTTATATATTCTGTACAGTACAGTATCATGATCGAGGCACATGTTAAGAGCTTCCCCCATTGTTGTTGGTCATACTGTTGCTGCATGTCACTTTAGATTTGCCCTCATCCATATATAAAGGCAACTGCTTACTCTATGTGTGCCCCTTTACTCTCTCATTTCAGATACCACTTAAAAGATGTTATTGTTGGCAAGATATATTTCCTGTTAGTACGCATCAAGATCAAGCACATGGAGATTGCTATCATTAAAAGGGAGACCACAGGCTCAGGTATCTTACACTTATTGTGCTGTTAATGAAGCAGGTGTGTGTAAGGGGAGATGTCCATATATATTAATACTATATATGATGACCTGGTGTAGCTATGGGTCATGTTGAAGGCCTTGTGTTACTACCATGGTTTATTTCTTATGTTATTGTGTCATTAATTACTACGACACCTAAATGTAATCTGTCTGAAAGTTGTATAGTACTTCATATTTAGATTTTTTTGTTTTTTTTTACAGCAGTTCTCACTATAAGACAGTACAGTAATGTGTTTTGTGGAAGTTGTGTGTAATGTAAAAAAAGAAATACGATAGTGATTTAAATGGAGGGAAATGCATCTGTGTTGAATTTCAGGCACCTTACACAACCCAAACTAACCAGATTAAATATATATACAATACTCAACTAATCAAAGAAACCAATACTAATTCTATTATTAAATGCTTGTCATAAATATATTAAAACTGACCCCCCCAAAATAGAAGTAAATTTAGATAACACGGGGATGATTTTGACTCATTCGTGGTAGCTAGTGTTTATTTCACTCTAGAACGGCGATTCTTACCATACGTTTCGTCAACAGGACCAAACACCTTCAATGAAAATGAAACTATTGCCAAGTATGAAATAATGGATGGAGCTCCTGTACGTGGGGAGAGCATTCCCATCAGAGTGTTCTTGGCTGGCTATGACCTCACCCCTACCATGAGAGACATAAACAAGAAGTTCTCGGTCAGATACTACTTGAACCTGGTCCTTGTAGATGAAGAGGAACGGCGCTACTTCAAACAACAGGTTAGATATTGTGCCTTTAAGTGTGTGTGTGACTGATAGGGTGTGTAAGACCCCTTAACTACAGGACATCACATTTAATATTTAATTTGGTAATCGTCAGTCAATTTTATTCAACACAGAGAGACCCCTCGTAGCCTGATAAGGTGTGAGCTTGTTTCATTCTTAATTATTTTCCTTATATTCAGATTTTTACATGAAAATTATTATTATTATTATATTTTATTTTTTCACATACAGTAGGTCTAGATTTGATCCTTTCCATGAACTGGCAAATTGTAGTGTTGTGAGGTGAGCAGTGTGTGTGTGTGGGGTACAGTACAAGTGGCATTTGCATTCACCATTTAAGGTATTCTTCAAACTGTAACTAAATTCCTGATGTGTATTATTTGTTGAGATACTGTACCAGTGTTTCACATGAGATAAATCTAATAGGATACAAAATTATATCATGAATATATAACAGTTTAACTTTTGGCTCCTGGATGTTTCCTTCAACTGAATAGAATGATGCCAGAATAAAAGTCTGAAGTTTGATACACTAGTCGGTGGTAAAGAGTCAAAGAACCTCTATAATAATGTATAGTAGACAATATTATCATTGATTAAAAAAACCATTTGGTTTAAATCAGCCAACCCTGAGACATGTTGGTTGCTTAACTTTTAGAAACATACTGTATTGCATTTAGATGATTCTGTGTGAGGTTATCTACTCGGAGAAGTCAGATGTCAGCAAAACGATTACATTAGTTTTTCTTGTTATCAGGAAATCACACTGTGGCGCAAAGGGGAGCGGTTACGACGCCCCTTACAACAGCAACTAATGGCGCAACAACAGACCCTTCAACAGATGTCACTCAACAACCAACAGAGCAAATTCCCACAGTCACACCCACAGGGCCAGCCACCAGAATTTGTAAGTGAAGAACCCAATGAGAGAGACTGTAAGAAACTGCACAGTGTTGAGAGCTGCCATTAGGTAATCACGGCTAACCCATGCAAGCGTGGAAAATGGCCATAAAACATTGATTATGATGATGACCCCTTCTCTGATTTTTCTGATGCTCCTCGAATGCCCAGTACAGGGCCTCTGTTGCCCCTGCACCAGTCTCCTATGTGTGAAAAGGTTCACATTAACTACAGGTGTAACCTTAATGCATCTTCTTGTTCTGTAAAACATTGTTGTGCAGTGAAATAATTGTTTTAATTTTGACTTACTCAATGATCTCCCTTGTTTTCACTTCAAAAATGAGATACAGGTAATAATTAACATTTAATATTATATTGGTGAGTGATATATGTTTGTATTATTGGCTGTCCAATTTAAATTTCTGATTTTGGTCTTTTGGAAGACATTATAATAACGATTAATAAGTAATATAAATAAAATAAAGCAGAGGTAAGCTGTACACAGCTAACAGTTACTGTTTTATGGGAAGTTCTCTATACTGTATATGAGAAATAGATTTTCCAACGAGAAATTACCAGTTTCAAGTCGTCAGTTTTTTAAATGTTGGATTATTAAGTTTACACCTGTACTTGAGTTTTAAGGTATGATTTCAAGATTAAACCAAAAGTTTTCAGTTTTAAAATGTTAGAAGCTTAAGTTTGACAGTACTGTACATAGAAACTCAGCATCTCTCTCCTTGATCTTTCTTCAGTCTCCCCAAATGACGGCTGCAGGCGCTGAGCCTCCATCCCCACAACAGTCACAGTCTCCTATGCATGAAGAGGCCCCAGAACAACTACCCACAAACCCCTCTCCACAGCCCCAGGCTAGACAACAGCACTTTATAGCCCCTCCTCCACAGCCAGAACCAGAATTAGAGGTAAGATAAGATTTATAAGTTGCTTCTTTTTGTGTGTGTGTGTGTGCGTGTGCGTGTGTGTACTGTATTGTTGTCATATTTGGAGGTGTAAAACTCATAATGCTTATTTTTGAAACTTAGATATACTTTATTAACTATGATTTTTAAAAGCTAAATACAAGATGTATTTCAAGAATTTCAAAGGGACAAAAAGGACACCAACACTCACACGAATTTTCCATAAATATAGTTATCTTTTAATTTGTACAGAATTATGCAAAGACTTATCTAACTGATTAAATAAACATATCAGAAAAATTATTACAGTACAGTGTATCATATATTTTAGGAGAATGGAAATATTGATAAAAATTATGAAAATCATCTATGGCAGAAAAATGCACAGTAATTTAGAAAAAAGATACACTGTGTGGTGTTTATATGGCTCTATTGATACACTGTGTGGTGTTATATGGCTCTATACACACTACACACATACACACACAAACTGTTGTTAAGTTTATAGCAGGCAGGAACCCATATAAGTACACCTGCCTTTTTTTCTGTTAGGATCTGTACATTAAGTATATGGGGAGGATGCCTGTGTTTTGTGAGATCAATTTTGTTATTTTCTTCATCCTTACTTTCTAGCCAATAGACGATGACGACACCACCCCAAAGCTCCCCTCCCCACCCACGGAGCTTCCAAACAGTATTGATTCTCCCGAGGAAGAATTCTTAGAGGCTGAAGGAGGTTTACCTTCAGAGGAGGAGGAGGAGGACGTGGACGAGCGGGAACCAGTTAAATCTTCGTCGGCAGTAACACAAGAGCCTGTTCCAGTCGCTCAGTAGTAGACAATCAATCTCTATACAGTACCAGGTAGACACAGTTAGGTTGGGGATGGGGATAGGGTAATTTAAGACCCAGTAACAGGGTTCACAAGACCTGTTTTAGTTATGTTCAGTTGGATATTGATTTACTTGCTTTGTTTCAATATATTGCTGTTAACTTTTCATAATTAAAACAGGTTTGTTTACCAAATATATGATGGTAAAAAAAAATATATATGATTAATCTAACCCTCAAATGTGTATTCCATTTTGGGATCCTGATGATAATGAATCTTACAAAGTATCCGTGTGGAGAGCTGGAGAAGTGAGTCATAAATAAAACTAATGAAAGGCGAATGACTTGTAAGAAACGAATTGAGAGAGATGTATATTGTGAACTTTTAGTACAGTAGTTAAGTATATAACAGAAAAGGCTTAATTTAATGAGAGTTATGTTCCTGTTGAATTTATTAAGTTTATGTAATGGGAGTAATTTTTTTTTTTTTGTCACCTAAGAGTCTCTCAGACCAGAAAGTTGGTGAATGTAGACCTTTGTACAACCAATTATTTTTCTCTCTGGTATTGATAATTTTTCTAGCTCTGCATTCTTGTTATTATTATTATTAATATTATTATGTGTATAGTTTTATAACCTTCAAGTAATATTTTTTGCTACTTGGAAGCCAGAGTTACTACTAGCTTTTCTACGGTCTCTTGTACAGGGGATCACACTACTCATTCTTGGCTTGAGCGTAGGCCCACACCACCACCACAGAGCTCGCTATTAATACTTTATTCTTAGCAAAAAGGTTAATGAGAAATGGCTGTTTATTATGAGTAGTGTAATATAAGGTTTTATAAGATCTGATTACATAATTAAAGCCTCGTGTATTTATGTGTACAGTGGTCCCTCGGTTAACGAACACAATTTGTTCCAGAAGGTCGTTCGTTAACCGAAAATTTCGTTAACCGAAACCATTGTTTCAATGGGATTTTGAGTAATTGGTTCCAGCTCACCGAAAATTACATACAAACTAAAAATAAATGCAGGAAAGTACACTTACTTTGACGTGTGCATGTAGAAGGCTCCTGGTTGATGATGATGATGGGAATTAGAAGTGGGAGTGGAGGAGAAGGGAGAAGAGAAGGAAGTGGGGGTGGAAGAGAACTCACCCCATGCTTCATGCCGCCATTTCACCCATAAAATTTTAAGTTCACTTGGTGTTATTCAAGATTATTTTCTTTAAATCAACACTGCACTGCACTATATATTGTCAATATGTAAAATGAATTTTGGAATGACCAATAATTGTACTGTAAAAACATAAAAATAGTTTTATGTTCAAGAGAGTCTCAAGCAAGATGCTTCCTCCACTGAGCAGAGACACAAACTGATGCCATTCTGGGTGAGTCAAGTGGCTGTTTGGCATTCTGAAAACTATCCCTGTACTTCAATTATGTTAAATAGTTTTTAAAATGACTAAAAATTTTAATATAAATCTTTTAAAATTATTGAATAGTACAACCTTCTTGATATTTACTCAAATGAGAACAAATTTAAGCCTTAGAACCTATTACTGTATTGGCAGACTAATACCCCAGCTGGTGAGCAGGCAAAAACATGTTGACACGATTTCGTAGGGATTTCGTTAACCGAATTTTTGTTTGTTAATCGAGTTGAAAATTCTTAAGGAAGGTAATTTGTTAACCGAAATTTCTTTAACCGAGGGATCAATATATATATATATATATATATATATATATATATATATATATATATATATATATATATATATATATATATATATATATATATATATATATATATATATATATATACAGTGCACATATTACGGGCTCACGGACTTGTGCTCACAAAACTGCAGGTTCCGAGTCTCTCTGCTGTACCAGTGTATGGAAGTAGTAATGGTGTTTTGAGGAATGCAAATTACCACGAATATGCAATTTAGATTTATATTGATATTCATATTGCTATTCTAATAAATCTGTTTCATTAGGCTGGGTGATTTTCTGGTGTCTTGGGGTTTGTTTTATTAATATGTTTTTAGAGTAAACTTTAAGAGGCTTGTGATGCCTCAGAGTGCACCACTGGCCTGTTCTCCCCACTGTGGTGACCCGCCTCGTGCTGTGCTGTAGTGCCACAACTAAGAGCAACACAGACATTTCATAAATGGTGTTATTACCCATGTACGAATGAATGGTACAGACCTTTGGGATACCAGTAATTGTAAGTCTTGGTTGCTTATTGCAACAACTTGAAAGACTTCCTTGTCTCTTTGTCTGTCTATCTGTTTTGGTATTTTTACTCTTCTCTCTCTATCTCTCAATTCCTGTTTCTTTTAAGATTTGTACAGATATGTTTGGTGCTCTTCTGGGGCCACCAGAAAGATTTAAAAAGTCGTTTATTATACAGTATGTTATAAAATCTGAGTAATGTCCTCTCAAAACTTAGGGTTACTGACTTAGCTATTTACCCATAAACTAATGACATTAAGTTGACTAGTTTTCTCTGTTACAGACTTGTACTAGCACACCAGCTTAGCTAGCTATAATCTATACAATTTCTTGTTGGCTTTTGTAGAGATCACATAATATCTGATGTAGTCATTCCAGTTTATATTTCTCGCTGTTGTTTTTGTTTAAGCGTGTTGACCCATTATTCCTTTGGTTGGTTTTGTTGACATATAAAAAGGTTGGACTGGATATATTGATGAGATTATTATTCCATATACAGTAGTCAAGTTTTTCTAGGGCAATTTTTATTAAATTTTTTGTCACTTCTTCCAAGTATTTGTTTATCTTGGTTAATACAGATTTGTTTTAAAGTTACACTGATTAGCTTTTTTAAAATGCTCATGCATCCAATACAGTAATGACAAAGGTTTTAATTGATACTTTGTTATGAGTCACGTGCCCTCTTGTGCGATATTTTCACTTATTCTAAGAAATGTTCCTCGAGGTTATTGACGATCTATTTTAATATGATTATATACCCAAATATACGATATTTCTAATTATTTGACTTTTTCAAACTTTTAAGAAGTAATGTCAAGATTTCTGAGCGTGACTTTCTCTGGGAAACACTTACAACAACAATGAGAGCTTGTACTATTGTGGAAAATTCATAATGAGGTAATGGTAACTTTTTAGTGCATTAACTTCATGTAATATGTCAAGTTGTTTACCATTAATTTATATATATACATTTACTATTTATTTTACACAGAGTCAGAAAAATGTACCATTAGTCCTTTGATTAAATCCCAGACAGGAAAGACCTTCTTCCTTTCAGCAGTTTGCATGAAAGACTCCTCTTCACTATCAGTCTTACATTATGCCATCAGTAGAGTGACCTGTACATATACACTGTACTTTATAGTTGACATATATCACGTACATTGAAAGCAATATGGTATTTGGAAGAGAGGAATTAAATAAAAATAATTATATACAATTTTGGTTATTTTTTTTTAGTGTTTTTCACCGTATTTAGTTTTTTTCCCTCCAGTTTTGAATAATAATAATGCCTTTTAGAGAGTACTAATTTATCATGTACTGTACATAAATATGCAACCTCAGGATTTTGAAAAAACAAATCATTCAAAAGTGCAAGGTCTCCATGCTAAATTATCCAGAAATGGGTTTCAATTTGTAAAGGGAAGATGGCTGTTAGACATAAGTTATATAAGTGTGAAAGTATGTGAGTGTGTGTGTGTGTGTGTGTGTGTTAGAGAGAAGAGATAAATGTTGAATATTGAAATTTGAGAAAAGTGAAGAGACTTTGTACTAAGAATAAGCTAACAGAATGGTTATGGACTATCTCTTGTGAGTAGTTGTTTAAGGGATGGAAACTGTTATATTGTTCTTTATATTTCAAGGATATTATAGTTAAAGAGATTTTATTTATTTATTTATTTACAGATACAAAATATATGCAACTCTAAACATGTAAAAATCGTGGTAATTGAAGCATCATTAATACGTCATAATTTTCGTGATTTAGGTAAAGCCATCCCAGATGTGACCTTCTGCATGTACTTGACAATGATTGACTCATGATAATCTAATTAGAGATCTTGCTCCTTGTTTTGTCTAGTGTACATTTATTTGATATTTGTAGTGTGTGTGCTTGTGATGATTGTAGGGCCTCAACATTTAGAAGGTGACAGGTGCCAGTTATAGTGTTCATGCAGTACTACACAGTTTAACTTCCTCTATAACTTTGAAATTTCTTTTTTTTTGTCATAAGTTATGAGTTATCAATTATATGCATTGCTATTCAGACTGGCTCCCATCCAGTATGTGCAGTTCACAGTAATGTTTCTCTTCACTTTAAGGTGAAGCCAACTTTCCTTCAGTTCTCTATATGGAGATCACATCTTTCTCCACAGGAAATTAGGGTTTACACTATGTATATATACACCTTACTCTCACTTTGTATGAGTTGTGGTTCTGGAAAAGGCAATGCAAGCATATACAGTACAGTACAGTACATGCAGATGGAACATAGCTTTAATGAGAGTTATGATCCAGACCCCCTCCCAGCATACTGTACTAATATTCACACTCCTGTTTCACAAATTCATATGTAAAACCTGTATATATTATGTAAAATAAAATTGCACAACACAAAGATAATTAGTGTATTCACTTGAATGGAATGACAATAAAACACCAAACTTGTTTGTGTTGGGAGAAGGTGGAGACCTAGTTGGTGTGAGGAGTCTGGGTCAGACTCAACACACTGGGTATGCACATAAACTTCCTGCCAAATGGAGACCAGATTGGCTCCAAGAAGCTAACACACCAGTGGGTATCGAGGGCTAGAAGGGAGGATGAAATTTAGAAGACTAAACATGACTGGTGATGGAGGAGGTAACTGCCTGACAGCTCACTGTGTCTCCCTCCACGAAGGTACAGTGTTCAGTGTCCTCCCAAACTATAGATTTGGGTCCATATCCACAGTTACTGTATCTTAACCAGCTGATCAGTGTGCCTAAGGAACTGAGACAGTTTCACATTCATATATCACCTTACCACAATGACGAGCTCTTCTCTGTTAGGTGTACTAAGTGATAACTACTATCTATGAGACTATAACCTCATTCACATCTGCCTTTGGCCAAGCTTGATCTTGGGCACTTCTGTGACAATAACTTCACAGGTTCTATGAAGTTGTGCACACACTCCTTCCACAAGGCTTTTCCACAAAGCATTCACAGTGGAGATTCTCACATCATTCCAGATGCTCTTGATGATGTTTATAGCATACTGTACATGTTAAATATGCGTCAAAAATCCTGAATCTCTGGTCCGTTTGGTCCATCAGTTGCTTCCACCTATAAGAAAATGACCACATTGGATGTGGAACAGACAGTTTTGTGGGGTGTCTCTGGATGTTGTCCAGGAAGAGAGATGCTTTAAAAGTAGTACAGTATTAGACTTAGCTTCATGATACTAATACACAAATTAGTTAATATATCAACCATAAGAGTTTTAAAGGTACTGTAGCTTTTTTGTTATTTTTCCAATGAATTGGAAAAATATGCTAGATGGGAGTGCTTAACAAGTAGAGGATGGCACTTAGAAATAATATTCTGCATTGGTACATAGTAAGAGTTGGGGTCTCTAACAATGTTGTCCTTTCAATTATACAGTATAGCAACAGCAGTGGTCAACGCTGACAGCTTCATCCTTCATTTTGATGTTGTGGAGATTCCTGGACTTGTTTAACCAGCCCTTGCTAGCATAAAAATGCTCAGCAGATGAAGGATGACTCCTTGCAGGTACTCTCAGAGCTTCAGCACTTTTGCTGGAATGTTACTGAAGCCAGTTTCCTTGAATAACTGTTTCTGATCCTCTGGCCATGTTCTCACCATCTCGGCCTTCTTCAATGATAATTCTCTTCCACAACAAGGCCCCAAATCTGGTTTAACACTGTAACTTCACACAACCTAGCATCAGATATTTGGAACACTTCACTTCTTCTGTTTGATCACTATTTAAAATAACATTTACTTCACCCTGTCTCCCTGCTCTACTTACTTATGGCACATCACAGTATTCTTCTGGTACAGTACACCTACACTTTTCTACTAATTTTTGTACTTTTCTTCTGAATCAAGCGCTGAAGAATTTGGAGTCTCATAGTTTCTGTATTTGGTGATGATGATTGTTGAGAGAGAGAGAGAGAGAGAGTGAGTGGGAACATATTGATCCAAAAAGGACTGGTCAGTATTTTAATATCATTTTTACATCACGTCTGACAGTACAGTTCACCAGTCCAATTAACTAGATCTTTAAGTAGGCTGGCAAGACATAATCACTGCCACAACCTGTCAATATTTAACATGTTTTTATTATTGATGCAAGACTTAATCATCTTTGTCTTATTTTATTTTTCAACTACATTAAAAGATTTTATCTTCTACACCTTCACACAGGTTCTGCTTGAAACAAAAATGGCTGACATTCTGTAAAGAATATCCTTGTGCAAACCGAATGAATGTGGTAGAGTAGTAAGTCCTCTAACTCACCCCTCTTCAACATCCCCCCCCTCAGTGTCTTCTTCCCTGACATCAAACTCTGAATTACTGCTGACTTGTCCTTCTGGAACTACAGTTGCTGGCTCTCTTTTCTCCAAACTCAAGCATCTTGTTTCCTTTTCTTGAATTCTACCAGAACAGTACTGCCTTGTAGGGATCAAAGTTTGAAATGATCAGAGACTCCAAGGTGCCACTCACCAAATCACTGATGATTGTGTTTACCTTCGCTCTGTTTTGATCCCTCGTCAAATCTCAATTGTTGCTGCCTTTCATCTGTCAAGTTCACATGGCAAAAGTTGCAATGCCACTGATTCTTGTGTTTATCATACAACAGCCACTGATGACACTCCACGTTGCCACTTTCTCTGCTTTTGTCCTCGTAATCTTTGTTTGATTCCTTCTCTTTCTTTGTGAAAGGAAGCTCGCACCTTCCACAGGCATTGCCACATGATTGCTGATGCGAAATGACATGGTTTGCTTGCCTTCAAGACACAGCATGGCAAAGGATTAGACAGCTCCAAATGGTAAACAATTAAGGAAAAAGTGCACAGCCTGAGTGAACTATTCACACATGCACATTAGTTGGCAAGCTACAGTTCAGTTTCAAATCAGACAACAAGATGTTGAAAAATTTAAGGTATACTGTACATATTTAACCATTTTATGGTACTAATTTGGTTTTGATAAGTGTATGGTCATACACTGTTTAATCTATATGGGGTAAATTCAGAGAAATCGGGGATGGACAAGTCAGATTTACTGCTATAAGAGTGAAGGAAATGTGTGTACTGTATTTGCTCTTGTTTCTGGCCAGCCAGCATTAAACAGGAAAAGCTGGAAAATGTGATAATAATATAAGTCGTCATTCCTGACACAGTAAGTAAATAAAGTGTGTGTGTATGCATGCACACGCCCTGTATTTATATACACGCTTTACAGTATATGTCACTAATGAACATGTCACAGTATAACATAAAAGTTTAGTTTTATGTACAGTACCTTGTCATCTTGAGGTCATTCTAGTTATCATCAGGCTGTCTAAACTTTAATGTACCAAGTGACTGACACGATTATCAGTCATGAGAGAAATTGGTACAACATTTATATACATACAGAGAAACTTTATTTTATAAGTTCCTGTTTTTAGCATCGTCTGGCCCTTGCAACAGGTAGTGGATTAAATTATGTTTAAATTATTCCTACCTGTGCCACATTTCAAAGCAGTTGGCAGTACTTAGGCTTTTATAGATATCTAAGATGTTGTGCACATAGTTCAGTACAACATCTTGCCTTAGTTGTGAAGCAGGTTTAAGTGTACAGGTACTGTTTAGGATGGTAAGAATGGCACCAACATCTCCCTTCCAGTATTATTACTCTGCTTAAGCTGACTCTTAGTATGCATAATTGTTGTTGTACAGGTTCATAAGACAAACATTTTTTTTAATATTTCCTTGAAACTAAATATTCTTGGCACAACACAAAATTTTAAACTCATTGGTGAAAGGGTGTACTGTATGTGACTCTACAACTGACAGTTGTGTGTTCAGCTTGTTCTGTATAGTTCCCAAAAAGAGCTCCAGTAATGGACAGATGTGCTCATCAAGGTCACATACATATTGTACAGTAGAGGAAAATAATAAAATAAGAATAATCTAAGCACTGTGTACACTACATAAGCCATTACTGAAAATATACTGTGCTAAAAATTATCATTTAACAAATTGTATAGTACAGTACAAGTTGTACCTCTCTAGTCCGGCATTCTGTGGTCCGGAACGATTTTAGTTTGCCCAATAGGTAGATAGGCAGCTTTTTTTTTTTTTTTTTTTTTTTTCTTTTTTTTTTTAACTTATCTGAATTATTATTATTATTACAGGAGTATTAAATTTTTGCCCCCTCAGGCCCCAATGTGGGTCAGTGACCTTTGCATGGGTGGGCTAATCCCCGTAAAAAAACAACAACAACAAAGCCGCGGGAAATTAAGGTTTGTTTACATCCGGCAGTTCGGCTGCTCTCTCTCTCTCTCTCTCTCTGCTTGCCTATACAGAGTACAACATTTAACCCTTCAATATATATGAGCAGTAAATAAGTGTGGCTTTCATATTCTTATGTAGAGTAATGACGATATGTTTTCACGTGTGCACACTTACATACGCGCAGTCTCACTTTTTTCTTTACCATTAATGGTTAGCTACTTATATTGTTCCATTTATTAACATTAAATAACATTACTTCAAACAACCATATCAATTTTTTTCCATTAATTTTACTACAGCTACAATCAGGGTCTTATTTTCTTCAGTTTTATATGTAGAACCAATCAGTCACTGGTTTTGTAAGCTTAAACAAAAACAATGCCGCCAACCGTCTCGTCTCCTTGTGTGTTTTAATATTCCACGTATTATTAATAAATTGTATTGTTCATTTTGCACACACAAACATTAATTCAATAAAAACAAATTCAGAAACATAAAGTAAAATATATATGAACAGTAAATAAGTGTTGCTTTCATATTCTTATTTTAAAGTAATGACGATATGTTTTCACGTGTGCGCACTTTCATACGCGATCTCTCTTTTTTTCTTTACCATTATCGTTAGCTACTTTTTATGTTCCATTTATTAACATTAAATAACATTACTTAAAACAACCATATTAATTTTACTGCAGCTACAACCAAGGTCTTATTTTCTTCAGTTTTATATGTAGAACCAGTCAGTCACTGGTTTTGTAATCAACGAAAACAATGCTGTCTCATTTCCTCGTGTTTTAATATTCTATGTATTATTAATGAATTGTATTGCTCATTTTGCACACACAAACATTAATTCAATCAAAAAGACTTTCAGTAATAAACTAAAATGAATCTTTTGTACATAAGAGAAATGACGCTGTTTACACGATTGTGCACGTCGTCTGAACGTTGGTGGGCCGTTCAAACCCGTCGAAATTCGAGTTTCCGCCGTCAAAATTTTTAATTGTTTTTTTTTTGTGTTCAAATAGAAAAGGTCGAATTATAGACTCGCGAAATTTGAGAAGCTACTGTACGACATTTAACCCTTCAATATGTCTTCAAAGAGACCATGAAGCAGAGAAAGTGGTGCTTGTGCTTCCAAGCGTAAGCACAAGTCGCTATCTATCGAGGAAATGGGTGAATTTCAATGGTCCGGAAATTTCCATGGTCCGGCACCGGTCAGATCCCGAGGTTGCCGGACTAGAGAGGTACAACCTGTACTTGGTTATTATCAATATGGACGCTACACAACATTACAACTTAATACAAAAATTTACCAATTTGATAACTCCTTCATAAAGATTTATGGCAGTTTGACCACAGTAATACAAGCTGTGTGGCCCTCACTAACTCACATCTTTACTTTATTCAGACTTTATATTGTCCCTTCACTTTTACCAAATTAATTAATGCTGTATTTGTATTTTCATGAAATATAGTCAGTTATCTATTTGAGTCCATTTAAGAACCATACAGATAATACTTACTTTACTGAAAGTACTGTACCAGTTGGCTAAATCTTGTTGGGAACACAGACTGTCTACTTCCTGGTGGGCCGCCTCACTCCTTGGTTAGTTCTCTGCCTCAACCATAGTACTGGAATGTGTCACCCAGGACTTGGCTCAGACAAATCATTAAGTCATGTGTTAAAGAAAGCTCATAGATCCACTGCAGTACTGTGCTCATACTGTAGTGTGCTGTATTATGTATACAGTGCATCAAACACTACAGAATGATTTGTTTGTCAAGGATTTTTACTAGTAATTCAAACTTGGTAATCCCAAATATTTTGGTGCACCCTGATTGGTCCAAATTACCTATAAAGTGTACTGTACAGTATTACAAAAGATGAATTTCTTTACATGTGACTTCATATCATGCTATTTATCACCCAACAGAAAGAAATCACATGATTGCAAATGGAGTCCATGATTTTTTTTAACAAGTATTGGTGGCTACAACATTCATGTGCAGCACAACTGTTTGGTTGTTCCTACCAAAATTTATGAATTGTATACACCCAATACAAGCTAGTACAGCTGAGGCCTGGCATAGTACACCTTGATGAGTTATCTAATGGGGAGGGAGAGCCGCTTGAGAAACTATTGGGATATTGAAACAAAAATAGAAGTACCCGGTAATAAAAGATTATAAATTGTAAATAATTCCTCCTGAAAGATATTACGAAGGCTCAATAATTTGTGAAATACTTTATACAGTACAGTATATTCTACCCAAGAAGAGCTACTTTGACTTTCTTTTTCTGCTTAAATTTCTTCCCACTTAATGCAGGCGGATGAACCAAGAGTAAAAGCACACATTTGATCATTGTTACAGCTGTTATAAATGTGTTCTGCTTTGATATTCTTCTTGGGGTCTAAATAATTCATCATGTCACCTCACTTCGCTTAACCCAACACCACTCTTCAGCAGCGGAAACCCATCGCAATTACTCATTTGGTTGGCTCTGTTTGCCCTTATGAATGGGATTGGCATTTCTGTTCACTCAACGTTTGCACCAAATTGCAAAACCACACACACATAAATTTCTAAAGCTACCACTTAACAATATTTTTCTCATATTTCATCTACTCTCTGTTTTTGTGCTTCCAGGCATTCATTTCACCTGCTCCAATATACACTTGGTGAGGTGACATTTATCTTGCACTCTACTGTACAGTGCTATCATTTGTTACTTCTTTCTAGCAGGTAGTGGCTCCCTTCACTTAGGTGGTATAAACCAATATTTAAACAGAAAAAAATTTAATTTGAATGCTGGAGTAAAGGTGGTGGTCTGTAACTAAACCACTTGGGCAAGATACTGTGTCTTAACTGCTTTTGACTGCTGAAATTGGCTTGCATTTTTTAAGTGTGTGTGAGTGTACTGTATGTATGTGTGTTTGTGTGCATGCCTGTATTTATGTGTACAGTACAGTATATACCTGTATGTATGTACATATTGTATATACATGCATGTACAGTACTGTATAGGTATATTCATATTATAGATTTTCTGCACACCATCACTAAGAGATAGAATATTTTAACTACAGTGCCAGTTTACATTATTAAAGGTCTGAGACATTTCCAGGAACAAGATAAAGGAAATATATTTCTTATTGATGGCACTCATTACTAAAGAAGTTAGCTATGTATGAAGTGATTTTGTAAGATTTTTATTCCAATTTTCTCTCAGATTTGATTCATAATTAATTTCTCATAGTTGACTAAAATATGTTATACTGCAATAATTAAGGAGCACAGAACCAAAGTAAGACACGCGCCGGTATGCCTGAAGACATTATGTATGATGTCTTGAACTAGTATCAATTATATCTGCACTAACAATGATAAAATCTGTCACTTGAATCACTTCAATATCTTTCACTGGTTCAAAATTTATGGTAATTTGAAGGTTTGTAAATTTTAACTGATCTTTTCTCTGTTTTTCATTTACAGCACTTATTGGTTCTGTGTGCCTCAATTGTAAAGTTTATTTCATTGTTTTTTGCATCATGTCAAGCCTTGGGATCAGTTGGTCTGGATCAGTGATGGTTCTAAAACTTTAACTAAAATAAATCTGTATAGGATTTTTGTTTCACGTTTTATGTTTATATGTTTCAATCAGCACTTAGTTATGCCCCAGAATATTTGAGTATCTTGTTTAAATTTTGATGCAAATTTGGGTGGTAGCATAAAGGTGGATTACTCTCTAGCCAAGATGGAGAAACAATGGATTTCAAAATTATTCTAATGCAAAAACTTATAAAGATCATCCATTCATATCAGCCTCTTTATATTGTCAAGTATATAGCATTGTTACTCATCTTTTTATGTACAGTAGTGTGATGTACTTTACCAGTGTATGTGCATATAGTCCATCTCAATTATATACCTTTTCTTGATGAGGTTGATGAAGACTGTATATAGTATAGGGATTTTGGTCTGTTGGAAGAGAACTGTAGATTTGGTGTTTCGGGAGTGGACAGTATACAGTTCAGTGTAACCTCCATCTAACGAACTATATGGAGAGGAAAGTCCATTATATCAAGGGCCTGGTAGATGTGAAACCTCCATCTAACAAACTATATGGAGAGGAAAGTACATTATATCAAGGGCCTGGTAGATGTGAAACCTTTCATCTAACGAACTATACTGTATGGAGAGGAAAGTCCATTATATTAAGGGCCTGGTAGATGTGAAACCTTTCATCTAACGAACTATACTGTATGGAGAGGAAAGTCCATTATGTCAAGGGTCTGGTAGATGTGAAACCTTTCATCTAACGAACTATACTGTATGGAAAGGAAAGTCCATTATATTAAGGGCCTGGTAGATGTGAAACCTCCATCTAACGAACTATATGGAGAGGAAAGTACATTATATCAAGGGCCTGGTAGATGTGAAACCCTCCATCTAACGAAGGTTTTACTGGAATGAAAGATAGCACAGGTGTGATTGATGGAAGTCATAAACTTTTGTTTTCTTTCTGGAGGACCGTGATACATCAGTTACACACCTGGCCACATAGAGCATTTGTTCCTAATGGGCTCAGCAGCTACCCTCCCTCCCTCCCTTCCTTCCTTCCTTCCTTCCTTCATAAGTAAGCTAAGCATATAATTTTAAGTGTGCATCACTGCATATTCTGTTTTATCTATTTTTGTGTAACATGATATTGCAGCAGGTAGGACCATATTCAACACTGTAACTTGCAGATGATGAGTGCCATTCTCTAAAGACAATTTTTCTACACATTTTGATGTATAGTATATAATTTCAGTCTATCTTGTATGCTCAGCCAACACTGTTTTATGGGGTCTCAGACTTCAAGGACAAAAATTCACTCATTGTTAATCTAGCCTTGTACTATCAGATTTCTTCTATATTCTTTTTGATGCATTATACTTGTATAAAGACCTTTGTGTATAGATACATTACCCTGGATGAAAATAATAAATTCTTATAAATAACTACATTATTTTGTTATCTCCTGTGTTAACACTACAATACTGTACAGTAAGTTCATGTAATGTATTCTTCAGAGATCATAGTTATTCTTCCGGCATTAAATATTTTGAACTCAAGTCACAGAAAAGCACTTTGGTATGAAAAATATGAATTTTGATTGTACAGTGGTGTACATTATGTAAAGTACTGTACAGTACGTACAGTGCAGTGCAGTACAGTACGTACGGTAGTCTCACTTATTGAATGTACAGTAAAATATAAGTAACTGTAATCACTTTTTGTCTTAACACTGATTGACCTGTATTCTTGGCTGATTTCATCTTGGCACAGTACAGTACAGTATAAAAACACACATCATATATGAAAACAGCGGAGAGTAAGTGAACAAATGTGTACAATGACAGCAGACTATGAACTAACAGCATCATGAAGCTAGGGTATGAGGTGATAGACTAGGAGATGCATCAGCCAGTCACAGGCATCACGTGACAGTAGTAGCCAAGCACAGCAGCTATCCCACGCACACGTACACACACACTGGCGCATGAATCGAGCTTTTGGAAATTCATTTGAATGGCCGGAAAAGAGGTTTTTACCTGGAATGCTAATTTACTTGAAGAATTTGGTTAACATGTATATAATAAGATCCTCATGTGACTTATACCGTAATATTGTTTAAAGAATTGTTTTGGGTTTTATTATTATGAGTGAGAGAACACATGGCTACCCTCATCAAAAAGTACATTCCCTCAACATAAAGTACCTTCCCTCAACATAAAGTACCTTCCCTCAACATAAAGTACCTTCCCTCAACATAAAGTACATTCCCTCAACATAAAGTACCTTCCCTCAACATAAAGTACCTTCCCTCATCATAAAGTACCTTCCCTCATCATAAAGTACCTTCCCTCAACATAAAGTACCTTCCCTCATCATAAAGTACCTTCCCTCAACATAAAGTACCTTCCCTCAACATAAAGTACATTCCCTCAACATAAAGTACCTTCCCTCAACATAAAGTACCTTCCCTCAACATAAAGTACCTTCCCTCAACATAAAGTACCTTCCCTCAACATAAAGTACCTTCCCTCATCATAAAGTACCTTCCCTCATCATAAAGTACATTCCCTCAACATAAAGTACCCTCCCTCAACATAAAGTACCTTCCCTCAACATAAAGTACCTTCCCTCAACATAAAGTACCTTCCCTCAACATAAAGTACATTCCCTCATCATAAAGTACCTTTCCCTCAACATAAAGTACATTCCCTCAACATAAAGTACCTTCCCTCAACATAAAGTACCTTCCCTCATCATAAAGTACCTTCCCTCATCATAAAGTACCTTCCCTCATCATAAAGTACCTTCCCTCATCATAAAGTACCTCTAATTCTTCCTCTAGACAAAACTCGATTAATAATTCAATTTGATCAAGTTGAGAGAATCTGTCAGGTGAGACTCCCTTTGATTAGTCCAAAGCTGAGGGATATTATGACATGAGATTAGGGAACAGGGAAGATGTTGAGTGTGATCTTTCCTATTGTACCTTCATCATCCCAGGGTACTACTGTGGCTGAGTTACATAAAGAATGATGAATTAATGCTGATAAAAATTATGATGGGTTAATATAATAATAATAATGCACTCTCTCTGTTCATTTGGTTTATGACAACAAAAGCACAGCACAGGCCGGGGTAGACACACCGGACATCACCGGGAATGGGCTTCATTCACGACAGCCTTGGTCATTATCCGGCCCCAAAGCGTTCCGGCCTGCCTTTCGTATCCGGTAGCCGTGAAAAGCAATGTCTCCTTTAACAATTGAGCCGTGGTCGTGGTTGCCTCGGGCGGAAAAACCCTTACAAAGAACAATCACACGGTCTGGGTGATGCTGGCAAAGGGTATTGAGAGACCCGGGAGATATATTATGTCTCCTACACCCAATGGCAGTTAGTGCGTCTCCTAGTGCTCCCAGTGGAAGGTAATGTGTCTACCAGTACACCCAAGGTTTAAACTACACATGTGTTTTCAACTGCATGTCAAACGAGTCACTCAGATTATTATTATTATTTTTTTTACGGGGATTAGTCCACCTGGGCACAAGTCACTGACCCACAACAGGGCCTGGGGGCTAATATGATGATGATGATGATAATAATAATAATAATGAGCCACAAATAAATAAAAAAAAGAGAAAAAGATCGAGTGAGAAACGATATACTATAAGCACATGTTGGGGAAAATTTGATGTAGGAAGGGTAGGAGCCTTAAAAAAAAAATAAAATCCGTGTCCCAGGAGTGGCTGCCGTGGGGCTGTTGGGTGGGAGTTACTTGGGAAGGGATGGGAGTCAAGTACCCTGGTAAATTGAGGAAGATTTATTTATCTGACTAAATTTTGAACGTGAATCTTTGGCTAATTTCAATAACAAGCAGACAGGCACCATCGTTTTATGCCTATACAGACGAGATGATGTTTTTTTAAGTAGACATCTTAAACTTCACCTAGCCCAGCTGAATGATCCTAGATGTTTTTCTGGTGAGGTTGAAAAGATTGTGTTGGTTACCGTCCTCTTATTAAAGTTATTGTTTTTTTTCCTGAATCATTTTCGTGGTTATACTCGGCAGTCCGGCACAAAGTTTAGAGTGTTGCAGTTCTTCCAGTCTTTGCTGTCTCCTTTTATACCTCTCTTCACTATTGTTTCCATTCCTGTTCTTTATTTTTCATAATTTATCCATCACCCACTGTCAATAATAATAATAATAATAGCAATAGTAACAATATTGATAATAACGACAATTAATGCAGCAGTCCTTTTTCCCATATATATTGACTTATCAGATTTCGTTTTCCATGAAGCAACGTTTTTAATTTGTACAGGGAAATGCATTTTAAGTTTACATGAACTAACACCATCCAGTTACTTGGTAATTTATAAAGATTAATTAAAAGGAAATTGTTGCGACAACCGGCAGTGTCACAGTGTCTCCCTTACTCGTGAAGGAGGAAGTGTTGTGACGTGAAGCAGTGAAGTGAGGTGAAGCAGTGAAGTGAGGTGAAGTTAATTAACCTGTTGTGCAGTAAAAGGAAGGTCAGGTTTAAGTGAAGTAAATGGATAAATAATATAGTGTGATGGGACGTAGATAACGGAGGGAAATTAATGGATAATATGCGACTGGTGGCCATCGAGGGTGTTTCTAGATAGTATTGTACGCTGATAGTCTATGTGAACTAAACCTTATCGTCAGAGAGAATGAAATCTTCTTTTATAGTATCCTGGGCTTTACATACCTCGATCATTTGAGATTTTTATTTAATATTATAACGCGACACGGACCTGAACCTGAGGGCGATGAAGATAAAAGGAATTAACAGTTTAACATCCTATAACTGAAGATTTTCCATGTTATTTCTGACATAATTTAATAATGCAGACCGACGTTCAGTAACTACAGTATAAATAACTTACAAACACATATATATAGGTGACAGAATTTATTAATGAAAATGGTAATACTAATGAAGTCAAACTCATGGGAATTTTTTCTACCTATCGGAAAAAATACCTAAAGATATTTTTTTCAAGATTAGAAAGAAATTACCGTGGAAGAAGTTCAGTTTTCTTATATAATTTTTTTTTTTTTTTTTTCACTAATTTTTGTTGGGAAATGTGTACTGTTAGACCATCTTCGCTTTCCTTATTCTGCTGATTATATGAAACAAAAATTGACTAACCTAATCTAACTTAACCTAAAATAATGCTCTTCTATTGACTAACGCATTCCAGTAATTCCATAATGTTCTCTTTTAAAACTGCTTCCATCTACCTACCAAATTCCCCAATAATGAAGTTGATTTTAGCTACAAACTATTATCTGTTTGGAGGAAAGTGCCCAGTGTGCCTCCACCTTTAGTTATGATATTATGCCAAGTAAAACTCTCCTAACTAATGATAATACAACAGTTACCGTAAAACATTATTGTTATTTTTATTTTATTTTTTGTATATTTAACGGATTCATCAATGTCCATGAAAAGGAATTTGTTTGGTGGGCTTATGGCAAACAGTTCATGGCGGCTTCCGTGGGTCGCAGAGAAATATATTAAGCTTGAACACATTAAAAAACTAAACGTAGGAAAGTTTCAATTCCTTTACCCATCTTCTACCATACTCTATCAGTATCACTATATTGTATGGTGAAGTAAAGTGATATAGAAATTGAAGTGAAAGTGAAGGAAAGTAATAAGATGAATTAAGGTGACAATGTAATTACGTTGATAAAGTCATATAAAGTGATGTGACAATGAACTGAAGTGACATTAAGTGATTTAATGTGGTAAGGTGATTTAAAGTGACATTGAGTTAAAGTGACAACTGATATAAAGTGACAGTGATATAATTAAAGTGGTAATAGGTGATTTAAAGTGACATTAAGTGCAATAAGTGATGTTAAGTGAATTATAGTGACAAAGTGAAAGAAAATGACATAAGTGAATTAAAGTGACAGTTTATTATGCTGTAGAGAACAAGTTAAGAAAAATATAGGTAAAGCTTAACTTTCCTTTATCCAGCTTAACGTTTATTTTTTCCTTTCATTATTCAGTTTAAAAAAAAATTTTTAGGGGAAGTGTTGGCGCCTTACGAGGCAGACTACGGCGCTCTAACCAACCAATCTTACTCAAGGTTCGCTAGATTTGATTGCTTCGTGTTGTCTGTTGTCATAAATTACTGTAATTACTGGATAAGGAAAGAATGTTTTTTTGTGATCAAGTAAATTCTGGCACCAAGATTCTGTCATCTGAATGGCACCAGCATCCTGTCATCTCAATGGGACTAGGATCCTGTCAAGGCACTGGGATCTTGCCATCTCAGGGCCACCAGGATAAAAGTAAGTGTTGATTTACGTTGTCTGAGTAACTGAAGTTGTGTTAAGGGGGAGGAGAGGAGGGGGGTCCAACTTAACTTTTGAAAGATGTTTCACGTTTCTCCCCTCCCCCCTCGACCACATTCCAGTCCCCCTCAGTCTTTCTCCCAACTTACAGTATACCCCAATTTCTCCTGGCTTTCTTCTAGTGGGGTGGGGGAGGGAGGGGAGGGTGTTACTGTGGACTCTCCTATAGATATTTGCCCTTGAATTTAAGGTTTTTCAAAATGCTACCACCGTCTGTGCTTAGTTCTACCCCTTGTGTGAACTTTGACCCCATGCTCTCGGATGTTTCCCCGATATGGTCAAAGTGTAGCAGATTCTTATAATTTATATAAAGCAACAGAATCGTTTTTTTTTCTAGAGGTGCAGCAATGTGAGAGGTTATTTGTTCGCTCCAGGGCCACTCTCAGTTGGCCCAGCTGTGAATGGGTACCTGGGTTTACAGTTGGGAAAGTGAAGGCGGTCGAGTACAGTTACCAGTCACACTACCGTACCTCTTTGTGTACCGAAGTCTTAGTATACAGTGTGCTGCATCCACATTGCTCCTCACGGGTTGTCAGTCCTATGGGACCCACTATAATTAATATAAATCCTATGTAGTAATTTAGTTTAGAGATTGTCCAGTTCGTTCATTTACATTAATATATAACTGTTGGGGCGCATTTCATTTGGGCGGAAAATGAAACGTATTCTCTCATCTGGGCGCCAACATACTGGTACTTCCACAAATATGAAAATACGGAAATTAGCCGGACTCAGTATATTCGAGCAGTTGGCTGTATATTTCAACCCATAACCAATATGTAAACAGATTTATATATATGTTGTATTTCCTTGTGGTACCTTAACCATTTATTTACATGTAAGTAATGATATTCATGTTTTAGAGTTGGCAAATATGTGTTATGTTAACTATTCGTTTACCCCAAAATTAACGCTGTTTCGGTTTATCAATTTAGGCCCAAATGGTTTACACAGAATGATCTACGAGTTTACACACTATTACACCATGTTAATTATTATTCTGATGTTGTAGAAGTATTTGCCATAAGTGTCCGGGGAGTTTTCATCATAGGTTTACATCATAGGTTTACATCATGAGAGTTTGTTGACATGTATTCCGTATATGGCTGATATGGGAGGTCAGACATGTCCAGGTTGTATGATTTGTTGCCTTGATATAATATAAAGACATGGTTAGAGGGGATGTCTGTTCTTCCTCCTCTCTAACACACACACACACACACACACACACACTACATCTTTGACCACCGGAGGGTCAAGACCTATTCAGACGCTGCTCCTGCTGTTCAGCTGTCCCCCTTGGCCAATGTTCGGCCCATTCCCCAAGTCCCTCTTCCCGACCCATCCTCACCACCGGGATATCTACATAATGAAAAGTGACAATTTCGTTTCGGAAAGAAGTGGGATCAGTGTTGAACAGTGATGAACAGTGTTTAAGCCAGTGAATTCAGCACCAGACAGTACCAGTGAGAGCCGTGACCCACCAGTGAGATAAGCACCCCTGGGAACTGACCACTGTCTGCTGACCAGGAGGTGCTAATCAGTCCACCCTGGGAACAACAGAGGGCCGGCCGGCTACGAGATAACACAACACCACCCAGCAGGGCGAGGTACTATGACACCACCCACACCACACGGTGTCCCCATGACCACGTGAGGTCCTTCATATCAACACCCGAGGACGAGTTACTACACCACGTGAACACCACACCACCCGGTGTCTCCATGACCACGTGAGGTCCTTCATATCAACACCCGAGGACAAGTTACTACACCACGTGAACACCACACCACCTGGTGTCCCCATGACCACGTGAGGTCCTTCATATCAACACCCGAGGACGAGTTACTACACCACGTGAACACCACACCACCTGGTGTCTCCATGACCAGCCCAGGCCCGGGCCATCAACTGTAAACTATAAATTGAATGTTCAATTCATGTTCCTTCTCCTTTCAGTAATGAAAGCTTTTGTTAAACGCCCCACCCACCCCATGTCTTTGTTGTAATAAGTCATTTTTGTGTAAAGTATATTTTCAGCCTTCGGGCTGCAGAACTTTTTCAATAAACCGTTAATTATTATCATTTATTATTATTATTATTATTATTATTATTATTATTATTATCATTATTATTAATACTCTCTCTCTCTCTCTCTCTCTCTCTCTCTCTCTCTCTCTCTCTCTCTCTCTCTCTCTCTCTCTCTCTCTGACATTCAATTTTACCCTGACGACAAAGTTTACGTCTTACTTTTTGCTGTTAGCTTGGTATGTAATTGTCTCAGCCCACAGGACCCCCAACGGTTTTTTTTTTTTTGTAGGGAAAGGATGACTGAAAGAAGATTAGGGGTGGGTGAAGGAAGTTATAGTTCGGAAATTGAAGAAATTTAGGAGGCGGTAAGAGAGGGCGGGCTGACTAAGCTAATAGTGTGTTAGGGTTGTGTCATGGGTTAGTTATTGTCTGTCGGTACAGGCACTAGACAGCCTACCCCCAACGTTTATCTCCAACAGGCAGCTATGACGCCCCTCCCACCATCCCTTACCCCTCCCCACCACAACCATCCACCTCCTCCCTACCACAACCATCCACCTCCCTCTACCACAACCATCCACCTCCCTCTACCACAACCCACCACCTCCCTCTACCACAACCATCCACCTCCCTCTACCACAACCATCCACCTCCCTCCCCACCACAACCATCCACCTCCCTCTACCACAACCATCCACCTCCCTCTACCACAACCATCCACCTCCCTCTACCACAACCATCCACCTCCCTCTACCACAACCATCCACCTCCTCCCTACCACAACCATCCACCTCCCTCTACCACAACCCTCCACCTCCTCCCTACCACAACCCTCCACCTCCCTCTACCACAACCCTCCACCTCCCTCTACCACAACCCTCCACCTCCTCCCTACCACAACCCTCCACCTCCCTCTACCACAACCATCCACCTCCTCCCTACCACAACCCTCCACCTCCCTCTACCACAACCATCCACCTCCCTCTACCACAACCCTCCACCTCCCTCTACCACAACCATCCACCTCCCTCTACCACAACCCTCCACCTCCTCCCTACCACAACCATCCACCTCCCTCTACCACAACCCTCCACCTCCTCCCTACCACAACCATCCACCTCCCTCTACCACAACCCTCCACCTCCTCCCTACCACAACCATCCACCTCCCTCTACCACAACCCTCCACCTCCTCCCTACCACAACCCACCACCTCCCTCTACCACAACCCTCCACGTTGCTTCCTCTTGTTCTGTGAGGTTAAGGCTTATTTGGGTTTGGTTAAGTTAGGTTAGGTTAAGGCTTTTGTTAGGTTAGGTCCAGGTTTGGTTAAGTTATGTTTAGAGTTACGTTAGGTTAGGTTAGGTTAGGTTAGAAGAATGGGTGCTGGAGGTTAATGTCCCCCGCCCCCCCCCGCCCCCCCCCCCCCACACACACACATGTCCTCAGAGGGGATGAGAGAGTAATGCCCAAATCCCTGGCTTTACCACGGGCTTAGACAGATCATCATTATGCCCCACCCCTACCCTCCCCCCCCCCCTATCACCTTCCCCCTCCCCCCTCCCCCTCTCACCCTCCCCCTCCCCCACCAGTACACAATGACCCCTGGAGTAGTTCACTTCATTGTTCCATTTATTGTCTTCACAGGCGACACGTCATTACCGTCGTACCTGCGCCATTAAATTATCCAGCTCCTCCCCCTCTACCCCCCCTTTTCTCCCCCTACCCTTCCCTCTCTCCCATGTCAGGGTAGAAGCGCCATTAAATTTTGCCCCTTATTTCGACTCCATACAATTGTTCCCCCAGGTTTGGTGACACTAATTTAACTCCCCCAGGTGTGGTGCCATTAATTTAACTCCCTCGGGTGTGGTGCCATTAATTTAACTCCCCCGGGTGTGGTGCCACTATGATAATAATTTGCGTCGCTGTCGTAATCACGTATACCATCATGGCGGTCACCTGCACCACAATGGCACCAGTCATTCCTGCACCATATTGCATAGAATTTCTCAATCACACTGTGGGCTGCACAAAGACATGGCTCGGGCCGCGGGTTGCCCATGCCTGGTGTATAGTAACATAATAGTGAACATAATGTGTATAGTAACATAGTAGTGAACATATGGTGTATAGTAATATATTAGTGAACATACAGTAGTAGCTTAGTAGTGAACTTATTGAGTATAGAGTACCAATAGTGAACATATTGTCTATAGACTACCATACAGTGAACATTGTATATGATAACATAGTAGTGAACACACAAGGTGGTGTAATGTGTCTAGTGTGGCAGAATTATGTTAGCGTTAAGGTGCAGGCACTGCTTGCTTCCTCTCGCTTTCAGCCACCGCCGCTGGCTAGCCCTCGTGGCGAACAGGGAAACAACTTGCATAAGTCCCCCCCCCCCCCTGCCAGTACACAGTCTCCTCACCATCAAGACTCCTCGTGGCAACACACTGTAACTGGGTGCCTCACGGCCCCACGCCAGACCACCAGGGGCTCTCAGAGCAGCACTGGGCCCCAGAAGGACGCCCCATAGGCCCACTGGCAGGTGGACAAGTCCTGGTGCCTACCAACCACTGCCCCGCTGCCTTGCGGATTAACCCCGAACAAAAAGTATGCAATGAAGCCCCGGACCAGGCAGACATGCTTACAGAGCTACAACAAGACCCCAACGGCGGTGTAGCGGAAGAGGTGACCAGCATGGGAACTCAACGACTACACCGGCGGGTAAAGGCAAAACCCAACAAACTGGGCTATCGGCAGTTCATTCGCTGGGAAGACAAGAGAACAAATGCCAGTATTCTGCTGACACCAACTGTAGGAGCCTCGAGGCTGCCATTATCCATGACCAACTACCCTGGACTGGTCATGTTACCCGCATGGACGACAGTAGACTGCCAAAGCAGCTACTTTACAGTCACCTAACGAATAGTAAACGTAACGTTGGCGGACAACTGAAAAGGTATAAGGATAGTCTTAAGACAAACCTGAAAAAGTGCCAAATCGACCCCCTCACCTGGGAGACGATCACTCCACATCGTAACGCTTGGAGGAGCACCACACGAGAAGGTGTCAATACTTTCGAGTTAGCCCGACTGCAAACCGAGGCAGATGA